>OX388161.1:13582878-14182878 GCA_947579745.1 Apocheima hispidaria | reverse complement strand
GCGTTACGTATTTTGTGATATTATGAGGATTATTGGTATTTAATTACTTACGCGTTCTCGCGAAGAGCTTGTCTGGTGTTTCTATGTATTTTATGTATGTATTTACAAAAAAAAAAGTATTTATGTATTCTATCAGTTATCTGGTTCCCATAGTACAAGCTTGCTTAGTTTGGGGCTATATGGCGCTGTGTGTGAAAAACATCCACAAATATTTATATATATTTATTTAATCTTGGAAATGTATACTTGCTAGTTTATGATGAAGTATAAGAAATAAAAGTTTCCGGGCACATCGCCAGGGGGCGTGGCGGCACTGTAACTAATGACTTTTATGTACTATAGCTTAATTTCTCAACGCACTGTCAGGCTCTTAGACGAAGCATCATAGATCCTTGGTCAGGCTGTTACTAATGACTTATATGTACTTGCCAAAATACTCGCTCCGAAATCAGAAAGTATCGTGAAAAATACTAGTTGAATATTTAAAAAAAAAGCATTTTATGAAGATTAAATAAAAACGTCAAAAGTCGCACTAGCTCAGTGGGAGCACGCTCGCCTCACATTCGTGGGGCAGCGGCTTCGAATCCGGGTGAACCCAGGAAGAAAAAAACGGTAATTACTATAAAAATATAAGAGCAGTAATACCGTTTTTTCATAGACTTTGACAGACCTGACCAGACCTGACAATTCACTTAGTTTATGATTAAGTCTTCGGATTAAATACATAGACTTCAAGAGGTTTTTTAGGCTCCAAAGTGACCTCGCCTTTTGAACTCGAAAGGTCACGCAGATTATAATTGTATATTAAAATGTCCAAATATTACAGCGTTACTTTAACAATTCCCTTTGAACCTGTTTCAAGTCTAGCTCAACTATAATAAATTAAATTGATAATAAGTACTTTGCCAAAAATATTTTTCCACGAAGGCTCTACAACATTTACTGCGTTTATTACTTCAAATTGGGTTACTAAAGTTTCCTTTCACACCCAGTTCTATTTATTCTCATGCCACGTCTCAGTAACGAACCCCACCCCCCCAACTTCCCCCACTACATGTCACGTGACTTCATCAGTGACCGCAATGCTATAAGCAACATGATATAATTTAATTTGACTGAGTCTCCCCATCTCTACGGCTGTTATCACACTGGCGATTTGTAAGGGTGTTTTCATCGAGGCGATCTGTTAATATTCCCTGCGTGTGTTTAGAGAGCTCGCTGCAATCATAAGAGGTTATCCTTTTGAACGATCGTACGATCATGCTAATAAAATCATATGTTAGATAGATGCGATAGTCTCTTACGCCAGCTTGTTCAAACTTGTATGCCATCAAAGTAACGCACACTCAGCTACTTGCCACTTTGCTCCTCTTCACCGTGGGAGATGTCCGTATTACTGCCCACCCTCATCCAAACTAATCGTTGTATAGAGACTACAGCAGGGAGAGGGTTGTAATGCGGATCGAATGTAACAAACGCTGCGCCTGCGTCGATTTGTCACACCGAGCTCTCAGCGCGTCGCCTCGCGGGCGCTCTCCCTTCCTGAGGTCCCGGACACAGCTATATTGCTAGCGAATAATATTAGTGAAGCTAATAGAGTATGAATTTCAAAACTTTGTACCTCTTAACATAAGATTACAGATAATTTACTGTAATCCAAACTTTCGTTTCAAAAAATAATCTATCTACGAAAACTTGCAAATGTGCGAGTGAGATAGCTGTGGCACGAGTAAGATAACTGTAGTACGAGTGAGATAGCTGTGCACGAGTGAGATAACTGTAGCACGAGTGAGATAGTTGTGGCACGACTGAGATAGCTGTGGCACGACTGAGATAGCTGTGGCACGAGTGAGCTAGCTGTAGCACGAGTGAGATAGCTGTAGCACGAGTGAGATAGCTGTGGCACGAGTGAGATAGCTGTGGCACGAGTGAGATAGCTGTGGCACGAGTGAGATAGCTGTGGCACGAAAAAGAGAGAGAGCTGCAGGGGTACTGCTACGAGTATATATATTTTTATCAGCAGTGTGGTAGTGGCCTACATGAGGACCGAGTCACAGTGTATAGATAGAGTATTATGCGACTCACATGCGAATTATACAATTTGGTTTGTTATCGCGTTACGTGATGAGATTAGCGCTGCACGTAGCGCCTCCGGCTCCGGCTCCGGCTCCAGCTTGATGCGTATCTACAGTAAAGATACACACATTTTTGTTACACTGGTAAATCTACTTCAATATTCTATACACGGTTTCTTGATATTACGAAAATACGAGACGTTTTCAATGTAAATTAAACTTCTAAAAGCTGTTTCCTTTCAAGTTAAGTACCTACTAAAATTTTCTCAAATTGTTCTCAAGTATACGAAAATTACAGGCGCTCTAAGGGGGAGGTCTACGTTCAGCAGTGGACATCTTCTAGCTGATGATAACGATGATGATATGAACATTTGATGCATTTGATCGAAATTAAAATAACGAAGTTTTTTTTTAAATCATGACTCGTACAATGTACTGTGCAATTTCATTCTACACAATGATGTACAAAGCTGTTTTTAATTGCGAGAAAAGCATGCTACCATCTTCGATTAAATATGTTTTTGTTGAACCTTAAGTCTTGTCATGACAGCATGCAGCCCTGGATGCCACACTGCGGGGCGCTGGCTATCCTTTGTTTGTATCATTCTCGATGGTCGCTTTTCACTCGCATCCATCTGCGTCCTGCTGCCTTCCTGATATCTTCGGGAACCCTCAATGTCGGACGGCTTTTCGCTTCGTCTGAAAAACAGCCTATATGTTAACAGCCTGTTTTGACGATAGATTTCATGTGTAGTAGCGATAAGCACTCCAAATGGTAGGACATTGATAGAGTTCTCTCTAGAGCGGGCGAGAGCCGGGAGCGGAGAGCGCCGTCACTGTGGATAATTACTGCGAGCAAAAACTACGAGGACAGGCGATGAGTCATGACTCAGCTGTTCGCGGGACACACGGCTCGAAATGTTTGTACAATTTTGTAGAACAAGAAAATGAGTATAGTGCTTACTAATATTTACAATAATATCAAGATTCTACTAGCTAATAGGTTGAGGGTTTACTCGCAGAAGAATATTTAAGCTCTCTAAGGTTCAAACAGGCATTTGAACTTTTACGGTAACTTATTTCAAGCAGGAAAGCCTGTGTCACTGCGGTTTTGGCTGAAATCAATCTATAAATATTCATCACCACTGCTTGTCCACTTCTGGGTAAAACAGGCGGGTGACGACCCACTTAGTATGACGGGATACAATTGGATAAGAACGCTGAAGCAGAACTTTGTATACGTTGGGTCGTTAGGTCTTTGTTATGTATATAAATATTTTTGTAATGAAACTAGAACTACAAATAGTGTATAAAGCAGTATGTCCCGCGAGTCCAGGGGCTGAGTCGGTGCTCGGTGGTGGAGCGCGCTCACTCGTGACGAATCCACTAATGACTCGCGTCACACGCACACACACGCATTATCGATGATGCATCGGCAAGGGTCGCTGCAGAACTAATGTTAAATAGTTCGGTATAGTTAGTAATGCGGTACTAATTATTTTATTGGTCCGCTTGTTAGACCGGGGCGGCGCGACTGCGGTAGCTAAGCGCTGTACGGCCTCGCCGACTTGCTACCGCTCCTTTGCCGCTGTCGCCCGCTGCACACTGAGGTCAATGTTGTGGAACAATCAAACATCATCTTAATATATTTTGCAACACGAAATCAGTTCCGAGGATGACGCAGCATCTGTGATATAATTTTTTTGTACAAAAGAAAAAAATACTTCGTTAACTCTGGGTAAAGATTTGACTAAAATAAACTTCCAATTCAATCCGAACTAAAACACGTAGAAACAGCGAAACAATTTCACACACTTTACGTTTATTGCGCCATCTCCATCACGAGACGAATAAAACAAACGAGAATAGAAGACAACATCCGTAATACACAAATAATAGCAGATAATAAATAGCACGAGGGTGGCGTGGGGTAAGTCGGGCGGGCGGGGGAATTGTTTCGTTTCGTCTGATTGAATGCCTGAATATTGTATTCCGAGTTTGATAACATTTTCTGTGCACTCTCAGATATAAAGTTACATTAGATACTAAAATCGAAAGATACTTAGCTCAAATAGGTAACTATGTGAGTAGTGAAAATACATATTTTCTTAGAAATACAATTTACGGTTCGCATTTTGTATTTAGTGTCCGGAACTACTCATGTTTGATTGAACTGGATACTGTGACAACTGAATCAGGGTTACGTTAGTTTTCATTGTAAAATAGTTTTCGAAGCAGCATTATTTCAAGTTCTGACTAAAGTCAAAGTTAAATTTGTTTTATTGGTAAATATACATGTAGTATAGTTCCAGTATAATTTAATAATTAACATTTTTATTCGTAGTCTAGGTAATGATAATGATTGAACAAAATATATTAATAATTAAAATAAACTAAATTAAATAAATATTTGGAAAATAAAGAAATAATAATGGCTTTTTAGTAGTCCTTCGAGTATGTCTGTGTTTATATTCTGTGTTATTTATAATGTTTGTTAGCTTATATTCGAATACAAAATATTCTTCAGTTTTGGTATGCGATTACGTCAAGTTTTCAAATAGAGCCACTACACTAATTAATTAATCTCATTGCCATTCTAAAAGTTGAAGGCACAAACTCAAATTACAGTTAAAGTTTTGACAGTAAAGTAAATTGTCAAGCTTTACCCGACCTTACCCTCATCTGTCGAGCGTCGAATAACATTTCATTGTAGGGAATGGCTCCGGCAGTAGATCTGCAAAGGCGCAATTAATCCAAGTCAAATTATTCTTTATTAATAAATCACCGGCGATTCAAAACGCGAAACTGAACTCTCAAACAAATTGAATTATTCTTTGGTATTGTTGAAATGTTTGCCTGAAAAATGACTTTGAAGTTTACAGATAGAACATTTTCCTCTATCAAGTGTTTGGGCTCTTATTTCCCCGCCGCCTATTTTTAACATTTCATAGAACAATAAATAAATCATTAAAATTTCTTAAACAACTCCACATAATACCTAAAAACTTTTTTATACAAATACAAATACAAATAAAAATAATTTATTAATAACACCATTGTTACAAGTCGGATATTATAATCATTCTTTTTCGATTTCAATAAATCATTGAAATTGTTTATAATAATAATAATAATAAGTAAAAATTAAGCATTGTAAAATAAATTAAATTAAATCAAATAGATTAAATTACATTAATAATCTGGCAACTTTAAATAATCATTAATATCATAAAATAATTTCTGATGAAGCCAGGACTTCAATTTGATTTTGAACGCAGCAGCGGAAGGTGCATTCCGTACGGCAGCGGGTATTCGGTTGTAGATGGCAGGCCCACCGACGTAAACTGACTTCTCAGACTTCGCAAGATTATGAGATGGTGTCAAGAGCTGGTCTTTTTTAATATTACTCCTTAAATTAAACATAGGGAAGACGCCCCTCTGTCGAAACAATTCCAGATGGGTGTGCATGAATATTGCTATATGAAGGATGAGCTCACACGGGAAAGGGAGTATACGGAGCTCTTTAAAGAGCTCTACGCATGACACCTCATCTGATACTCCGTAAATAGCGCGTATGGCTCTTTTTTGCATGACAAAAACCCTTTTATAATCGGCAGCGCGGCCCCACAACTCCAACCCGTACGAGATATTACTATGGACGGTCGCGAAGTAGCAGGAGCGCACAACATTGCGGGTCGCGGTGCTCGCGAGCCGCCGGAGCGCGAAGCACGAGCGGCTCAGTACAATATACAATAGCTCTACGAGACTAAGACAAGTTGCATCTGAAAATTCATCATTAACTGCTTACCACGGATATGTGTCATCTGTACTAAACTATGGAATTATAATCTATGGTAACTCTGTGAATATTCAGAAGGTATTTAAGGTCCAGAAAAAGTGTATACGAGCCATATGCGGAGCCCGTTTCCGAGCTCATTGCAAACCACTGTTTAAACGACTTAAAATCCTCCCGCTAGCCTGCATGTATATTAAAGAAATGTGCTTATTTGTTGTGAGAAACAGAAATTGCTTTGAAAAATTTGTTTCAACACGATTGGACAAGTTAACATTACCTAAAAAAAGTTAGATTCGAGCTCTGTCAACGTAATACGTACTGTATGGCGATTAAGATCTACAACAAGTTGCCCCAAGAGATAAAGGGGCTGCCATACTACAAGTTTAAACAAAAATTAAGTAACTACTTGCTAGATCACTGCTTTTATAAAACCTCTGAATATCTTGATTATAGAAAACCTTTTAACGCATTGGGCAAATTTTGACTTTTGGTTTCATGCTAGTTATGTATAAATATCTTGACATCTGACAATGACATAATAATAATGAATAAATTCTATTGACTTAATAATTGTATTCTTTTGACATTTTTTGTAAAGTTTATTCAATTTTTTAACATTTATTAAGTAACGATTTCTATGAAAATATTTTGCACGTCAGAAATGACCGAATGTAATGGAACATTACAAACTTCAACACCCTGCTTACCTGCGTTCTGGCAAATAAAGACTCATTTCATTACAGAAAATCTCTTCTTGATAATTATACAATTTCAAGTTGCATTTTTTTTTTATTCTACTATTCATATAGTCATTTGCATTACAACATGGGTGTTACTGAAGATGAAGTGGCGGTGTCTTCTGCAGAATCAGTACCGACGGAGTAGATATTAAGTTCAAGAACTTAATATAGAATAGAATCAGCAAACATAGTAAGCATGGCACCCATACAGTGACCCGTCACCGAGGACGCGTGGTAGTGTGCATTCTTCTTTTTGTCCCTTAGTGAACGGGATAGGGCGGAATAAAATCATGAAGCTCTTGCGCATATTCCTTGGAATGTTACTAGAGTTGAAGATAGACAGACGTACTACAGATGCTACAGATACGACAGACACACTCGCACACCGGATTATAGATATATATTCTCTCATATTTAACTTAGCACTCACGTGCTAATGTATCCTCGTACATGGTGGTATATTATGTTCTTACAGAAGACAAATGTATGCCGCTAATGAAATCTACTCCCTTTGCTTTGTGAATTAAGCTAACTTGAAATCGTGTCACGGAAGTCTTTGGTGCTCTATTTTTAAGGATTTGCGTTTCTTACAGGGATACTTTTGTCTTTTTGTGAAAGTAAAATAAAATATACAGAAAATGAGACAGTTTTATGGAAAAAACAAATAAAAATATCAAGTGCGTGTCGTACACGCTCATTGTAGGGTTCCTAGCTGTGACTATGACTAACACAACTCCTATCTGTTTAGTTATAGTAACATTATGTTCTCCTGTATAGTTGTGTAGACGTTTTTATCCAAGTGCTACATAATAATATTATAATTTTACTGCCACAGCACAATACACTACTCATGTTAAGTTCAATGATTATAAAGACCCTGTCACACAGCGGTAGTTTACAAGTTTAGTGCAGCCCTTTATACAGGCGAGTCCATTCACTCATTGTGCTACGCTGCGCGCTGGTACGTAATGGACTCTTCCGGTAGTCGAGTAGTCCGGTTATTGGGTTTCATGATTAGTTAGTAGTGATTTGTTACAAGGGAATTCTAAAAGTCGTCCTTTTGACAATTTAACCCGGCTGCTCATGAAGTAGGGTAGTGTTTTTTGGGTGTATGTAAGTGTGTTTGTGTGTTCATATAACAAACCTAAACGGCTTGACCGATTTTGACAAGTTCTTTATTTCCTCTTTATGCCTGGAGTGACATAAGCTATATTTTGCAGTCGGGTATTTTTTTTTTATAATACATAGCTCGCGCCGAATTGAGACCTCGCGACCCCTATAACTTGAAACCCCTGGGGACCGATTCTACTCATATTCGATCTCGAAAATTGTGTTGAAATGAACTACTAGCCTACAAAAAGAAATATGCGAGCGAATTATCGGGTTGCGAGTTATCGTCGGACAAATATACTCACGAACATACAAATTTATAAACTCAAACAAGCATACTAAAGACAAAGTCCTTTTAGACTGTGAGACCTTCGGTTCGCTCGGTCAGGCACTTGTACTTGTACCTGTCTAAAACTTGCCTTCCTTTATTAGTTACTAGTAGTTACCCGCAACTTCGATCACGTGGACCAATACAAAAAAGTATCCTGTGTCCTTAAGCTAAAACTATGCAAAAATTCAGATCGATCTGTTTAGACGTTTAGCCGTGATAACGCGATAAACACCCAGACAGAGAAACAGAGGGAGACAGAGAGACAGAGAGACAGAGAGACAGAGTTATATTCGCATTTATAATATTATTTAGGGTTAGGATTAGGATATAAAATTTTTAGATGTCTCAAAAAGATCTAAGAGACGTTAAAACTAAACTTCACAGTCGAACTTTTGGCAGTCTAGTAGGTGTAATTTGAAGCAGTTATAATGTTACGTATTGTAATAGAAAATGTAAGTACATTAAAGTTAACAGCAAATAATCAACATTTTCGTGTACTACTCAATCATATACTTACTACCTTCCGATACAAGCCCGAATGCACTTTTGCAAATTAGTCGCCACGCTTCGCGACAGTTTCTTTGGTTGAAGTTTTCGAGCAAAACTTCGTTCAAAGGCCTCCACTTTGCACGGTTTTAAGTTTTCGTCGCAGCGAACGTTCTCGCTGAACTAATGCTCAATTAGAGTCGAAGCCCCATTTACGAATTAAGTGCATTGAAAATGGTGTAGTTTTTATTAAGTTTAAAATTATTGTGCTATGATGACAAACTTATTAACATTGGCTTCATTTGATCATTTCGTGAATATCATGTCTTCGGAACCGTATGCTATTTTCGACAGGCTTTTGTTTTGTTTTAGTTACAATATTTATTTGAGCTGGCGTTTTGCTAGAATATCTACGAAATGATCCCCTTGTGATAGAGACGCTACAGTTTTTGTTTCGAATTTCAGTACTCAACACACAACAATACAGAAAAAATCTGAATCCATTATTGAAAAATGTTCAAAAGGATAGAGGCCAAGCGATCGTTTAATTTTCTACGAAACGGTAAAAATTATTCCAACGCGAAAAGAATTACCGTTATTACCGTATGATACAGGATACGCGTAATTACGCGCGGATCGCCTCCGCGCCGCCGCCGCCGCGTATTAAGCGCTCGTTTGTTGTGAGCGTGCGTGGGGCGTTATCTTATATCACTTGATGTGTTCAGGCAATGCTGAGGTAGACATATGGTCAACAAATTGGCTTGATTATGATCCCTCATCGTTATAAAATGTAGCTCACACAGATTTTGAATATCTGTAGATGGCTAATGGTTTGAAAGTCGGTCCTTTTCCACTTCCTTTGCTAGTCCAGCGTCGGCTCGTGCCACTTTTCACACCAAGTTAAGAACATTACCGCGAAAATTACGAATAGAAAAATGATTTCAAACTAAGCTCAAGATGTAAAACAACCAATTAAACAAAAATAATCAAACCAAATGAATACCAACGAGGGAGAATTGCAAAACGATCGTAATTCCCAAAACGAAAAGACAATTAGGTCGGTAAAAAGTCGATTACCATATTGAAATGAGGTAAATCTTCGAGGCATGAAGTACGGCGAGTTAATTTTATGCAAAGGCAGTATTATTAATTCCGTGAGTGTCGCCGCCCGCCGCTCGTCTGGACGCCATGCGGCATTCCGGTGATTCGAATCCTACGCCGGGAGTATAAGGTTGCTTTTGAAACTAAGAACCAAAAACGCTATGCTCCACATAAAATTTCCAGATTTCCTGTAGATAAACTCACAAACAAACTCGTAGGCACCGATTCAAGGCTCCGACTCAGGGCTGTCATCTGCAGGCCAATCCTGCGCATCACTTACATCGATAGGTAAAAAAATGGTCGTTCTAAAAATACAACCGTATCTTAATAATTTCGTTGTAATATAAGAATAACTTTGTCTTCCAGATTTCTGGAAAAAAAAAATATGCCGAGACGTAGTGTTTAGACACAGAAATGACGATAGTGGCTGATAAGCAATATATTGACTTTAATATTGACGATTCAGCCCCCGCCGAGAAGAAGTACATGATGATCTTATAAGGGCTCCTTGTCGTCTCGAAACCAAGAAAAATGTTCCATACTCGTTATAATAATATATTTGTGCTCACCGTAGAACCTTAGCACTTTATTCTTCCGCCTCCTTTACTACGAAAGTCCCAGTGCTAGGAAATGAATATTATTGGAGACTAACGGAGTAAGAGACATAAGTACCGGAGTTAGGGGACGGCTCCTATTTCATTATCGAGCTTAGATTTGGAGTGTTCACTTTGCATTAGGATCTTTAAGTGAACTTTGCTGAGGACGGAGGAGAAATAAAATCAGTGCTCGCTAAAGGCACTGAGGTTGCGTCTGAATTAGCATTTACAAGATATTTACCATTAGCTGTTTTAGTAACGAACAATTAAAACAAATAACGGATAATTGAAAGCGGACTCGCTTTGGTCAGTCAGTTCATGGTTTATGCTTGATGCAGCTATAGTGGCGTATGAGCACAGAATTAATAAAAACTCTTCTATGCGTATGAACCATGCTTCCCGGCATGTACGCCGCGCTTCCCGGCATGTACGCCGCGCTTCCCGGTATGTACGCTGAGCCTCCCGGCATGTACGCCGCATTTCTGGCATGTACGCTGCGCCTCCCGGCGTAGAACCTTAAAATAGTAAAGTAGAGTAACAGCAAAAAACTACCGAAAAAGTTTAAATTATTGTTGCACCAAGCTTGATTTAAGAGTCACGATAAGTAGAACTTGAACAAAAACTTCATCACAATAATGTTTTAAGTACGTAACACGAAAGCAAGACTACACCACATTTTGATTCTTTTCCTCTACCACTGATTTTCTTCCGCAAAGCTTTAGTTGAAAACATAACACCCGTATAAAGAGAACTCTTACAACTAGCGCGTGTAAAACTCGACTCGCCGTACAACTTACCGCATTCCTTTTAATAGTTTAAAAGTCGAGCTTTTATGATTCCATTTTGAAAAATCTGTAGAAAGTGGCAAATATAAAATAACTGTGAGTTTTTTCACCGGAGTTTGGAGCGAGTTGTTTTAAAAAGTTACTCGTAGCTTAAGAAACTTTCATTGTAATAGTGTAAGTTTTTTAGGAAATGAGTCGGGGTTTTACTGTTTCATTTATAATTTCAATTAATCTCGAGCTTTCTTGTGCGGTCTGGCCAGTTTTTTTTAGTTATGTGTAATTGTAGTTACAGGGTAAACAAAAACTATATCTATATAGTAAGGGCTGGTGTCGATGTATGTGACGTGACAACTATGAAAAAAGCACCGATATCCTAATGTTACAGTTAGATCAAAATAAACGCGTATTCACACGGATGATAAATCGAAGGTAGACGAGATCCAACACTCCAAGATCCAAGACTCTAAGTATGAACTTTGTAAACTACGCGATGATATCATTAATATGAGGGACCAGCTCACTAAATCGAATTCTCTCGTAGCTACTTATGAAATGCAGCTGAAACAGTAAGCTGCAATTGTAGCTTATTATGATACTAAGCTCGGGCAGTCTGTTTTTGTTATCACAGACTATGAAAAGAGAATTGTGCAATATATGGATCAGATGAGTAAATTACTGGAAAAGTTTCGAAAATTTAAATGCAATTGCAATTCAAGCTCTATGTGTCTGGATGCCACTGAGACGCAGGCCCATTCGCCAACGGGACCTTCTAGAGATTGTATGATAGCACAGACCCTGTCAGTCACAGTGCTTACCAGCAATTTCCACATCCCCCCCTCTACAACGTGTAGTAGAGGCGCAGGTACAGACGCCGACAAATCAACTAACGACTGTAGTGTCATAATGTCGGTCCCCTAAAGGTTCACAGAAGCAGAAACAGGGCCAAATAGTGAAACTAATACATCCTATAAACGCACAGCTTACCACCACCCAGTCCGGATCTAGAAATACGAGCACATCGGAGCCAAAGTTGTGCTCCACACAGCAGTGGGTTGAGGTAACCCATAAGAAATCTCGGTATCCAACCCTCAATATCAGGCACCGCAGGACCATCGGTGACGTCACTGAAAGCTGTCGAAGTTAAAAAGTACGTCCTTCTGTGGAACATGGCATCAGGCATCGATGAAATACGTGAGTACCTGCGACAGCTCTGTCCTAACGGGGTTTGCTCAGTGGAAGCTCTCATTGCGAAAGGTGACAACAAATCGTACAAATTAGCCATTCCTGCGGCATGCTACAAACACTGCTTGTCGCATAAGGTGTGGCCAGTCAACACCACAATCAAGGCTTGGGTCAATCATAGAGGCCTAGTGAAGCGTACAAATACTGATCCAAGTCACAACGATAACTCGCGACCCTTTCAGATGCAGCCCTCAGACAGGGCAACACCAGCGCAATAACAATTCTACCTTGAAAGTCTATTATCAAAACGTTCGTGGGCTTAAAGGTAAACTCTTATATTGAAATTAGACGAGGTTTGCATGATACATAATTGGCAATTTTCGAGCAGGTGGTGGATAAAACTTTTAAGATCTGTTGCACTGTTAGCTGCTGGAATCCGGGCAAGTCTTGGAACTGCGAACAGAACTACCTGAGGCAGCCACCAGACAGCAGCAGCGTCCTCTTAGTAAACGTGAGCGTTCTGCGATCTTCAAACTGCCTATCAAGCGTCGGAATCATACTGCGCATCATTATCTTATCAGAGCGTTCTTAGTTCAGTTCATAAATCGAGGGCAAAATTGCGGTGCGTTGCCTGAGTGAGTGTTGCCACGCATATGCAAAACTTATAACTTACCAGCCGAGCTAGCTACTTTGCGTAATAAATAACCATGGATTTAATAAATAACTCTTAAACCAATTGATAAAACTAGTCTTTATTCGTCTGAAAATGCGCGTCTACTTAGCTACTACTACTAATTTTTAATTTTTAGTAGGATTCATGATCGAAATTATAGTTCCATTAAATAATTGAAACAAAGATAATATCTTTGTAATCGGAAAGAACGTACCACGTTGTAGCCACCGCATTACCAGAGCAATCAACATTTCCCACCCCGTGTAAAAATCACTTTGCACGCAAAATTTACAGAATTTAAAAACTAAAATCCCGCGTCCAAGGTTCAAAGCTCAACTGCACCAACACTCCAGCCGAATAATATTCCCAAAGCGCCAGCGTTGCCCCTCGAAGCATTATTCTGAAGAGTAACCACAGATTTAAATACGCAAAAACCCAACTTCATATTCAGTTTCATTTTATCATACTAATATATTATTATGAATTGGTAAAGCCATAAGGCTGATTGGCCAGCCCTATTGTTAGAGCTTGAAAACAGAAGATCTCTGACGTAATATACATGTTTTATCGCACAACTCAAATTTTCATATTATGAAGGCAATTTTGGCTTTGTGTATCGGTTTGTGTCTATGTAAAACTAAACAGTATCTTAATGATTCATAAGGGTGGATCCAGATAAGGTTGGTGCATATTCGTCCTAGACAAACCTCTGCCATTACGTTTGGAAGCTTGCAGACTTACAAGTGAATCACTCGAGTACCTGTCGATCAGTAAAGTTATATAATAAAGTTCGAGTAAAAGTAAGTTTGTATTATCATACAATAATTAGTTAAGTTTCTGGTGTTTCCTGCACCCGGCTTGTAAGCCGACGCGACGCCTGGATATGATTCACAGCACACGACCGGCATCCGAATGAAAATTCATGACCAAAGCCACGTCGAAGAATCCCCGGTGATTCCGCGGTCAGAACAATGCTGCCCGTGTGTGCCGAAAGATTCAATACGATTTATGCACGTACTCGTACGATTCGTGCTAAAATTCACAATAGTTTTGCGAAAAGTTGCAAGGAATGCATTTTGAATGCTATGGAGAATTTAGTTTTGATTTTTTTAACTTATTAATTGGTTCCAATTTTTTGGTACTATTATTTATGTACATTTCCTTAACTCCATAGAAGTATCTAGTAAATTCTCCACCACTTTACTGGGGCATGACTTGGACTTGACCGTGACCTAACTTGCTTGACTTAGATTACAGATACTTGTTTTAAATGTGAAATATTTCAATTTACTTGAGATATTACTAACTTGACAGTGGCAAAAAAATGCTTTGTTACATTTGGTAATTATAATCTAAAAACGTCGGATATTATCAACTTTTTACTGAAATGCACCTTGTCAAATTCTCGTGGTACACTTCTCGAACTTACAGGACGATAGAGAATAGCACAGGCCGAGAATAAATAATAAATGGGATTATCAGAAGGTTCTGAACAAACTCATTATGTGCCAGAATTCCGTACCACTACAAAATTGCAAAGGTTTGCTTTAAAATCGTCAAAATAGTGGATATTGAAATGAAATTTTATTGGTATCCTGTAGGTAGTTCTACAAGTAGCTCAACAGCATATATACGAGAATGAACCACTGTATGAAAGACCGATGCGATTCTTCCCCTCCCCTCGCCTCGCCTGCGGTACGCTGTGATACAATAGGGTATCGTCATCGGCTGCGATGCGTGATTTAGGTACTCCAGTACAGGTCGACTGTGCTGAGCTGACCAGATAATAGGAAATTATTTGTTTAAGTACGTGCCATAGACGTATTCACATACGTCATTTGATAACAATTAGAATATATACGAAAAATAAATCAAACTATCAGTATTAAAGGCGTAAAGCGAGTGGTGGGTGAGGGGGGGGAGGTAAAATGATATTTGACATTGAAAAAATGTTAAAATTGTAATTCTTTAAATTTGATAGAATATTTTATTCATTAGTTTATTTTCCACCTCACCTTATGATGGTGGCATGTACAGTTGCATAGTTACAACAAAGGCTCGTTAGCGAGGGGGGTGCATCCGAGTGGAGGGGAGAGGGGTAAGGGGTGCGGAAAAATGTATTCGAGTGCAATCTCCGGCCGCGGCGGAAGCAACTCGCGGTCGCACGGGGTCCGGGCATGGAGGGGATGATACCGATACTGTGAAAAATATTATACCCTTCACAACACTTTCATTACGAATCACCTGCCAATGTCAACATTTGTATTACGAACTATCACAGTATAAATGCGTCAGCGGGGGAGAGGTTAGTTTACTTAAAATCATGTTACAGATTTTTTTGTTATTGGTTTCTTGTAAATAGGTAGATTAACTATTTAGTTTTAGTTATGTACATCAATATGAGCCTTGTTGTGAAATGGAATAAATAATTGAATAACTAACGCAGTTAAATTCTTATGTACTTATTTCTATTAAGAAAACTTGATTTTTCATGTCGTCCGTTTTTCTAGCCCGAAATAATTTACGCCACTCCACACGAGAACTAAAACAGTATTAAGCGTCGCATCGCACTATTTCATAAAGTAGAAAGTTCTGAATTATTTGTGTTCCACACTTGACTACAGACAATTAAATTACAAAACACAGCCTTAAAGGGGGAAATGTGTTCATAACAGCTGAATGTAAACGACAAAGCGACTATCTCACAAAGTAGACAAAAGCCACAAGTGCTAGCAGAGATACATAATTGCTCCAGGTCCGCTAAACTAGAAACGTTTATGATTCTGTCATATTAGGAGCAGAACTTTTTTCTATAAAATGTTGAAGATAACTTCAGAATATAATGTAATTTGTGTAAATCACTTAGGTATTATTTTTTTCATTTATACAATAACAAAATTCTGTAAGCTGTTACTTCATTACTTAACACATAGATCTTATTACAGAAAGCCTCAAATCCAATCAAAAGTTTGAAAGCACCCCAACAGTGGATGCTTTAGCCAAATCTATTGGTCGGCCTGTTTTGACAAATGTGAGTTGTATTAGAGAAGGGCAGCCGGTGACGGACTCAGGACAAATCCGTTTAGTTCGGTGTCGGAGCCAGGACGTTAGAGTCGGTGTGTGGCGCCTCTTGCAACGGGTAGCGGGTATAGTATCGGACACGGACGCTGTAGTCGTTGTGTGGCGCCGCTTGCAGCGGGTAGCAGGTATGGTATCTAGTTATTATTGTAAATGTATTTGTGGTTATGTACCCAAAGGGTGTTAACAGCACTCTATTGCTATGTCTACGCCGCCCATATCTCCGTGTCTTTAGGGCTGTACCCTTTCAACCGTAATAACTAGTAGTTCTGCGAACTGTTACGCCCGGGCTTCTAAGGCCTTGGTGCTTACCCAGCACTCCTGAATCAGCATTATAGCATCAGATCCTGGAGTGGTATTTTAAGGCAGTCAGTCTGTTCTGAGCTTTCTTCGAGTGCGGTTGCCTAAGGGTAGTTTAAGCCTTACCTATAATTCATTTTAAAAAGGGAATAAAACCCTTCGGCTTAACATGTTTTTTTTTTTTAAAACTCCATTCTCAACCCGTCGTGTAACATAACGGTAGACCTCGCGAGCAAAAACTTATCAACAATCGCAATTCTACAATTTCATATATATTTATTTATAGTATTTCCCCCAAAGAAGGAGAAACTTGCTACGGCGAAACTTGATATGTATACAGGTTCTAAGTATATAAAGTTTCGTCAAGGTTTGTTGAAAAATACGACGGACAGATGAAACCTAATTTTGCCAGTTAAAACTGAGACGTTTAGTTTGCTTCTCTCACTCTGTCAATATTATGTTTAGTGGTTGACTTTTTCACAGAAAATTGTGTTTTTATGATGATGTTAAACTTTGAAAACAAATCGGTCAATAAAGATACCACGTCGTATAGGTATATCATCGTATTTACTTATCGTACTCTTCTAGTCGCACCCCACCCTTCTTGACCGTTTGTTTGTTGCAACAAGGAGTCCCGCTGCCGCGCCCTCAACTGCACGCCATAAGCCGATTTCGACATGCTTTTACGATAAATTCTTTCGCCCTGATGTGTTAATCGAATGCTTTTAATGAATTTCCTCGGTTTCAGGCAAAATATGGATAATATTTTTAGGGGTATATTTTGAGATGAGAAATAGCCATTGATACCTAACCGTGTTCGAATAATAACTTTTTATAGCTATTTCGCCATAGAGGCTAAATGCGCTACAACGTGATAATTATGTAATGTCTAAATTCAGTTTTAGACAAAATATCATTCCTATAAAAAAATTACTAAATGAGAGTAAGATTATAGGTATGAATTAGTCATAATTATACCGGATATATTGTAATGATTCGAGCGTGAAAAATAATTGAAAACTACAAGTATTGATCACCTGTTCTACATTATTATTAATGTAATTAAAAATAAGTATCTCAGAATCACAAGCGTAGTGCCGTACGATGCAAAGTTTCTGGATAGAACAAGTAGTGCAAAAACAATAATAATACAAAAGGAAATAATACAAACAATAATAATAGAACAACAATACAAACGAAAATTCTACAGCCTCACTACGTAACTACAAAATCTCACGGAAACCTAATTTATTAACAATCAAACCCCGTTTTGTAAACCAATTTAAATGGTCGGGAAACAAACCTTTCGCGACAGCTCAAACTTTAATTCTGTAATTAAAAGTGCGCCAATAAGCAATTAAATTTAATGAGTATCGTGTAACTAAAATTCCGGCCGCGGCGGGACACAGGACGATTGATTTTTTCTACTAACCCTTGCGTACGGTTAAGGTGATGACAGTTGTGAAGGTTATTTTAAGATTTGGTCTTGTGACGTAAAACAAAAAAAAAAAAAGAAGTGAGTGAAGTAACCAAATTAACTCAATCAAATTCCTACCCACTGTTACCTCAGTTCTGTCACGCGGCAACGTTCGCGTGATGTTAGGAACAGCCGTCACATTCATCAGGTTGTTTGGGTTAAACCAAATAATAAACAATAGTAGAAAACATTGCTGAGGTTACAATCGGCTAAATGGCATTGTTTGCTCATAGACAGGGTGTAACAATTCACTTTTGAAATACGCCGGTAGCTGTTTCTATTTCCCTTTTTTTTTGGCAAAATATTGGTATCAAATGCTTATTTATCTCAAAGTAAGCAACTGGCTTTCAATCCACAGCGTTTTTTCCTAGAACCTTCGAATTAATTAATTTGGTGAAACAAGAGGCGAGCAAAAAACTCGATAAGTGCCCCGGGAGACGAAATTACAGGGTGACGGGATCTAACCCGACCGAATAACAATACTGGCGAGCTTTGGAAGCGAGGAAATTGGACTGCGACGAAAATTCTGAAAATTTAAAAGAATTAAAACATAACGGGTCGAGTTTATCGGAAAAGTCTTTAATCATACGAAAGTCATAGAGTAAATCAAAATCACAGATGCCAAAAAATAAACTATAAAATTGTAGAACCTGCATACCAAGTTTCATCAAGATTCGTTGAAAAATACCACCTGAACGCGAGTACCAACGCAAATTTAAATTATTCGTTAGTGTTTTTTTTTGAGACGAAAGCAAATGCCATTTCAAGCAGTCTTCGTTGGCTTCGCTCACTCGGCAAATGATGAAATGTATATTTTTTAGGGTCCCGTACCTCAAAAAGAAAAAATCAGTCAGTTTCTCTCTCTCGAAGATCTTTTTTCTCAGGAACGCGTGGTCTACCGTTCCTTGGAGCCGAGCTTCTAAGTTAACGCATCACCATTTATGCCCCATATTTTGGCACTCGCAAGGAAATTAAAACGTATTAATCATTATGATAATAATTTATCACGATAATTAATAATCTATGTAATTTTTTACATAGATACATTACATTACATACATAGATTGCGCCTATGATATTTTGTATTTAATTGTGAATTTAAACAATAACTACAGTGTATTTTTCAAGACAAATAAACGCATAGATAGGTTCTTAGCGTGGTAATAATACGGTGCACAGTGCCCTCTATCGCTTGCGGCGCGATCTCGGTCAAGTGCGCATTTACCATTACGGCGTTCAGCGACAAGTGCGGACCCACAACCACATGGAACTACTAATAAAGGCACCGAGTTCGGAAGAGTATTATAATTTTATCCCAAACTGGACGGATACGATATATAACCTAGGTTATATATTATATCTGCGATGACCGTCTAAATTATAGAGTATATTATGTTTTATGTTGAGGTTGGTTTGATTGCAGTTATTTAGTCGTGTTCCGTGAGTGATTTCATTAACACGTTACAACACGAAGACAGTAACATCCCGTCCATAAAAATGATAGTAGTTAGAACCCTTTAACAGACTCTGGCTTGGGAAGTAAACCTTTTCTAGTTATTCAACCCCAAGCAATAGTGTACCAACATTGTTGTTTTCCAGCAATCTTGCGGTGAAATTACTGAGCATGGAGAGATTTAATATTTCAGGGTTGCATTGCCGCATATAGTTTTGAACTGTTGAAGTTCAAAGTTCTGGGTAGCAATGAACTGTTATGAGCGAGCATGATGCTTACCGTCCGACGAAAGACTTGCTAGACGAGTCACGCCACAGAGATTCATAATAAAGTTGTCTTCGCCTCGGATAAAAAAAAAACGACACGCGACCGAAACTGTGCCAGGCGAGGTGCGAGTGAGCGAGACACAAGCGCCGCGCATCGAGAGTCCTTGCTCGCTTGGCAAGAGTATACAAACAGCCTGAATCAGATCAATCAGTCGCTTGAAATGGCTGCTTCCAAAGGCAAAACTAGTTATGTTGCCGACCCTTATCGTTCTCATTATCTTGGACAACTCAACCAAATCTTACTTGTCTCAGATCCACAGTTTCCAACATGCAAGTCCTTTGAAAAATACCCTCATTGTGTAGGATATGTGTTACGGGCACAGGACGAGGCGACATGGGAAAAAGCGATAGCACGTTGGACACAGTACCCAAAATCCTGCAAGATAGGGCGTAAATGCAGTTCCACACTTCCACAGTGTTAATTAAAATCTTTGAACAGTATTATTCTAGCGGTTCGGGCAGATGTAATGGTTGTGTTATGAACAGAAAAATCGAGATTTGACTCGCAAATTATCTGAGGGTGGTACACTGATGCTTCTTTCGTCACTTTCTTGCCCGACTGCCCAAGAAGGAGGGTATTATTTTTGAGGTGTATGTGAGTATTTATGTAAGAATGTTTGTTTGTATGTTTCTATATTTTCTCCCATAGTCTATGATCGATTTTGATGAGTGAGACGTTGTTGGATTTCCCTTTATGTCTGGAGTGTTATGAGTACATTTTGCAGTCGGGTTTTTTCCCTTTTTTTTTTAATAATAATATTATTTTTTCTCCGTACTGAGGAAGTTTTGGAAAGTTTGTTTTTATGTTTGACTGTTTTATACTGAATGCGCGAAAAGTCCTGTTAGATAGTTAAAATCCTGTGTTCAAATCTTAAAAGTTTAGAAGTAATATTTTTGGTATCTAGCAATAACCTTGCTTCTGGGGCAGTCGGGTGAAAAGCCAAAAGCTGTTACCTACTCTTACTATTTTAATTCGTTAAAAACTATAATACTGTCTTCAAATACAGAAGCGACTTAGCTTTGCCGCACTATTCCATACTTGAATTGCACCGACTCAAAACCACACAACTTTATACTTTAAGCCTCAGGAATAAAGTATCAAATTATCTCAACTTTTCAACGAGTGTGCTGACTGTGCGATGTATTTGTTGAAAGCAGCTTCTTCATTCGATTGTGCAAATCGACCAACTTATCTGTGGAATCGGCCAAATTATAGAACTAGAATTTTCTACGGGATGCTATTAGTTTTGGTCAGAGAATATGGTGGTGGCTCCCTCACTAACTTATACAGAGAAGTTAGTTGCATTGTAGGTGGGACACGAAGAGGAAATTGGATCATTACCGAGTGGGCGCGATTGGAACACGAGCGAGTAATAATACATCATGCCTGACACATAATACGGTCAATTGAAAGACTCTGGACTGGACCCTGCTCTGTGTAGTGATATTTTACTTGTTTATTTATTTATCATAACTAATTTATTTAGTAAATTATCATTGGGTGTAAAGTAAAGTAAAGGCAACGGAGCTTAGAGACTTGAAAAAACGTTGGGGTAGATTTATATTAAACCTGGACTTAAAAAAACATGTAACAATTATTACATGACAGGCATACTGACAGCTTTATGCAAATTTATTTTTGAGTTATTAGTTAATTTTATTTTAGTAACTCAATTATTTTTGCGGTACGGAACCTTAAAATGAATACACATAGTAAGTATAATTCAAAATAAATAATCTGCCAAACTGCGAGGAGTTAATTGGTTTTGTGCAACATCTCAAATACAATATAATAATGTTACAGAAAATACTCTTTCATGCGTAATAATTTTGTTACTCTTTGTATACTTACAAACAAAATGCTCTCACTAATATGCTAAAATTTGTTCCTACTAAATGCCGTAACGACTATTGAAGAAAGATAATACATTCTTGTAGGATAGCGGGTGAAGCCGCGGAGCAGCGCTAGTGTAAGTGTAAGCGTACCGTACTTATAGATGGAAGTAACGACACGCCCTGGAATCCATCCAACATCAGAATTATATACGACGCAACGCAATACAAGATGTACCTCGAGATTAAATGTACACAACCCGCGCCTCCCGGTACAAGCAAATAGAAAACGTCTTGTACAATTCACAATTTCATTTAATACTAAAACAACTCTTCATACTAAAAAAAAAATATAACTTTAAGTCACCAAATAGTTATCAGTGATTGTATTCGAGTGATTTATCTATCGATCTTTGATGGCACAATACAAACTCCTTTCGCTTTCAATTCGGATTTGGGGTCGTCCCTTGGATGATAATAGAGAATAGAGTATCGATGCTAAGCAATAGCGGAAATGGCTTATCTTTGGAGGGTGCCCGAAAGCAGCATTTACACTTGAGCGCTAACGGTGGCTTGCATGATTAGTTTTAAAAACACAGATACTATAGCTAATCATTTTACCTACACATGACGTTTACTTTAACTACGCATTTCGTTCGTGTCAGTACTCGCAATCCAGCCACTTCCTGGCCATTAAATCTGTGAGCAGGTTCCCGAACGGCCGTAAAACAAAGCCCCATTACTCCATCCCTTCACTACACCACCGCACATACATACATACATACCGAAACAACACACCATGCTTACTTACATGATAATGTATTTTAATACTGTAAAGACTTCATCGAATCACTCTAAAGGCTAACGTCCACAAGGCAGGACGGGTCGGGTCGCATCGCAACGCAAAAATACTCCTGCCTATCTATATAATTATGTATTAAATATCGTAAACCAGCGCCGGGCTGGGTTGGCCGCAACACATTTGTGGATCGCTTCGCCAGGCGTATTTTTGTCGGTGGTGCGCTGCTGCTCACCCCGACTCGTCTAATCGACGCAGGCAGGCGGATGCGCGTGCAATTGTTCTCTTGGTGAGGTGTTGTTGTTTTTGTGAGCTGTGGAACGCGTCGGACAGCAGAAATCCGCTAAGGCAGTCCACTGCACCCCGTGCATATGGATGCACGAGCATAGAAGTAGTGCGGCCCGTCCAACACGATCCGCCCCGTCCGACACGATCCGCCCCAATCCGCCGCTAATGGACGCCAGCCTTAATATGACGCATTAATAAAACTTCGTCGATCTTACAAATCATGAAAAAAAAAAACATGCAGTATTTTTTACTCTCACAAAATGAATAACCGCGGGTATAATTATTAATATTATATTTCTGTGGTTAAACCGTAAATGTAAACTTGTAAAACAATCATATTAATCAATAAGTCTTTGTGTGAAAAAAATAATTCCAGACAAGCTTTTAAAAATCCGTTATTGGTACTGTAAAGTTTAGTAAGCTGATCAAAATTAATCCAAACTCCATCAATCTATTGTTAGTTACCGAGAAGTTCCGTTTTCCACCACCTCCACCTATATTTTTGTCTAAATATACGAAACCGTTCGAAATTGACATTGTGTGTGCACGGGCTGGTGCTCTGCGTAATTTATAAATTTATTTTTATAAACGTAAAATCTCTAAGCGTCGCTTCATTATCTTCCCAAAAGAGTGATTTAAACCTTTTGTGTCCCAAAGTTAATGTTAAAGCCCTGCAGCGCAATGTATACAATATAGTATATAGTTTACCGTCTGGCAAGCGTAAGCCCCACTTGGACTCTCATATCCTTTGAAAGGCCTAAATTATCGTGGTGGGCGGAATTACGTTGCTGCTTAACATTTTTCAAAAGCCTAGACTTAATTTCGGCTTAAGTTGCGACAAAAACACGCATCTGGACGGCTGTCTGTGTGTTTTGTACAGGGGTAGTATCATGTGATTGGCAATAAAACTGTATTCATTTTGAATGCTGCTAAGACAACTGCTTCCAATAGAGAGGGTCACCCACCATTGTCCGACAAGCCGTAGAATGTGAAAGTGTAGAAAGAAAATTAGAAAATCGTATAGTACAAGTATAGAAAATCGACTAGCCTTGTGGCTCAGTGGGAGGATTTCCACCTTCTGAGCTGTAGGTATGGGTTCGATCCACACCCAGGACAAACATTTATGTGATGAACAAGGATGTTTGTTTTTTGGCTGGGTTCTATGTGTTCTATGTATGTAATTCCAAAAAAAAAATGATTTATGTATTCTATGCGTTATCTGATTTCCATAGTACAAGCTTACTTAGTTTGGGGCTAGATAGCGATGTGTGTAAAAAATAAAGTCCTATAGTCAGTATATATATAATTATATATTAATTTCACAGTAGTCTCATGGAATGGCATCAACCGAGGCGCGGCGCCGCTCGCCGGTGGCGTTTTAAAACAATATTAGATGGAGCGGATACATCATCCGCCCGTCCACCGGCCCACTGCGGTCTCTGTGGGATGCTGCTATTAACATGTTCCAAAGTGACGCGAGGTCACACTGTTTCTGTAGCGAAATATTGTTTGCAGCTAAGCGTCATCGTGTTTCGGTAGGCACTTAAGATTTACGTAAGAAACTTTTATAAATAGACTTATAGCGTACGAAATCAGTTATATATTTGTACAACGAAGGTCTATCGACGAAATAAAAGAAAATATGTCACGCTGTCTGTATGTGTGCGACAAGAAAATAAATAATTTCTTGTATTCGATTGTGAATGCAAAATTATAATATGGAATACCGATTTTCTTATTATTCGCATAGCCCACCACGGTCGTCGATAAAGCAGTTGAACGGTGACCGTTCTTAACCTATCCTTACCTCGAAGTAGTTTTATATCCGATGAAGTGGATAGAATAAATACGCGGAAAGACAAAACAACGGAACGGCCAATGTCTACATCCCCGTGTCCCGTGTCCCGTGTCCCTGTACCGGTGAACGCAAACATCCTAAACAAACCCACGGCGGATATCAAAACCGGGAACATATTCTCATTTTCTCAATTTTGTCGAATACAATATTTTATACAATAAACTCAGTTTCAACAGTTCCAACAGATCCAACAGTTTCATCAGTTCTCAGTGACAAACTTCAGTTTTGTAGAATACAATATTTGTTGGCAGCGATGATGATGGCCGAAAGCGCAGCGTAGCGCAGGTCCAGGCTATCACAGCGCAGCCAGCATTGCAGCCTGCGATGGACAAGCTGGAATAAGGGCGAGACCGAAGGTCGAGGAGAGCTGCAACGATGACCAAGCTTGAAGACCGAGAGCGTAGCTAAGCTTAGCTCGAGGCCGTCATAGCGTGACCAGCAGTGCAGTCTTTTGCAGAATCTCAATTTCTCAGTTCGGGATATTCGTCCTGAATGCCAGTAGATGCGGAGTTTCGCTCGCTTCACTCGCTCGGTAAAAAAATCGATATGTAAAAAAAAATACACATTAGTGACCGATCATATGCTCGAGCTGATCCTACAAAAACTATATTTCTCCACAACAACGCGATACAAACATAGCGCACTGACATGTCGTGTGCAATGAGAATAAGAGCCCTCACTGACGTTCAAACTTTACAATGATTAGGTCACGGGCTTCTTTTGAGCACATAGAAATGTCGCGACGTCCCTTTGTTTTAAAGTCACCGAGAGAGGGCAGACGTACACAGCCAGTGAGTCGGTAATGAAATTATGTCGTTTGTAACGTCAGGAATATATCACGAGTGGGAGATGAGACAAAAGAAACAAAAGACGGTTACCGGGGTCTCCCCACTCAAAGGTATTTGCAGAGTTTGCTGTTGGTTTTGATAAATTTGAGTAGGTATAACTGAGTTGACGATACTTTTATTTTGAACAGGAAAGATGAAGTCTACGATAGTTTGAGGTCATTATTATGTCCTTAACTTCTTTGATCAAACTTCTGGGACCTAATAATATTTATTAAAAATAGATTTCTATGTCATCAATCGGTCTTGATCCTGTAATAATTCTGTTCAGGTTAATCGACCAAGCGAATTGAAGGCTTCACAATCTATGAGAACAAGTCAGCATTAGTATGTATGTTTGATTCGTATGTCTGTAATTTTGTATAACGATCGACGAAGACTTGCGAACGATTGATCCGATCTTTACGAAATTTTATAAACAAATTGCTGGTCATTTCAATACAATGTTTGAGTTAAAAATAAATATTTGTGAGCAGAATCAGACCAGGGGCTGAGAAGTTATAGGTCGCCCCGAACTGAGACCAAGCGACCTCAATTCAATTCATTTATTAGGACCCAGGGTTACCATAACACTTGGTAACGTCAAATACACAGTTTTCATTTGAAATACATTAAATACAAATACATTATTATAGTGGCTTCATAACGGCTTCATAATTAGTTTAATAAAACCTATTAGTTTAACTAAAATAAATGAAGATCAATGTTAGTCTAATATACGTATTAATTATTAATAATATTGGTGGACGTTTTTCACACAGATTGCCATCTAGCCCCAAACTAAGAAATCTTGTACTATGGGAATCACATAACTGATAGAATACATACATACTTTTTTTTGTTGTAAATACAGTCATACATAGAAACACCCCGACAAAGAACAAGCATCCATGTTCATAATACAAATGTTTGTCCTGGATGGGAATCGAACCCACACCCTACAGCTCAGAAGGCGGAAATCCCCCACTGAGCCACAAGGCTAGTCAAAAGTGTGAAAACAAGAACAGAACATTATAACACAATTCACAACAAAATAATTACACAAAAAACGCATCAACACCGCGAATACTGATGTAACAGAATAAAATAGCTAGCTAAATGGTATCAAAAATGTTTCCGTAACTAAACTAACATTCGCCCGCGTCACTGCGCGACATATTCAACCAATATCAATCTCCGATACTTCATCAAACTGCCCGCAAAAAAGCTATTAAGCGGCTTTGTTTGACATCAAACCCGCATCAAGCAGACTGACAGACCAAACATATTCGTCAAACAGTTTACACGTCCAAACATCTCGATCTGTGAGGACCCTTTGAGATTTTTAGAACCTACTTACTCTTACAATCCACCGTCTTCGACTCCGCCCTTATTCCTTCGCTCTGAGATTTATATTCGGTTAATTTTGTGTTTTTGAGGTTATAGTGTGTATTGGCTAGGTAAAGATATGTTTGGCTTGGATTTTACGGTGGCGAGACAATTTCTGACGTTAAACACAAAGCGGGCCCGTATGTATTGTGATGCAATGTAATTGACAAACATTCGGTCGGTTGTGGACGAAATTATGTGGAAAACGGTGGGTTCCGCACAATGAGGTACATTGTGATCGGTTTATGAGAACATGGGAATTAAATTAACGCGAGTGATTCGGTTTCGGTGGGGTGACCCAGGAAATTTGCGTCAGTGTTCCACTTTCAAGACTACGTTTTAGTCCTTCGAGCTATATTAAAATCATATCGCGTAACGACAGTTTCGTTTTTATCACAACTGTAAATTATAATACATGTTAAATATCGAAAACCCAAACAACTAAAGCCAAATAGTAATTATTGTGTGTGTAAGCGTGCTTAGACATTTGACACGACTCTAATACAGCTTAATACAGCATGCATTATTTTAAAATATATTATCTTATTGCTTTAAGCAATTTACAAAATTCACCGATCATACCGAAGTTCGTTGTACCTAGTTGTCAGTCGTTATTAAAAACAGGTTCAATATTGAATTTTAATTAAATCCAACCTCGATTTCTTTCTATGTATTGTTTAAAAGGGTTAATTCAAAACAATTACAGAACACAAGCACTTTTGTAACTTCAACTCGAAATACACTTCGCAATTAAAGGAACATCTCACAAGGAAATTTCCTTCAAAATTTCCCCAACAAGTACGTATTTAATTACCGAGTTCCAAACCAAACACCTCGGGTACACATTACGCGGGAATCCTCCAAAATGCACATTCAACAGTTTTCGCGTCATTTTCCGAAGCGTTACCGGAGGACTCTTCAGAGTAACGAAGAGTCGCTCTCGTATGACTCTTACCACCTTAAATCAACTGAAATTTATGACAAAATAACTTTTATCACTCTTGAAATAAGGGTTAACTGTCGGTATAAAGTGTAGCGGTAAAGTTAGGAAACGGGAAAGACGTTAAAGAAGCGTCGAGGATTTTTCTAGAAATACGCGGCTTGAACTGGACATGGCTTATGTAGAGCTTATGTTTTGTGTCTAGTTTATTTAAAATTCAAGATGTTTTGTCTCGCGAGGTTAAAACGACTACAGTCGTATTTTGAAGAATACTAACCTTGGGATAAACTGACTGAAATATTTTTAGTTATAAGATATTACTTTATTTGAATGGATTTTAACCAAACTTTTTCTGAACTCTGGGCATTTTAATGACATTATTTTTTAAACATTTAACGTTGTAATGAGACACCAGGCTCAGACATGGTAACACTCGATTGGGAAAAATACAATGATAAGCTTGAGCCGCACTATTGCGAGGCGGCAGTGCTGCGGCGCGACACTATAAATAATGTTCTTATCGAATGCATTCATATAACGGTAACCGCACTATAGCGGCGTGACACCGAAACTTGTGGGAATATTGTACTGCGCTGCGCCGCGCTTCGACGGTGACGCTATAGTGCGGTCCGAGCTGCGCTTTCATCGACAGATTTTCATGATTCAGATTGGATTTCACGATGATGATATCTATCTAAACGACCATGTACTTTGTGTGTGTTTGTTTGTTTGTTTTTCTTGAGTAACAGTATGAACTCATTACAGGGATTACAGCCCGTAACCAGCAGAATAGCATACTCCTGTTAATTACACTGGTCTTAAATTAATTGAAATATAATTAATGTCAAAACGAAGCTACTATTAGTGAAATAATTGTATATTAATATTATGCTTGTTACAATGGTGGTCATTGTTTGTTAATACTCTAAATAACGTAATATGCGGTTATTCCACATCGTGTCCACTCTGACCATCGACCACTGACCACTGTGCACTTGCAGCCACAGATCAAACAACAGTCACAGTGACTACCGCGCAGCAGCCAACGACTTGATACCCTATCGACATTACATTTCTGACATTAAACGCGTCCGTAATGCAGACAATTCCGAAAACTACTAGCTAGCTGCTAACTGAGATACGCGAATATCGAACGCCAATGGGTCCGAAAATATTTTAATTAGATTTTTCGTGCTAATGTATAGATTGAAAGCGCCGGAACTAAGTGTGTGGTGTCTATGGGGTTGCTAAGTACCCGTTTACAGGCGGCCCACTGGTGGGCTGTTTTAACTTAATTAATTGCTATTAGGTCTACATTAACGTTAGTTTATTATAATAATGAACCAGCTTCCATCGGATGGGACCTGACTGGCCCATTATTGTACTTAGGAAGTGTTAGTTCATTGTTTATGGAGTTTTGGTTAGTTTGTGCATTTAAGGCTTGCACTTATTTTTGTAATTAATTGACTTGTTATTTATACAACAAAACAAAAGTGAAATATGTTATTAAAAACAAACTAACGTATAGGGCTGAATTTAAACTGACTGTACATTATAACAGAGTGCATAAAATTATTTTATTGGAGAGATTTTACTAGTGCAAAAGAAACCCAATTTTTTTAGTTTATTCCAAAAATGCTTACCGCGAAATAGTCACGATATAAGTTTTTTTGATAAAATTCCCGAAAGCCGTGGTATGCAGCGGTAGTGGGACTTCGTAGCCCGTAGCTTGTCGTAGCACATCTAGCTACGTAAACTCGTAGCAATGCTTCGATCGAATAGAGTATACTGCCGTCTTGTCCATACAAAAAGCGTAGTCTAATACCCACCGATTGTTTAATGAAATTGGCGTTTTGGGGATAGTCTGTTATCAAATCTTAACAAAATCTTTTGTTTTTGGTGTCGATGGCTTAACAAACCATAATCTATGCCGCTGTGTGTTGTAAAAATTTGTTATGGTATTCTAATAAAGACTACTCTAATTCGTCGTATTTTCAACGCATAAAATTGACACTTTGAGTTCCTGTAACAATGAAAATATTGCGAAATTAAAAAAAAAAACAATCATACAAGTATAATTTTCCACGGTGTACGTAACACCGTGGAACCCGTAACACCGTACCGTCTAAGTCGGACTACGTGTATTTTATAATAAAATGTAACTATCAACAATGTATTTTTATTTTTGCATAGACTTATTATCTTCGTAACGCCGACTCGACACTTTCACA
This sequence comes from Apocheima hispidaria, assembly GCA_947579745.1. Taxonomy (NCBI): domain Eukaryota; kingdom Metazoa; phylum Arthropoda; class Insecta; order Lepidoptera; family Geometridae; genus Apocheima; species Apocheima hispidaria. The sequence continues at coordinate 14,153,207 of OX388161.1, read as the reverse complement.
ACGGTAGCAATTTTTTGAAGACAGTAACGAACGTCCCAATTATGTAAAAGCAGCTTATGTCACGACGTCACCGTGATTCGGCGTCGCGTCGCGTCGCGTCGCAAACGATGACGAGCGTTTTAAACAAGAGGATATTCATTAGTGTGTAATGAGCGGCTGACAGATCGCACTCTCCGTACAGAACGAGCTTCTGACGACACGTTGGAGTGCTGGAAGCAGCACTGACGAGAAATAAGTAAAGCAAACGAATAGTTTTATATCATCTGCAGATATGATAGATAGAAGAACTCTTTATTGTTCACATTAGATTTATTTGTAAGGTGATGGACGTTCTGAAAAAAAACACTTAGAAACTCAGAAAAACAGTTAAGCGTTGTCGGACATGTAAGCGAAGCTGTAGCGGGCTAGCTCGTACAATAAAATTATAAATAGCTGTTACCCGCGACTTCCTTCGCGTAGTCCTGGAAACAATAAGTAGCCTATATCCGTCTTCGATCCTCAAGCTATATCTATGCAAAAATTCAGGTCGATTCGTTAAGCCGTTTAGCCGTGATAACGCGACAAACACCCAGACACAGAGACAGAGAGACAGAGTTACATTCGCATTTATAACATGAGTTAGGATTATGATAATGTAATGTGTTTTGTCACCGTGGTAGTAGGGAACGATACGCTCAAAGTTGTTGACCATTATAATTACCTTGGACAGACTGTCCAGTTAGGCAAGTCCAACTTCGACAAAGAGGTCGCCCGAAGAATCCAACTCGTCCATCTCGTCCAAAATCCCGCAGTTCCTGAAGAAAAAGGTCTTCAACCAATGTGTGTTGCCAGTGATGACATATGGAACTGAAACGTGGTCCTTGACCACTGGCCTTCAGAAGAAACTCAAAATCACACAGCGGGCAATGGAGAGAGCTATGCTCGGAGTTTCTTTGCGCGATAAAATCCTAAACGAGGATATTCGTCGCAGAACCAAAGTCACCGATATAGCTTTCAGAGTTTGCAAGCTGATAAGGCAATGGTATGGTATGCTACAAGTAGCACGTTGTCGGTCGGTGTGGCGCTTGGGGGTGACCTATGTGCACAGTGGACGCGTTCTGGCTGATGATGATGGTGAATGTTTTTCGGATTTACGTAAGTACATTTTGGTTGTTTGTACAAGATAGACGACCATGAAACAATGCTCTTATTTTGTGATTTTTTGTATTCAAAAAGCTTACAACTTAGAGGTATTAACACTACATTCAGTGTGTTCTATCACAGTCAAGTACCACTTACTTTTAATTCAATAACTAGCCTACACGTGTAATTGTGAGATTACGGGATATGGGATCTCTGTCCCAGTTTTGTTGCATTAGCCACAAGTTGGTGCTTTCCCTGGATATAGTAAATCTATAGATAGATATATAGATAATGCTGTGTCGTTATTAATATTATAATTTAAAGTTATCACAAAAAAATATCTAAATTAAGTTGAATTCGGTCACAAATTTCAAAAGTAAGTCAGAATATTTATTTATTTCTGCCACATGTCATAACAGCAGGAAAAACTATTAATATTATGACGGTCCCAGTAACAAATCCTGAAAGTTTTTGTTTCAATCATTCGAGAATTCCTTCCGTGTAAGTCTGTAAGTCCCAGTAATAACTAGGCTCTCTCGGAACTGTCTCGGAATAGAATCGTCATAAACTGAACTGGCATAAAATTATTGTCTGCATAGTATTATCTATTTGACCAGTTTTGTATTAGTTTATATATTATTTAATTCAGAAGCCATAAAAAAAGGTTCATGCTGAACCTGCAAGCTTGCTTAAATATTATCAAGTGACGGTATAGTCGAAGATAATAATGAACATCTAGCCTAGATCGGAACAGTTGTGAAATAAGCCCATTTTTCCCTCATCAAACTTAGAAATTGGGAACTTGGGGAGTTTTTAAAAAAAATATTTTTCGTGTGTTTTTTCACTGGCAGCTAAGAAAATTTTAAGATCATAGTAGTTTTCTTGTCTCAAACTGATATCGGTCTCAGTTTTAGAGTTGTCCCAATTTTAGTGCGTCACATGGTGCGTGTCCCGAGTGAGCCGGGTCATGGGATTACAAGTCACCGCCACTTACAAATTAATTCCACTATTATGTTCCGTTTGCTCAGGCCACTGTTTGGCTCCAGTAAGTTGGTTCGAAGCCAGGGAATTGGGTTGAGATGTTAAAATTTATAATGCGGCCCGTTTAATACGAAGTCAATTGAGGAGCATAAGTTTCAGTTACAACATTACTTATTTTACGACAAAGATTTTTTTCTATGGTCTTCAACACAGAAAAGTAAATAAATATAATTCTCTTTTCTGTAGAATTCAAGAAAAAACATTGTGAAAGAACGATCCGAGAATTGTGAACCTGGATCCACCCGGACACGGGACTGATGCCATCTGGGTTCCGTTTTACTTTTTAAAGTACGGGATCCTAAAAATTGTAATCTACATTGTCTTACATTTCTGGACTTTTACGTTTTCTAAAATGTTTGCATATTTTTTTTTTTATAAATACCAAAAAGTTAAATAGTATACAATAGAAATGAACAAAATGTGAAATGTAATCCAAAATACAATAGAGCATGTAAAAATAAGGCGATTGTCTAATATTCATGAGTAGCGAGATCAAAGTACGCTAAGCTGTCGCCTCTGACGGCAATGATGAGTTTTACTGTTTTTTTTTTTTATGTTTTAAAATACAACATGAGTAAGAAAACTGTTATACGCAAGCTCGGGGCTAACTATCAAGCAAGCAACTTGCTCGGCTCGATACTCAGTTGCATATAAAAAAGCTTTGTTTAGCGCAAGCCATCCGAAGGTCATTTACATATCCCAATTGCCTACAACCTGCCCAAGGTTGCCCATGGTCTTGAGTTTAGTACATTAGTTAGGCAGATAAACAGTTTTATGAGTGTTTAGCCGGACGGTCCACCTGACGATACTCTGTAACAACGTTTCTCGCCGTTGTCGTTACCTTTACCGCCTTCTCAAACAACATAGTTTAAAGCCTCGACAACTTCGCCCCGACAAACCACCGACAAGCTCCACGAACTTAGTATTCGTGGAAGAATAAGCCACAGGGATATGAAACTCTCTAAATTACTATATAATGTGATGTACCTTGTATATTGAGTTGTGGGTCAATGGCATCTGACTGGAAGAGAACCTGTACACTAAGCCACAACGAAAGAAATCGCGACAAAAAATAGTTGTTCTATACAAAAAGGACTCACGGAAAAATGTATGGAACCGCTGATGTTGTTTTCGTTATTTCAGGGTTTGTGTCTATGTCAAAGCGGTAAGCTTGTTTGTGCTCTCAAAATACACCATGTAAAGTTATGGTTAACCATAAAATAGAAATAAGAACAATAGTTTAGATTATCAATTGGAGCTCTTCAAGTCTTGTAAGCCATATTGACATTGTAAAAGTGAGTTCTTTCTTGAAAAAATAACTATTATGAATAGCTTGAAATATTTCTACTTTGATTTATTTAAAATATATCAACTTACGGAACGCGAATGTGTGGAATTAGTTGTCATTTCTTTCAATTAAGAAGTAAAACTAGACGAATCTAGTGGCGTGTCCGCAATATATTCGTCGATGGTTACTTATTGTGTTGTTATAATTTTTATTCGTGAAAACGTCGGAGCTCGGCGAACGAACTTCGCTAATAACTTAATACTTATTAAATCTCCCAGTTTGTGTACTTTGAGATACAATTTGTAAAGATGTGTTATTATTTTGCAACTCCGAGATGATTATGAAGTTGAGTTTTCCTGCTGTCGTGGTCGGTGTTGTTTGTATTCATTTAGATAAATAAGGGAAATGGTTCCCAACCATTTCCAGCATCATTCCATTCCCATTTTTTTTTGTTTTTGGTTGGGTAATGGCGGTTGATAGTTTAATGGTTGATGGTGGTGTATGGTTTATGTGGTATGTTTTGTTATATTCTTTCTACCATTTCTGAATCTCATTTTTTATAACTTGAATACCTAAGTTCTAATTTGATTTCCGATGTGTTCTCAATTCATTCATGGCTTTACTTCTCTCGTATGAATCATATATAAAATATTAATTATTTTGTAAATCAGTTATTTTAAACTGTCTTCTTCCTGAGGTTCTAAAAGAGTCCGTAGTTGAAGTTTCATAATAAATTTAATTCATTTATATTTAATTTTCAACTTAACTTGGAACATGTTTTAAGAATTCCAATAGATGGTCCGACAACAATTGGATCAGAAGCGTCAGAAACGAAATTGAAGATAATATGGCATATATTTCGAATTAAATATAACTGTATAATTTTGTAACGATAAACCATATTTTCCCAAAATTCATACGATTAAACACACAGATTTATAATTACACATCATCAGATAGCAGACGAGCGAAACCGTCGCCAGCCGGATCTCACCGGGTATAACCGCAACTTGATTACGGTAAATGTAGGCCCAACCGCGAAAGTACCATCACGCTCATGTCCGCTTATACTGCTAACACACGTGTACTTGGTTTGCGCGAATCGCCGTCGTGTAACAAGCGATAGAGAAAGAGAGAGAAATATACTTGTTTTGTCTCTTTGCTCACTGTCCGTAGTTTTCAGGTGTGTATGTTATGGGCTCACTGCGAGCGTGGGAGGGCAGTGTATACTTTGTACTACTTATACAGGCAGTGTACTAAATATTACAGTGTACTGAAACGCCACGCCTTCGTCCGACATAATGAGTAGAATGCCACGATTACGATTGACAGCTAATGTAATCCTACTGGTTTTTATCCGGTTTTAAAAATCATTTTGCACGTTTAAAAATCTCAATTTAATTAAACCCCGACAGCAGCGCGTGGCATAATTACAAACTGTTCATTGTAATCGTTTTCTGTCAGGTCTGTTTGCCTTTAATATTCATGAAAAAAAAAAAAACTCCACTTACTTATATAATTTCTATCCGTCTGTGAAAACACCGCTGTAATTTCTAAATTAATTAAGTGTAAAGAATTCTGCGTATAAAATGCTATAAAAAGTAATATCTGGCAAAATTATAAGGACGAAGTATAATTTATACACCATAATTACACAAACATTTAAGAAAAAAAATTGTGTTGACCGAGTGGGCGAAGCGAACGGAAGTCTCTGTTTCATCTGGCGAAATTTGCTTATATATCTGTGCGTATGTCCGTACTCGCGTACAGGTCGTATTTGTCAACCAATGTTGATAAAACTTGGTACACAATTAAATAAAAATAAAATTAAAATTAACTAACAATTGTTGACGGCGATTTTTCATTGGAGGCTAATTTCATCCATAAAGGGAGGAAGTTTGCCGCGGCACCATTTACCGGCTGATTTTGATAATATTTGGCAGAAACATTCGGTACTCAATTTTAAACAAGTTTTTTGACTATGAGCAATATCGGGGAAGAGGTCGTCAAAATATATATGTTCGTGAGGTCTCAGTTCGGGACAATGAAACTAAACAAAGGAAAAAAAACTATGAATTTGTAGAATTGAGAGCTTATGCAAAAAAGTTTGTGATCACGAAACTATTCACAGAACTACTAGTTATCTATTAGGAAATAAATGTACTAATCAGAAACATTTTAATACAGGGTTCCAACTCAGAGATGGATAAGCAACTAAATAATAATCGACTTTTTCAAAAATAATACCATACATATTGCTACGCCACAGAAAACTTTTACGTTGAATAGATAATTTATTTTCGATTTTAGGGTTGATGACACAGCTAAATTGTTAGGTATTTCCTTAATCCCGGCTGCCAGTTAATCTATCTCTTAAGATTAAAGTAATGTAAGGCAGATAATGTTCTGAATAAAACTGTCGTTCAATAGATTTCTTTGTTGAACCCTCTCAGCATTTGTAGCTTGCAATCGGCACGTCAGCTCCAGCGCTCAGCGGTGCATCATCAATTTGTCAAACAAACCCGCTGCGAGACGCGGAACTTTCGTAACTACTCAATCTGACCTCAGAAGATCAGGTCAAACTGGAATGGGATGTTTTTTTTTGAAACATAAATAAATAATTTATTTATAATGTATTTCTCAAACTGATTGTCGGTAAGCCATTGTGGCACGTGACTTACTAATTTACAATAACCATTGGACTTGAATGGACCAAACCTGAAGTAGCGAAAAAAAAAGTTATGTTATGTTATGAGCAAGGGTACTTACTTCACTTGTCAGACAAAATGTCCACATCGGCATGAGTAGGTGTTCGAAAGATTGCCCCTAATGCGCCTAGATCAGATCACCTGGATGTAACGTCCACAACAAAAAGTTATCTCGTCTGATGATTTAATTTTTCATTTTTCATCATCAGCCAGAAGGCGTCCACTGCTGAACATATGCCTCTCCCTTAGAGCGCCACACCGACCGACAAGGTGCCACTTGCAGCCACCGATTGCCCGCGACTTTCACAGTGTCGTCGGTCCATCTAGTGTGTTGAGTGCCTACTGAGACTTTTTTGCCAGTGTTTTTTTTGAAACTGATTTTTTTTACGATTTCGAGGCTGGTTCCAAAGTGTTTGTTGCTCGTAATAGTGAGTTCAATAACCCAGTTTAATTTAGTGTACCTTTAAAATAGCTTTGTGTATCTAATTTTTATAAAAAGCAGTTTGTTTTTAAATATTGATCTATTTTCAAATGCTCATAGATATGGCGACACCCACAATCTTTCCTATTTTATTTCTGATTATTCTATCTCAATTTACCCCGTTTTACTATTCGCGCTGTTTTCTAGAAATATTCTCTAGAGCCGGTCGGGAGAGTTTATCAATTTATCGAGTGCACAAAATCCAAGCTTTCAAGGAAATACGGCGCTATTCAATCACGTACTTTCGAGAAATATTAAACTAATGTATTGCTGTTGGAAGCACTTTCGTAAAGTCACTTATGAATAGTTCGACTTATTGGGATTTCCACTAAGTAAAAGGATATGTACTTTATACGACACGTTTACGTTTAAATACGAGCAGTGCAATGCCTCACAAGGTTTCGAACCGTTGAAGTTTAAAATTCTGGTGTAACACTAAACTGCGATGAGACGCTTACGAGACGTTTACCATCAGGTGAGTGACTTGCTCGTTTCGTCATACAGTATCATACAAAAATATACATTAAACTCATTTACAAAGTTTTATCGGAAAGCGTATTCTAATTCTACTACACACTCAATTTTTCAACTCTTAAACTATTACCTATAACATTTTTTCCGCCCAAACTACTTCACATAGGTCGACACTACGTTTCTACCCAACTTCACCCATTGCCCGTAATACATAGTCATGGAGGAACTATACACACTAGGATGGGCCGTCGGGCTTTCGGGCCGACGGGCCGCATCTGGCCGAAGGCCGCCGGTGCGGCTATAATCCCATTAATTGAATCTGTTAACCCATACAGCGGCCGATTACGTCATTTGTTGGGTTTCATCTCTATTTTAAGCCCGTACGAGGAGTTTAAGTTGTTCAATTGTTTTATAATGTGTGATATTGGCATTAGCTGGACGTTGTTGTTTTAAATAGGATAATACAGCTCAATGGATTTAATTTGTTCTCTTATAAGTGAATATTCTCAAGGACAGTATTTTGTTTCTGTTGCTTTAGCTAAGTCTTGTTCTTTTAGAAAAAGTAAGAACTCGTTATCAAAGGTTAATAAAAGCTGTTCTCTTTTTCTCTTTAGATAATTTCTCATTTTCAGCTTCAGTCCATGATGTTCTAATGTGGAGAAAATACCTGTTTTTCAGAGTTATCTTCTATGGTAACTTAGCTCGACAGAAGCCAGAAACTTGGCCAGTGATCGAGATTACTTTTCTGTTACTAATTTTTGTCTCATTGAAAATATCATGAGAACTGAATCTGGTAATGGAACGCGTCAAATAACGGGCACAAATACAATCCACGGATGTTGACTTGATTTAGAAAAGCTTATTTTACACTATTGTGTTATCCGCGGTTTTACCCCTATACTACAAAAAAAAATATATGTATAAATTTAATTTTACGCATATACATATTTATATAACACCATACCTCCAACATGTGTGAAACGTCACAAATAATTGAGGAGGTGAGGATCAAAACCTCACATATCTACTTTTGACACTTTCGTTTTTTTTGTTCTTATACGACTCTTTTTATCGTTTGGAGTCGATGAACAAAAAAAAAAGTGTCAAATGTGAGGTTTTGATCCTCACCTCCTCAATTATCCTATTGCAATATGAAAGGCGTTATACCTACTCGTAGTATAGATGTAATCAGCGCAGCGCGTGATGTCGGCACAAATTACTGTTACTGGAACTATTAGCGCGGTTGTTGTTACCGGCGCCGGTTACAAAGGAACGGGGTAATAGAGTTACAACTAACCGGACAGAGAATGGGAACAATAGACCGTACGGTATGTATTAAACTATAAAATCAGCTGAACTAGTAGTTCTGCGCACAGTAGACCTCGCGCACACAAACTTTTTTGCACAACCTTAATACTAAAATTTCATAGTTTTTTTTTTGTTGTCGATGTTTTTTGATTGGAGTGGTATTTCGTCCAAAAAGGACGGAAGTTTGCTGCGACGTCATTTACCGACCAATTTCGATAAAATTTTGCAGAAACATTCGGTACTCAATTGTATACAAGAATTTTGAGTAGGAGCAAAATCTGTGAAAAGGTTGTCAAAATATTAGGTCGTGAGGTCTCACTTCTTTGTCACGAACCTTATGAACGCACAGCTTCTGCCAAATATTATCAAAATTGGTCGGTAAATTAATGGCGCCTAACCAATTGCCCAGTATACTACAAATGACTTCAAACACCTTAGTATTTGGCGTATCGTTGGAAGTTTCAGGAAATAGGTAAAATTTAAATATCATTTACACTAACACAGATATATCCATTAGAACAGAATCAACAAAATCTGATGTTCTCAAAAGTAATAATTATATTGCGTTTAAACCTTCATAAAATCTTTTTCCAATAAATTCAGTATTCAGTGAATAAAATTCCTGATCCCGCAGAGCTCCTGATCCGAGTGCATTGAAGAAGATCGCACTCGACTTCGGAAAGCCTAACAGTAAGCCTAAGGCTCGCACCCCGCTATTTGAATAAAATATGAACTGGCTCTAAACGGCGATACCTCTCTCGTACCGCCCTAATGTATTATTATTTACCGGCCCCTCGTTCCCCGCTCGAGCATTTCTAAACACGGGGAACTTTGCAACTAATCAAACTGTCTTAAAGACCGCCTTCGACATATCGACTGCCCAAATTACTCACCAAACTGCGTTCATATTACGTGCACCCACTTTGCGGTTTCTACACAGAATAGAAAATTCTTATACGGGGAATCGGTCTTCTGCCTGTTTCTTGAAAATTCTGTTGAAACGTTTTGTAGGCTGTGGAAATAGGGAGAGTAATGTGAAGCCAAAGTGGAGCTCCCAGTCAGTCGGCGGTTAAAGTTGCCGAATAAGTATTTAAGGGATTTGAAGTCGTACATAACGTAGTTATATTGTGAAAGGGAAGGTTTAGTGGGATTTTTGTTTGTAAAGTAGATAATGGGTTTAGCTGTAAAAGTTTCGGGGAACTCTGATAGTCTCGGGCCCGTTTATGGTGGCTTCCTTTATGAGATAGGTTTGAACAAGACAATCAGATAACGGTTAAAGCTAACGAAGTTTGAATTCTACAATTTGTATTGAAAGTGAATTAAACTCATCGGTGTTTTAGGCCGTAAAAAATGGGCCACAAAAAATAAAATCCAAAGAGAGGTTCGGATAGACATTCAAAGCTTTCTTCGACATCATCCGAAGCTTTGTTGATGAGTTTCATGAAAAAATTGTTTAGTTAGGATTTATTGTCTAACTGAAAGTTTTAACAAAAAACTACCCAATCTCATCGCGAGTCTCAAATCTCACAGCTGTGAAACCAATCATCAATCGCAAAGAGTAAGACTAGTAACTAAAATGATTGCGATTGTGTTCCAACAAAAACGTTCAATTTGTCAACTTTGCTCGGAGAATGTCATTTGGACGAATATTTTAATTTGTCTTGAGGCGACGCGACACAGAACAAACAGAATATAGTAGCAGCTCCATCGCAGCTTACATAGCAGTTACAATATGCCCAGCTTATCTGGAAAGTTGGAAAAGGGAGTCACAATCATATTTTCTGAACAAAACTAAAAACCATTAATATAAATGTTGTAGTTAATCATTTAGCAAACTCTGCGGATAAGATGGTCGGTATGTAATTTTGATTATGAAGCGTTAATAGCATCAACGTAGCAGCTGTAATTTAAATAAACTTCACTCGAACAAAAAGTTAAAACTATAAATTTTATCACACAAACCTGAATGTTCCAGTATTGTTTTTTCTAATCATAAATTCTCTTTGTGCAAATTAATCCAGCGATAAAAATGGAGATTTTTCGGAGCAGCAAAGCTGGATACCAGTCGATTTCTAAAAACAAACAAATCATCATCATCACACATCCACATTCGTCAACTGTCTTAGATAGTTAACTTTCAAGGCCAACCAAAAAAAGGCCTGATCATTGCCTTGTCTTTCAAATGATCTCCTCCAATCACCGTCTGCGTGCAAATCTTATGACAGTTTATTTCAACACAAACCTATAAATAACTATGATATGAATTTCATATCATCGTAGTATGTGGCATTGACTTGGAGGAGTTGGCGATAAGGAAAGTCGACGGTAATGAACAAAGCCGCAGCCCGATACGTTGTTCCGATCAGATTCGCGCCGATTTCGACTCATCAGTCTATGACACGCTTCCAATTGCTAGAGAAAGGAAACGATGGCAGACGATCATCAGATAGAGACTAATGGCAGGCGGATGTCACGACCCTCACGCATGAGGAATATGTCTCCAGCAGGAGGAGGGGGCATAAAAGTAAAATGCATCATATTGTAATTCGATTATTAGGTTGACAGTAGTTTGCCTTCTGTATACCTGCTCTATGTAGTATGTTTGGTAGCTTCGTTGCGGCGCGGAGGCTCAGGTGGCGCGCGCGGATAATGGGTCTCTTATTGCGCACCGCAGATGTAACGGGCCGCTGATTGTCTGTCACTCTTTAAAATTAAAGGGGCTGGATTTGAAATATATGAGTAAAGTCACAAAGCGATGAAAAAATATCGGTTAATTCGCAATTTTGTGATCAGCAAGCTGCTCTGTCGTGAGAAAGGGCGAGAGTCTACGCCAGCTGTATGAATATGGCCAAAAACAGGATTGAATATGTATTTACCCGAGTTAATTGATAAACAAAACGTACCTTCGCATTGAAATTGTAAAAGCCAGTTGTTTTTAAGTCTGCATGTAAATGTCTGAGGGCGGGCGGCGAATTGGCGCTGGACGACGCTGAAACCAGCGAAGTGAGAATTTCTTATTTCTTTGCTATTTATGTTCGTTTATGTGCAGTCCCATGTGATATCTCTGGCGTTAGCGTCAAGTAAAATTATATTTTTTGGAACACTTCTTGCGTAATTTTGCGAAAGTTCTTCTTAATAATAATTTGTTGATTGGGATATTACTAAGTTCGAAAAAAAGTACCGAATTTAATATTAATTGTTTTGATAACATATTATGTACTAAGTCGCTTTAAAAAAAATCGTTATTTGATTATAATTTTACCCCTACCCTATTATTGTAACACAGTGCACGTCCACAGCATTGAATGTTGCAATATAATTTATATACATTTTCAACTCGCTTCTTTAAAAACCAATAGAATGTCTAGTTAAAATAAATCATACAATTCTTATCACAGAACACCATACTTTATATTTTACAATATTTTTAACATAATAATTACTTCCCCTCGCTCGCACTCACCCTCTCATAACTGCTGGAAAAGCCAAGTCTATTCGTCTCTGCCATCGACACAATGTATCAACGTACTCACTCATCTATACGTACTTTAGTACATTGTATAAGTACAACTTTACTGAAGCGGCGAGCGACTTACTATCCATCTATCTTCTTTGAGGAATGTATTTATAATAATTATATCCAAGTTAGTATATAAGTTTGAATGTCTCCATCTAGGTCTAATAAACTGTCAATTCAAGGTCTTATTTTTTTCCCGACTACGAAGATAGAAGTTTTATGATTTTGATAGTCGATATAATATTATGTATGTTAGCATTGTATGGACCAGAACCACCAGAAGACGGGCAGCAGCGACCTCTTAGGAAAAGGTGACCATTCCGCGATCTCCAAGCCGCCTGCCAATGGTAGAGATTATCGCACCCATCCCTCAATATGGGGGGAGCTTCGTCCATCAGTGGTCGTCTAAAAGCTGATGTATTTATGTATATTTTCGTATTAAATACAAACGCACTGTCAAAAGGGTTCTTAGTCAAATATGCGGCGTGATATAGTTAGCACGTATTCGGGTTTTAGTTTTAGAAAACATATCTCGTAACGCAACGTTCTACTCGTAGCGACGATTTTTAAATGATTCAGTTGCAGTCAAGAATCGGTGGATTGCTGCTGTAGATAGAGAATATGATTTCAAAAAAGTAAATAAACAACCGTAGTTTTTCAGTTTCCTCCTAGTGTTCCCAGCCCAAGAGATACTATGTTCCTTTTCCTACGTAGCCAGTTCTGACCTGCCCACACAAACATATTCTTAGTTTCAGATAAATACAAATAAAGAGCAAGGGAGAGTTGTAAAATTTGCATAATTTATAATATCAATGTACTTAGTTTTGTTTACGACAGAACAATTTACAGGGAGCACCAGAAAAGTACAGTTAGAAACGTTTGTATTGTTTGATTATAACTCATTCTCTCGGCGACTATCTTACTTTACATAATTAACATGATTAGACAGCTGGTGTGGGGTGGCCTTCGCTTGTTTAGAAGATAAGAAAGATAAGATCAGTTCAATGACCATTTGGTCATTACCGTTACCTATAATGGTCATAGAACTATTCTTATCTTCTAAACAAGCTAAGGCCACCTCACACCAGCTGCCTAATTATGTCAATTATGTAATGTAAGATAGTCGCTTGCAAAACAGCAATTAATAATACCAAAGATTGTAACTTGATGTTTCACGCGACTTACAATGGCCGCTAGTCGCAATATTGCATAGACGCTAGCGCCACTACCGATCAGCGGCAGTTACTGTAATTAACTTGACTTCTTGTGATTATGGCTCTGCAACTTGAGAACTAATCGTACAAATGTCACAAATTAGGTAGCTCAAATACTCGATAACCGTGGACCGAAGACCAACTAGACAAAATAAGAGGAAAATATATTTCTCTCTCATTTGTGGGCGGCGGTTGGCGCCAACTAAGCCACGATTATTAAGAGAGCGATAATGGCAAGTCATAATTATGTTAGGGTCCGCAATGGGATTACCATTGCGGACTCTATCGCGAGGACTCGCCCGTGGGTACCTCTCTAGTAGACAGATCAAAGAAACTCAACGGTAATACGATTCTCATCTTGTTTGACGGTTTATTCGATTTACATTCGGGGTTGAACTAAACATGGTGTGATCATATCAAATTGATAATAAAAAAGGTAGGCACATATAAATCTTCTAACCATCAAAATAAACATTTTGGATTGCTTTAGACATTTCTATTACCGATACGGTTATTTTTAATGGTATAATGAGTAACGGAATGCATAATTACTAAATGATATTTTTTTTTTAAATCAGTGTTAAACGAAATTAATTATATGTAGCTTATTTGAACGGATAAAAACGGCTACCTACAAACTGTATTTTTCCCTAAATTCCAAATCGTATTTATTTCGGTGATTTAATATCTTGAGTCAGATGCGAAAGATATAGTTCAGTTCCTTCAGGAGTGGAGTCGGGCTTAAATCACTTAGTCATATGTCGATCATCTACGATAGAGCACACTTTCCTGTAATAACTAGCATCTAGCTATAGCGCATCTAGTTTTAAAATAAGAGCAACCCGCCTCCGCCCAGGCTACCCGGCGCGGTCGGACCGGTCACCGTGTTGATCTAAGCCACATAATATTTCCCGATTTTCCAATATCTATAGGTGGGTTTAAACCAAACGATTCTATCCCCACTCCGTCATATTATTTTGGTGTATAAAGAGATTTATTTTGTAGTTCTATCTTCGTTCTAAGTTCGTAAGTTCTAAGAATGCTCGCTCGGTTGATTTAAACGGCGCACGAGCGATCTTTCGTGTGCGCTCGATCCGAGGAGCGGTGTCTTCAAAGCGTTCTTGTGTTCTGACGAATTGACCAATAAATGTCTCAATTGGCCTCAAGGAAAATATATACCTAGGATAGAAGCCACCATAATTTAAGTGCCTTACCTTCTTTTAATTAAATTCGTCACCCAACAACGTCTCCTCTTTCTTTTCTTTTAAATAATTTAGACAGAATGATGAATGCAGAGCTTGCAAGTACTATAATATCACTCTCAGAGTCAAACATAGTGTAGTACCTAGTCTACAGCCGCATACAGACACGTGACGAATGAGCAAGCACTCGTTCGCCCGATCTAAATATCTCTAGAGCAAGAATTCCAGTTCTAGTTTTTTGTAATTCTTGCATGTTGGTATTATTTTGGTGTGATGAAAACAAGTTATCGTTTACATCAATAAAGCAACAAACAACGATGCTCTGTGCTTATTTTTCACGCTCTAGTTCTGTGTACGTTTGGTCTAACCCACCTTAACACAACAAAGGAGCATTCGCTGTTCAGAAACGTTTTACCGAAACCGAAAGTAGGAAAACAAAAGTGACAATGCAAACCCTCCAGCTCTCATCTTTGAATACACAAAATGAGTACTCGAAAAGAGATTACGCTCAACCCGACTGTGTCAACAAACTTTACCGATCTTTCTTTCATTATTAACTATTTTGATGAGGAAAATCGAATCTTGTTACAATGATGTAAGATAGAAAATTGACGTGAATGGTCAGAGGACAAAGTAATATGTGTCTTTTCCAATTTTTTCGTATATATGCTTCGGGCAAGTGCCATGGCCAATAAGTGGCGCCTGCGAGCGCGCGAACAAAGGCTGATGGGCTGGTTGGGTACCCGAGATTTTATTTGGTCAAAATCGCTAGAATGGTAACGTGGGATTTTTTGGAATTTAAACGATATCAGACACCGTAAGAACGAGCTCAATCTAAATTAAAGCACAGTTTTATTATTCGAGACACTAGTATCACATTATCGCCCTAAAATACTATAAAAATGTTGTGTAAGTGTGTTCAACTCTATACCGTAACGGCAGAACGGATTCGGAGGACATTTGGAATGAAGGTTTGGTTGAGTGGAGCTTATACTCTGGATTAACACAGGCATTTATCCCGGAAAAAATAGTTCCTGTAGGATAGTGGGTGAAACCTCGGAGCGCTGCTAGTAAATAATCATATATTTATTGCGTATATAGATCCAACCCGCAATGAGCCAGGGTCGTGGATATGGCCTAATCAGTAATCACCCTTCGAGGATAGGCCGATATCTCAAAGTGGGATGTTTAAAAACTGATGCTGAGTATATAGATAAATCCAGTATAATAATATATATCACACTAATGTCATAAATGCGAAAGTTTGTGTGTAATTGTATACGTATGTAAGTAGGTAAATATGTAAGTACGTAAGTGTGTTTGTTCTCGTTCAACACTGTAACGGCTAAACAGATTTGGATGAAATTTGGTATGAAGGTAGGTTATTCCCTGGATAACTATTATTACTTATTATCCCGATAAATATTCTGTTTCTATAGAACAGCGGGTTCAACAGCGGAGCGCAGCTAGTATGTTACATGTAAATAAATTGTCAATAAAGAGAATCATTATGCCGTTCTTTCTACACGTTGCATGAGAAACGTTCCTCCTTAATCTCATGAAAAATCTAACTCATAATTAAACTGGCAAAATAATTACTTATCAACGTAAAATTGTCAAAACCACCAAAATAGCCGGTTAGCCGCCGGTTAGCGCACAGCTCTCAAACCCAACGTTCGAATTTGAAAACTAAACTCGTTTAAAATTCAAAGGGCAATGTTGGCCCAAACAAGGAATTGAGCGCGCGAGCGAGTGGTCGACATACACCTCGAACCAAGAGAATACTCCGCGCCTAGCGGTGGGGGCCACGTCACGGGTAGTTCGCTAAAGTGACTCCTATAACAGAGTCTAAAAATAAAAACTAAATGGAAACTGACACGGCATTTACTTTCCAATAAAATAAACAAAACATTAGTTGAAAAGAAAATTTGGTAACGGTAATGTTCCTTTCACAATAATAGAACATAACTGTGTTTTATATGGAACTTGAAAGTCCTATAAAAATAGACACCTATCATTAATCAGCGATTGTTCACCTTAGACCGACAGTCATTAGGATAAAAGTAAACTTCGTGTTTCTTATTGTAGCGAATTTCCGACGAAATAATAATAAAAAAATAAATATAATAAAACGCCCAAAACTTGTACAAGTATTAAACGAAACGGAAGCGCTATAAGGGTACATTTACAATAAAGGCCGCGACGCAGCGGCGCGGAAACAAAGCGTTCGTTTACAAAACTACGCCTTTGTGTTAACAAACGAAACTCTGATTGGTCGCTTGTTACCGCAATAATAACGCGACAGCGGCCTCCTACGCACCCAGACTTATACACGCTGCGGTAAAATATTAATAAATAAATTAAAACTTTTTTGATAATTATGAATAATTTAGTTACCTAACCTAACGTAAAGTAAGACTACTTTGTTGTCTCCTTCCACGGGACACATACTTTTCGTAGCTTTTTTTTTATCAAACCGATAACCCATTAATCGCATGCACGAAAAAAATACAATATATTATTTATTTTGTGAGTAAGTCACGGATAGCGACGAATCGCGACGCGATGGAACTAACCATGAAATTAGTTTTTAGCGTGTACTTATTTTATAAGTAAAACCGCAAAATCAGTATAGTCAACACTCCACACGTATCACAACCCAAACACCCGGCATCGCCTGTGGAGTGTGGAAACGTGATTGGAATTCCGCAAGGCGGACTGTTGGGCCACAGTCTGCTTTTTCTCCTCACATCTACATTATTGCGGTGAATCAAACATTATCGACATCGTGGAATGCCTTTTCGGAACTAGCTATTGTTATAGTTAAGCGTAAGTGCGTGCGGATTACAGTTAAATTAAAAAGTAACAGGTAATTTGTTACTTTATGCTTTCCAGTATTCCAGCATTTTTAAAAATTGACCGTCGTGCCAATATTTGCAAACTTAAGCATTTTGAAAAAAAAACGCTATGAACTTCTAAAACTCAGCAGCCTAGTATTCTATTATCACATCACACTATCGCACTAATATTATAAGAATGTTTATGTTAGTGTGCTTGTTCCTATATTATAACACCGTAACGGCAGAACGGATTCGGATGAAATTTGGTACGGAACAAAACAACAACTAATTTACTTTGTGAAATATTAGTTGTAGCTTCTACGAAATATTCTACGGAATACGTAGCACTTCCGTAATCATGCGTAACGCCTATCTACGACGACTAGTGTACGCGCCATGCTACACTCGGTACGAAATCTAGAAGCTGGCGCCGCACTGAGACATCGCGACCGCTGTAAGGCGCATCACACTCAAAAAACACATTTGTGTGCAGTAAAGTGTTGTGTTACGTGCAACACTTTTTGTGAAGAAACGGTGTGTTGTCTATTATCGAACTCGTTACAAACCACCACATTTCTTCACAAACAGTGTTGCACGTAACAAAATACTTTATACTTCATTGCACACAAATGTGTCTTTGGTGTGTGATGCGCTTTACTTTGCAACCCCTAAACTGATTCTGCTCACATTGAATCTTAATTTTTTTTTGAATTGAAGATCATCATCATCGTGGTCTTTAATTACAAAGTCACTTTAATAATCAATAATGAAGTGTGGCAATGAATCAGCCTCACATTCTATTTTCTTACTAAACCTTTGTTTCAACTCATTGAACAAAAACAACTTTCAAATTCCAAAAGATGAATTCACAAGTTAATTTCCATCTCGCAATATTTTTTCTAGATCTGAATAATAGAAACGCTAAAAGGCAATTAGTTTCAGAGCTAGTTTGAGATTTTCAAATTAAACCTGAACCTTTGCCTGAACTAATGAAATCGCACTGAGACTAGTTCAAGTTCAAACGGGTTATTAAACTATATGTATTACGTATATTAGAATACTAGTATAGTTGATTACTTTAGCCACTTTTGTATCAAGTGTGTTATATTATAAACTTGCTGCGCCCCGCGGCTTCACCCGCTATCCTACAGGAACCGTTTTTTCGAAATAAAAAGTAGCCTGTGTGTTAATCCAGTGTATAAGCTAGCTCCATACCAAATTTCATTCAAATCCGTGCAGCCGTTACAGAGTTGAACGAGAACAAACAAATTTATAATAATAGTGTAAGGTAGTTAGTCATAGTCATTTTTTTTTTTAGTTTTTAAATATATTTTACAAGTCAAAGGTAAATTCATAAGATAACTGATAACTGATAACTGATTTATTCGTATCTTTCGTATTTGTAATGAAATGATATGTTATAGACTAAGCATTTCCATATAATCAGTAGCGAGATATTTCCTCTCCCTGATTGCTACCAAAAAAAAAAAAACAATAGGTATCCACAATGTTCTGAATACATTTCAAAAATAACAAAAAAAAAAGATAATTAATGATGATCATCAATCCTATCTAATATTATAAATGCGAAAGTAACTCTGTCTAGACAGAGTATATCTAACTCCCTGTCTCTCTATCCGGGTGTTTGTCGCGTTATCACGGCTAAACGGCTGAACGGATCGACCTGAATTTTTACAAAGATATAGCTAAGCTAGATTTTTAAGGATAGAAGACGGACGTAGGCCACTTTGTTTTGTAGGTCCACGAGAACGAACTAGTATTACATAATTATTATTTATATTAAATATGTATAATTCTAGATGACAAACATTGCGGTAACTGCAGGCGTGGCAAGGAGCAACTGCACGCAGTCCGTCTGCAAGTCCGGACACATTTGCCGAAGGAAATATTCATAGTCCCGGAGTAATCTAAGAGATAATTAGTGAAGTCGAGACGACCAATTAAAATGATTGCGAATCCCACTTCTGATTCGAGTTCTAGTTCGGTACTCCGCTGTTGAGTTGTGGTTGGACTTGTGAAGTTTGGGATAGTTACTTTGGTAGTTTGGAAGTGTAATTATTATTGTTTTGAAGTCTATTATTTGTGCTAATTAGTGGTCACGGGATATTTACCACGATTTTTATCTACCCTTGAACATGGTGCATACATACTGTGCAGAACTAGCGGGAACACAAAAAAAAAAAAGTTGCCGATTTTAAATTGTTTCCCTTTAAAAATGGGCTGCGTTGGCTGCGGCTTTTGATAATATTTGGCAGACACATTTTGTGCTCAATTCTAAGCAAGAATTTCAGATATAAGCAAAATCAGTCAATAGATTGTCGCAGCAAATTTTTAGCAATAGGAGTACAAAGAAAACAGGTAGAAAAATACTCATCAACATCCAATGTATATAAAAACCGTCAGCATACACTGTGTGTCTGAATGTGAAAACAGACGGAAAATGTTTTCCTACTAGCCCGGGTAAAAGCTATTTCAAATAAAACTTCTGTACAAATAAAAATTTAACCGGGTATGCCCTAAAACTGCGAACGGAACCATCGGCGGCAGCAGCGTCCTCTTAGTAAACGGTGAACGGTGAGATCAGCAAGAACTTTTGTGGAAAAATATATTTTATAAATTTATAAAATATATTTCGAGAGGAGCTTTTATGAAATCCGTTATTGGTACTATAAGCTGATCCAAATTCCATCAGTCCACTGCTAGTAACTGAGTAGTTCCGTTTTCCACCTTCCGTCTCCATCAGCAGATCAGCTCGCTCTTATAATATTGCATTGTCATCGGAATTTGATAGGCATACAAAATTTCAACTACATCGAACAATACATACTTACATACAAGCATTGCAATATAAATAAAAGCTTGTAAAATGTGAAAAGATCTTGGTCGAAGATGATAGCTAGTTGACCGAGTGAGCGAAACGAATGAAAGTCTCTGCTTTAACTGTCAACATTATCATTCATTTCATCTGTCCGTATGTTGGTACTCGCGTACAGGTCGTAGTGTGCAACCAATCTTGACGAAAGTTGGTATACAGGTTCTACAATTTTTTTGAATTTATTTGTCGTCGATGCCAAACGTAACGTAACGCGATGTAACGTTTCTGCCAAATATTAACGAAATCGGCAGGTAAATGTCGCCGCAGCAAACTTTCCGGGATCTTGGAGGAAATAACCCTCCAATCAAAAAACGTCGACAAGCAAAAAAAAAAACTATCGAATTGTAGAATTGAGGGAGTGCAAAAAAATCTGTGCTCGCGAGTTGTACTATCCACAGTACTAGTTATAACCTGGTTTTAATTGTAAAACTTGTATTTTGCTGAACACTATCTCTTTACCAGAAAATTTAGGTTGGCATTTGAAGTACCCATAGGCAATGACTTCCTTATCTCATTACTTATTAATCCAACTTAACAATGTTTAATGTTGAGTGCCACGATAAAACTTACATAAGAACTTTTAAACAAATTTCTTATCTTACAATTTTAATAAAGTTAAGTCTCGGTGTAAAACGTAGACAGACCTCAGGCATGATTTAAGCTCTCCACCGTAGCGGAAAGATCCGCATCTACAAACGGAAGCAAATTTCATTAAGGTTTGGACGATAACGCAGAGTTTAATGAATTATGTATAGAGATAGTTTAACTGTCGTCGGGTTCAAAAGAGACGTAAATTAATTTAGTGGTGTAGCGGTTTGTCGTTCACACTCATTCTTGTACCAGTAGGTAGTTCAATCTGGTTTATGGTCGGTAATTATAGTAAAAAATACTATTAACCTTTTATATTAAAGTTGTGGATTATACATATTAGAATAGAATAAAATCGTTTATTGGCCTTATTACATTGGTAGTTACACCGGGCAAGTCACCTTAGTCATCATTATCAGCCAGAAGACGTCCACTGCGGCTTCCCCCGTAGAGCTGCACCCTGAACGACAATCAGCCCTGCACCCACCGGTCGCCTGCGACTTTCACAAACCTACCTGGCTGAATATTGAAATTCGGCGTATTCAGTTGATTCTCTTGCATACATTTATTTTAATTGATTTTTTACAAGTAATAATAAAAAATAAAATTTAACTTAATTATAAACACATTAATAGATTATGCATCACTTTTGGCCGACTGGTTTCCAAAATATAGCACAATACATTTTTGTGAAAGTAATAAAAATATACATAATTATTATGAAAAACAAAGTTTTATAATTAAATTATAGTAATATCGATAAACGAATCAGTCAAAAGACTGTTCAGTTTCAGTCTTTTAAGCCGTGGTAGCTCAGTGGGAGCACGCTGTATAAATATTAAACATCTTTATTTGCCAAGTTGCTACAATTATTATAGAAATAAAGAAGTCCAATATTCATATTGTCGTTAAATGTTGGTGAGTAACTAATTATGAAACAATTAATGACAAGTTGTTAAGTAGGCGCTTACACATTTACTTAAATAACAGGCTTGGCTTTAAATCTCACAACTTTTTATGGTGCAACGCAGTCCGTTGCGAGAGTTTGCCTTTTTTACATTTTATGTTTTTGATTGGCATATTATTATATTTATTTTCGAACCTTACAATTATCATTACAGGTATCATTACCTAATGCGACCATTGTCGCATTAGGTAATTATTAGGTAACTTCATTAAGTTTAAATTTTAGTTATTTAGTTAGTTAGTTATTTTAGTTATTTAGTTTCAAATTTTAGTTCGTTTATTCCTACTAAGTATAAAATAAAACCCTTAATGCTATCTTCGTAAATTCACCCAGAGCACAATCAAATAGGTCAATTTTAACCGTAAAGACGTTGAGAGTGCGAAGTGCCCGTGGAAAAGGTGCCTCCTGCAGGAGTTTTGTCCGCGCGCGGCACTCACATCAATTTTGTCAGTCTTCGCCGCCACACATACTCGTACATATCGCGGACGCAAAAAAATAGCCGCTACATATTCCACACTTTTACAAACAGTATGATTATCATTTATTATTTTATTACAAACATTGTTTATTGCAGTGATCAGCACACTGCATCCACATGGCAACAAAGTATGAATGTCCTCATTTCCCCGGCTACAGTATAGGTACAAGTTAGTAAATGTGTTTCCGCGAACCTGAAACGTCGGCGAAATTTGTCAAGGTTGATAAGACAGTCATGAGATGTGAGGTACAGTACTCACACAGGGGATGGAATACAGAAATACTTCTTAGCACGAATATACGTCGCTGACTAGATTTTTTATATTATAAAGCGTATCAGATCTTGGATATTTTCTAGCAAATTAAGGAACCACCTGGCTGTCTGCCTTTTCGGCTGCATGTTACGTTAATTTTATATTTTATGCAGGTCGTTTGCAGTGAGTGGAACACAAGATGATAATCGGGTTCAATAAAAAAAAAGCAAGTCCTAATCAAATGATTAAACAGATTTTTTGAAAAATGATTACTCTCACATCCGAGTCACACAACAAAATCAATAATCATTAATAACTTCACAAATTTTAGACGCCGTATAGCTAAAATATTATAGTTAAAACCTTGTTTTTTTTTGTGCCTGGACCACCAAAGCAGCTGCTAATTTCAGCGCTAGCCAGAATTTCACTAATTACTAATATCAAAATAAATCTAGATAAAAAGTGGCTAATAACATACACTGGCTAGTTATTCATAAATATCATCCTAACGATGTTTGCCATCTTTAGTATAAGATACTACATTTAGTTATACCAAATCCAAAATTAAATTAAAAAAAAGTATTTGCGGCAATAAACGTGATCCAACCGGAAAATTGCAATTGAGATCTAGCTAAAAGGTTACTTTTTTGTATGAATTATTAGTGTATAGCCTAGCTCAGCTCTCTCCACTGTGTCACAGTTCCGTCTCGTCTCGTGACGAGCCCGACGCGTACAAATTGGCGCGCGGCGTCGTCTCCCGTGTAACGCATTCGCAGATACAAATCCCTTTGTGTTTGTGTACACGGGCTGTACAATGAACACAAGCTGCCTTGCCCCCACTCACAATAATTTCTAAGAAGGTTACATTAATGGGAAATGTTACCAATGTTATTCTAAGTATTACTTACATAGCACGCGGCTAAAGCATGTTTTCAAAAAATATCGTGTAGGTGCCATTTGTGTTATTACACGTTATGACATTGTAAACCGATAGATAAAGCACTTTCATCAACTGCTCCGTGCTGCACGCCAGGAAGAACAGCCTAATGTGATGCACCTGTCTGCTACAACGTCGAAGAGGAATTACAGGAGCCAAAACTAACTGAACCCTAACTGAACTGCAAACACGCATAATGAATATGAAGAGCAACAAGGCCCCAGGCACCATCACCTCTGAACTGCTGAAAGCTGGAGGTCCTGCTCTCGAGGAATGATTCTTTCTACACTACGGTATTGCGGTCAGTGTATGACTGAGTAGGCATGATTAGTAAGCATTGATTGTCGCATATTCTTGAACTTTTGCTGTACAGTAGCAAAGTAGTAGTAATATTTTAGATAGCATACAATAAAATATATTGACTGCCAAATTAATTATGCCGTAGTCGTATGTAGTACGGCGTATGATTATTATAGTTAAGGTTAGGTTAGTCGAGTAAAACACACATAATTATGTGTTGAGTCCGTGCGTTTTATCCGACTCAATTGAATTTCAAAGTATCTTTATTTAATACGTACAAACGTTACTGTACTAAACTTTAGTGTAAATTAATGCCTAGTAATACATCTTTAACATCATTATTTATACAATCATCATCATTATGGCAGAATCGCTGGAGTCGAAAGAAGTCGCCCGAAGAATCCATGAAATTGCATGTTATCAAAATCCCGCAGTAACTGATGACATAGTAATAAATTATGTTTCCCATTATCTTATTTTATAAACATCAGAATAAAAAAATCTTATTACTATTGGACCCTCCTTTGCTAAGTGTATAATAACTATTTTACTTTAAAATAGTAATTACTTAAAGAAAAAACCAGGTAGTGGAGTCACTACGACAACTACTTGTGATCAAGCTAGGACCCCGGGAGCTCGTATAGCTAGCTCGGTAGGTATGGGCGCAGCCGTCATTCGTTTTAATTAAAAACACGCGCTTCAGTTAGCGCTGTGGTGCACTAGAGACGTTACGAATAAAATAAAGCCTGATATAATATTTTTTTCTGTCAAAGATGATTATTGGCCGGATTGGTAACAGGCTAATAACGTTTAGATTTCAATAATACTTCAAAAATAAAAATGTACTAAAATAAAGAACTTTACTTTTTTACAAACTCTCAGGTTATGTAAGGTAAGGTTTTGTAACAAAACCTTAATATTAATACAATATCTGCAGTAAAAGTTCTAGAAGCTGCGATCTGTTGTTAGTAATTGATAACTCTTTTATGCGCATTCTTATAAGCGTGGTACTTCTCAGTAACTGATACTAGATATTCGAAACCAACATCAGGTTTTGTAGTGCACATAATTATTTCACGCTTGAAAGTCTAAATGGCCATGTAAAAGCTCCCTTAAGTTATTTCTCACTCTATATCGTATTTTCCATGTTCCGGCTACACATTAAGCGTACACTTCACTAGCCGCCTGTCTAGATTCGCCGGATGACGAAAGCATTACTGTAATTAATAAGAACCAGGTCATGACGTCGCATCCCTGCAATAAAATCCTTTTTTACAGAATTTTAAATGTTAGTCTACTCTGTATGTTCTCTGTACGTTGTAAGTTGTTCGGATGTTTGAATGGCATGTAAGTTGGCTTTGAATTGTAAAAACTGTAACATAGTTAAGTAAAGATTTAAAGAGTTTCAGTTTAAGTAAATCATTTATAATTAGAAGCGATTTATATATGGACCTGGGCAAGCGTTTGGTGGAGGTGATGAATGACCAGAATGCTGGGGCCAATTTTGGGTAACGCTGCCAGTATTCTGGCCACCTTCCCCTCCACCAAGGGGCTTGTAGATTAGGTTTTTGTATTTATTTATTTTTGTATATAATTTAATTTCTTTTATTTTTAAGTAGATAGGTAGTTTGTTATATTTTATTATAAATTTGAAATATGTAACTGTAAAAAAAACTTTCAGAATTTATTGTACAGGCCTTTTTACCCGACTGCCCAAGTAGGGGGATAATGTTTTTGGGGTGTAAGTATGTTTGTGTGTTCCAATACCTCTTTAGCCTAAACGGCTTAACCGATTTAGATGAGTAGAGTGTCGTTGGATTGGTCTTTACGTCCGAAGTGACAAAGGCTACATTTTGCAGTCGGCTGTATTTTTTTTTCTTTTAAATGTTTGTGAATGTCGCTCGCAGTTTTTTGCACAATTTCAAGCGAAGCGATCTCAGAGTCTAAGGAGACAAATCGGCGTTTGTATATATTATACCTATGTATGTTTGACTATAACTTGTATACCGTGGGTCCCGTGAAGGTATAGGGGTCGCTAGGTCTCAGTTTATATAATATAATACTAGCCGCGCCCCACGGTTTCACCCGCTATTCTACAGAAACCGAATACTTTTCTGGGATAAAAATACCAAATTTCATTCAAGTCCGTTACGCCGTTACGGAGTTGAACGAGAACAAACACATACTTACACACTTACAAAAACTTTCTCATTTATAATATTAGTGTGATTATAATTGTGAAAGTTTGCATGTAAGTGCGAATGTATGTAACTGTGGAAAGTTGTAACGGTTGAATCCTCGATACAATTATACATGCAGGTAGGTTATACCCTGGATTGACACTTAAGCTACTTCTATCCTAGTAACATAATTGTATGGCCCCTGCGGACACTGGGGCGCTGCTCGTCTACGATATAACCACATGTTCCATAAATATAGGAAATTTGCAGAAGTGATTCTACTACGATATACAAAAAAAAATTGCTGGTAAAAAATATCTCGCTTAAACTCCAGTTCTGCAAGTTTCTAGATAATAAATGTTACTAATTTACATCAATCGTGTAAAATTTGGGAAAGTAAACTTGTCGAGATTGTTCCCAAAACAAAATAAGAAATACTACTGCTACTGACTTAGCTCCACTAAGTAAAACATGAACCATAAAAACCATGTGCTAGTAAAATCACGAAGCAATCCCTTCCTATGCATATTAGGGTCCGTCCACATGGTCAGCACTTTTCCACATTTGCCTCACAAAGCGTCCTGAATATGCATCCGTCATTTCGTTCGCTCAGCCGATGAACATTGATTGATGGACGGAGTGGATTGGAGACATTCTGTTGTTGTTTATTAGACAACAACGTAGGCGTATGTAAGACGATATTTTGACGTGGTACTGTGTGGACAGGGCTTTATTCGAAGATAATTAGAATTTGATGAAAATTAAACTAATTTTAATTAGATGTCTAGTTTCACTGTATTATCATCAAAAAGTACTTTTAGTTTCACCAAGCTTAGATTTTAAGTAAAAAATAATAATATAGATATTACGACAAAAAAAAAATACAGTTATTATTACTGGTTTCCCCACAGGTCCGTGCATGTAATGCATTCCAATATCGCGAATATTCGGGTTATAGCAGATGTATCTATAGTTTAGTCATGTCGTCGTGAAGAGATTTCATATTATTATACTTAGCGTCGCGACGACATTCGTGCGATATTTTATCACAATGACTCGACGTGTGGTGCCTAGTTTATGCGCAAACATCGTCATCATCATCATTTTCCCGGGTTTGTCCCTCTTAGATGGGGTCGGCACTGCACGTTTCTCTTCTCCACTTGACTTTCTCAACTGATAAAGCACGAACACAACTTTTGGGCATATTATATTTCTGTATTTTTATTATATTATTTTTGATGGAGATTATTCGTTTTAATACACAAAATTATCAAACTCTCAGTTAGGAATCAGCAAAAGTGTGACCAAGTACAAAATACATATACGAAGAACAGGGCCTGTAATATGATATAGTGTTAGCAGTAAAGGCAAACCGTCATAAAGTTCAACAACATCGGAGAAAATCTAGAAAAATGTGATTTCCAAACATCAACACCTCAACCGAAGAGCCCATATAGGCGAAAGGTATTCAAGGGGGCAAACGGGCGAAAAGGGCGAAAGGTATTTCGGAATAGGCGGCCGGGGCGGCATAGGGCGGGCGGCCGGGGCGGCATAGGGCGGCATAGGGCGGGCGGCCATCACAAACACATGTCCCGCTACGGCGCCTATCGGCGACTCCGGAATCTTTCAATCGTTATCTTTTATTCGCCGCTGAGATCCACGAGGTCCCGTGCGAGGGATAAGTGAAAGCGATATTTTGGCGATAAACTTGTGAAAGTTTCAAAAAACTTACCGTTAACTACGAATAATAGGAGGTGAGCGATAGCAATGACGAGTACGTAATAGCTTATTTATGTTGAATCTAGTAAATTCGAGCTTAGACACTATCCACTTAAATCCCACTATCCACTTTTATCGGTGGGTGGTACCATAGACCGCCAATCATATGAGCAGTACAACTACAAGTCAGCTGATTGGAAAAAGTTTCGGTGTCATCTGAACGAGAATCTCTCATTAACAAGCAAGACCATCAGCTCGACTGAGTTGATAGATTACGAAGTAAACAACCTAACCAGTGTTATTACTGCAGCCAGAGACCATTCAGTCCCTAAAATTAAAATTGACTACAAACCAAAACCTTTACCTAAATTTATAAAAACATTAATAAAGCTTAAAAACAAATTAAGATATCGGGAAATTCGCGAATTAGACCAGGATAAGCGCAAAACTCTTAAAACTGAAATAAATGCTATACAATCTAGAATCAAATCATTAGTTCAAGTTCACAATGATAAGATATGGAAAGATAAAATGATCAAGGTGGACAATGCCCATACTGAGTTATGGCGTGTAGCTAAGTCCCTAAAATGTGAAGCTTTCAACATACCACCTCTTGTTACAGCTGATGATTGCTTCACTACTTCAGTATATGAACAATGCAACGAGTTGGCTGCTACGTTTAGCATGAATATGAAGTTGACTAGCGATTGGATAGATGTGGAAGTCCAAAAAAGTGTGGAGTCCTCCATTGCAACTATTAACTCAACCCCTGCTATAACTAGCCCAAACCAGTTAACTCGGCCCAGGGAGATAATTAAACACATCAGTCGTTTTAAAAATCGAAAAGCCCCTGGATTTGATAACATACATAATATAATCTTAAAAAATCTCCCACAGAAATGTATAATACTTCTTACTCAAATTTTTAATGCATGTTTGATACTACAATACTTTCCTACAGCCTGGAAGTCGGCTAAAGTTATTGCACTCCCCAAGCCAGGTAAAGACCATAAAAAAGCTGTTAATTATCGTCCTATTAGCTTGTTGCCATCACTCGCAAAACTATTTGAGCGTATCATATATGAAAGGTTGTTAAACTGCCTTGACAGTCGGATTATCGACGAACAATTTGGTTTTCGTCAGTCTCACTCGACCATTCAACAGCTGGCACGTGTGAGTGAACATATTGCTCATAATTTAAACATTAGGAATTCAACGGGGATGTTTTTATTGGATATAGAGAAAGCGTTTGATACCGTTTGGCATGACGGATTATTTCACAAGCTTTTAAAAGGTGACGCACCCATAAGTTTAATAAAAATTATTCAATCATACCTGACAGATCGTAGTTTCAAGGTGCATATCGGAAATACTTCTTCTGAGCCATTTTCCACATCTGCAGGAGTACCTCAGGGGTCAGTTGTAGGACCTCCCCTATTCATATTCTACCTAAATGACATCCCTAAGCAGCCTCGCACTAGCTTGGCTTGTTTTGCCGATGACACCGCATCGTACACATCATCCACGGATGAAGAATTAATTATAAGAAGACTCCAGCTATCCATTGATTTACTTGCAGATTACTTCAAAAAATGGAAACTCAAACTAAATGAGTCGAAAACAGAAGCCATAATGTTTTCCAGAAAACGTAATCCACCAACACGTACTTTAATTATAAATAATCATCACATTCCCTGGTCCAAATGCGTCAAGTACCTTGGACTGCATCTCGACACCAAGCTAAACTGGACTACGCACGTTGAAAAAGTTAAATTAAAAGGTCTAAAAGCATTTGGTGCACTTAGCCCTATCATGAATAGAAAGAGCAATATAAGATGGACTACAAAACTTAAAATCTACACTGCATTAATTAGACCCTGTTTCACTTACGCTGCACCTGTATGGAGTGGCACTTGTCAATCCAACTATAGAAAACTACAAATATTGCAAAACAAAGCTTTCAAAATCTCGTTCAACACTAAATTCCGAACTAATATAAAAAAATTACATAACAAAATAAAGTTTCCTACAATACACGAATTTTTACTAAAACAAACAGTTAAATTTTATAAACATACTAACATTAATCATAAAAACTTGCTGATTTCTGCTATAGGCAAAACTCGTCTATCCCAACTTCCGTATGTCAATACATATAAACGATACCGCTTACCCCATCACTATGTCCTTAACGACTCTGATGACGCGCCGCTGCCCGTCGTACTCACCTGAGGTTTTTATGCGTAAATATGAGGGTAACTTTTTGTTTTGATGATGATTTTTATCGATTGCCGTACACATATAGTTCGATTTAAAATTATTGTCATTGTATATTTATGTTCTGTAGTAGTGTACCTACAATGTTACGTAGGTTTATTAGATTAAAAAATGAGCCTGGTGCAATAGGCTTTTTATCGTAAATTTAAGTCTATTAATAGTTTGTTTTCACTAATACTTTAGTAAATGTTCATGGATTTAAATATAATTAAAAATCAAACTATGTTTTTAAAAGACTTACAGAGGCGTTGCTAGCCTGAAGAAGTTATTCACACAATATTGGTGTATACAATATTTTAGACTGTGTCTAGTTTGTACGTATTTTATTATTATGTTAAATAAAGAACTTTTAAAATAATAATAAATAATACTTAAATCCCATATTATTTCAGAACTACTTCATTTAAACATCAGTTTATGTAAGATCTCTGACACGTGGCGTACAATAACGGAGGTCAAGTAGTCATGAATCAATCATAAATCGAAGAATCCGTTTAATCTGTAATACGCAAACACAGATTCCATAGTATCTACTTAGATACTTCACATCTTTATGTAAGGCATTTCTTCAAGTAGTGTCTATTATTCGTATCACAGTAA
The DNA here is from genome assembly GCA_947579745.1 of Apocheima hispidaria. Lineage (NCBI taxonomy): Eukaryota > Metazoa > Arthropoda > Insecta > Lepidoptera > Geometridae > Apocheima > Apocheima hispidaria. Next base: position 14,122,817 of record OX388161.1, on the reverse strand, counting down.
CAAAATAATCAGAAGATAATCTATCAGTAGAATTAAGAAAACTGTAAACGACTATGACTCAAAAAAATCAGAACAGGAAGTGGTGTCACTTCCTGTTCTGATTTTTTTAGTTATTGTTTCCTCTAGCAAGGTACATGCGTGAGTCTGAGCGATCGGTTCCATCTAATCTACTTGCAAATAAACAAATAGTCAATGTGTGTATACAGCTTCATTCCCATAGAATCTGAGACCTTCGCTCCGCTTGGTCAACTACTGCTTATGTCAGATTCCTAGCTATTTAATCAGAGGATTAGATGTTTGAAATGCTAACGTATATAGAGACGATTATATTATTATAAAAATGTTCCCTTCCTAATTGAAAACCTAAGTTGGCTTTTGCTGTTTGCAAAAATGCTTAACCTTTTTAAAATTATTCGTTGAAGCTTATGACTTGGGTGGTATCATCAGCATTTCAAGAGGCGTTGTGCGAATTTATAGCGGTTACCTCGGCGGCGCATCTGCAAGAGATTTATCGAGCTCGTCCCAAACACGCTAGCTTACAGTTTTTGCTGGAATCGCCACGCACTCACACTTCACCGGGCGGTGGAGACAGCTGGGGTTCTCGGGATTTCGAATAGTTTGGTAGAGAAATGCATTTCAAAACGTTTAACAGGCTAAATGATATATACTATAACCTCGAAAATTAACTTCGACGTTTTGAAAGAACTGTTTTTGATCAAATTTTGATCACAATCTAATTGTTCTATTGCTATCTAGAATTAAAGAGCTAAGAGAGTCTTATTGTTAGGTTGAAGCCTGATCTTAGATAAGTTCTGATTTATAAGGGAGCGTGATACAACATTTTTATAATGAGCCAATTGACAGAGTAAAGATTAAAATATATTTATTTAGTAATAAAAATAGTGATAATTTTTTTCAGATTTGTATGTGAGGATTTTTTATGTACCTAAACAACAATTTAAAATAAAGTTTTCAAAGTGACAAGTTTAAAATATCAGAAACCAAATAAAAGTCGTATTAATCTAAATAAAAATAATAAACCGCAAGTGTGGGCTTACATGGCGTCAGTCTGGTCTGCGCGTACTAGACTAGTGACAGACAGCGCAACACTGGGAACAATGGCGTTCTGTGGCGTCGGACGCCAAAACCCACTTTCGGTCGCTGGGCCAGTTGAATAAATAAAAAACAAATATTCAAATTCAAAAATCTTATAAATATTTAGTTAAAAGTTTGTACTGCCTATAATTAACATACTCTCCTAGCAGTATAGGTACATATTTTAGGTAATACAACAACTCAATTAAAATCAAACTTATTTATGTTTCTATAACCATCAGTTTATAGGTAGAAGGTGCGCCTACAAATTCAACTCCCGTCTCTTTTCCAAAGTCTTTAAACACCACTTCGTGGACTGTCTCCCATTCTAGTTTTGCAGCTGCCTTTTGCGTACCAGTGGATGTCATCCAGGCAGAAGTAGTCGGAACTCCTCGCTCTTTGCAAATTAATGATCTGAAAATTTAGGAATATAATATAGTTATGAAATGTAGAATATATTGGTTGCTACAGCCTGTTAAGGAAAACATCGAGAGGGAACCATGGTACGGTGGTATTGGTCTAGTATTCGGTTGGCCAGCGGTATCGCGAATATAACCTAGAATGAAGAACTTCCATGCGAATTAAAAAAATTGCAAAAAAAACTCTTTGCTTATCTACGATGGGAAATTTTGAGAAAAATGTAATTCGTCTAGATCCACCAGTTCATGCTGTACGTTGTTTATCTGTCAATTGTTACAGCTTTATATTTTGTATATGATATGAAAAAATCAATATAAGTGAAAACACGCATGATACTGTCTCGTACATACCTCACTCTGAGTATTTCCCCGGCGATGCCCCGCCCTCTGTAATCCTTGTGGACCACTACTCCATTTCCTTTGTAACATGTGTCAAAATTAAAGTTATCAAAAATTTTGCATTTGTTATCCATCAATCTTACGAGTTCTAAAAAAGTTTTGATTTCTTCTGATTGAACCACCTGGAATAAAGGAGTAACAAGTCGTTCATTAAAACCGACTAGTAATATACCCGACTGCAAAATGAAATCTATGTCACTCCGGACTTGAAGAAATAAGAAACAATTTTGAGATCTAACAGAATCTAAATAAAGACTTGAATAAAAATACTGAGCTGATTGTGACTTGACTTAGAGGAACGAGAGAGAACGCGAGCATTACACTGGGCTATGGAATTGTTATTTAAGTTTGCGTCCTTTAAATATCTCAAGACGTAAAGAGGAATCCAAAAACACATCACGCGACAAAATCGATCTCAAGCCGTTTAGGTACAGGAGTCCGTATAGAAACACACAATCATACACATACACACTGATGTATCCGTCAAAGGCGAACCTGGCTACCTTTGTTTCTACATTATTATATATTATTATTTTATTTTTTGGCATGAACAATAAAGAGTTATTTATTCATCTATATATTATATATATAATTACATAAATACTTACATACACCCCCAAACATTACCCACTTAGGCGATCTGATCGAAATTCCACTGCGCTTCAAGATAATTCGTATAATATGATACTCCGATAATTTGTTACTCCGTTTTTAGAATGTGGAATTTACAATATTACAATATTTTACGTTCAACAGTTAAAAATAAACAATGTATAGAATACTGTGTGAGCCAGTTTGACGAGGTATATCTCACAAGAAATACACCCGACATAAAACTGTTACATGAAATTTGTAAAATGTTATGTGACATGTTGATTTTTACACATGTAATTAGTAATTTACGTCAATTACTCACCTTTGGTGTCAATGTTTCTACGTATAAGTTGTGCACGGTTATAAATGACCTTTACTTTTAAAGTGTTGTATCTACTATCTAGATATATTGTTTGTTTAATAACCTATTGTCTGTTACCGAACCTATTACAATAAAAAAAACTTTGTTTTAATAGCCCTTTTCAACAATCCTTCTAATTCACGCGCATGAAACTACTTATAAAATTAACAATTCAAATCAAATGTTTTTCCATAAAGGAACCACTCACTTTTTTTATTGATTCGAAATCTAAAGAAGGCTCGTCTCTCTTCTCAAGGATCATGATAGATAGGCCGACTATTTGCAAGCTTTCAGAGTCACCGTCCAAACAGCACGCGTCTATTTGATAATTGATCTGTTTCAACATCCCCGTGAACACCTGCTTGTATTCTTCTAATGCTTCTGCCCGCTGAGCTATTTCTGTAACCGAAATTCCGGTGCAATTATTATCTTAACATCTGACTAGTTTCAGGATAATCATCGATATAATTATGTACTACGTACTAGATTTGACTCCACTATAATATTGCGATTATCCATTTTATTGTGGCTAATGTGCAACACTTCACTCGTTAGACAATAAAACTTTATTCGCTTAAAATCTCCCGGGGTGTCTCGTAGTGCACATTTCGGGCATATTTATGTCAATAATTGACCGAGCGAAACGAAGGTCTCAGCGTTTACTGGGATTAATCAGAATTTTTATGTATGTTTGTGTGGATGTTGGTCCGACGATAAGTTGCGAACCGTTGATCCGATCTTCATAAAATATTGTAGGCAAGTAGTTCATGTTATAAAAACGTGTTATAGACAGTCCAGCATTCTAAGCTAGTGACATATATCAATTTAATTAATCTTATATTTCCTATTTTATTTTTTTATTGTTTGACATTTAATCTGTGGATATTATTATTTTGTTAGTTTTAATTTAAATTGGCATATTTTGATGTGATTTTTTGTAATTTAAGTATATTTGTATTTGTTTTGCATGTGTTAATTCTTATTCTCATTAGCGTAATTCGTGCGTTCGGTGCAAATTGATGTAAACAAATAAATAAATAAATGTCCATATAATTTTTAAGTTCGAGTATGAGCATTATCGGTCAAGGAGTTGCGAAGATATAGTGGTCGAACGGGACACTACTGAATAAAATGTACCAATAATTAGTTTCTAACAAAACCACCTAGATACTACTACTAGTACTTACTATGTATTTATAACTTATGGCAGTTTCCCAGCTTAGGATCAGAATGACTGCAAATATTAATATTATACATCCCTTACATTTATCTTACCTTACCCTTATATTTTATTACATAATTATGTGTCATATTACATCTATTATTATTTTTACAGTTAAGATTTAAATTACTTAGGCAATTATCTTAATTATAGTGATAAAGTTATACTTACTCGAAGCTTTATGGAGTGGTTCATCAGGAATGAAATATTTTAACAAAATGTCAAATATATGTTCATACTGATCTTCTGACAACTCTTGTATCCGTAATTTTAATTCTGTTCCATTGAGTTTTTTTGTGAATCTACTCCAAACGTTCGTAGGTGACGACTTTATGCGATATTACGATAATTTAGATGATAGGTTTATAGAAACGACCGAGCCGGCTCTATGTCACTGACGACAAAATACTATTACTCCTGGCGGAGTCACTGACTGACTGTTTGTGTGATATGTGTTGTTGCTTTATATAAAACTGTGTAATCAGCATTGAACTATTAGACGTAGAAATAATAGCTCAACGGTACTCTGAGATAACATTATCAACGGAATGGCGTGAACTAACAGAATAATCGGCACCTTGATAACATGATGCTATCCAAAACTGATTTTTGAAAAATATAAAAAAAACAACAGTAATATCAGACAAGTTCATGTCGTTCATGTTGTTGGTACACAATAATAATAATAATAAGAAGAAGAACTCCATGATCGAATAGTTAAATCAGTCACGATTATCCGTCGCTGCCTATGGCTGTGTCGTAGCTGTCTGTTTATTGGTCTATCTATATAATAATATATATACAAATGTAATAAAAGTGATAGGTAGATCAACGCATAGCCTAAGCCACTGAAGCCAGAAACGTGAAATTTGGATAGTAGCTTTCTACTACTTTGTAACCTCCCACTAAGAAACGAATTTGCGATTTGAAAAGTGGTGTTGAAGTAAGTAAGAAGGAGAACAATGTTTTTTTAATGCTATGAAACTTTATAAATATACTAATACTAATAATAAGAAAATTTTAAACACGTGTTTCAGCATTTTTTAAATCATCCCTTATAAATGTGAAATTGGGTGAAATTATTGTGCATTGGAGATATTTTTGAAAATATATTTTTTTTAGGAGTATTTGGGAGCAACATAACCCAAAAATATAGTTTTCAAAATTTTTGTCTGTCTGTCTGATACACAGTTTTCTAAAAAAATGGTCGTCAAAATCGGTTCACAGAAACTGGAGTTTAATTAAGCATTATTATTATATTACGCAATGTAATAATAAAATTACCTTGAGTACCTTTGCAAAGCAAATTTACATCGGGTCGCCAATAGATAGCGATACGAGTCTTCTGAATCGCGATGACGAATTTATCCACGATTTAGATACCGTTTCGGAGATTTATCATAGGTTCTAATTGTGAGAAAATCCAATAACTGATTAGGATAACGCAATCATCCCGAACGGTAAAGAAGCGTGAAAAGCACAGGAGTTCTTTAAGAAAATTACTGAGGGAGAATGAGCACCAACAAATTTTAAAAAGCATTTCAGGTATTATACCTAAGGGATAAAACTTTGTGTGGAAGTTCGTCATTTTTACGTTGTATTTCAGAGCACAAACTCCGAGTCTCTGTTCTGAGCCCTAAGCCCGCGTAAGAAAATTTTATTTTTGACTAGCTGATGCCCGTCACGGGCCGTCACGGTCATTTCAAAGTGACAAGTTTCAATTCTCATAACCAAATAAAACCTACCATACTTACCTAAATAATAATAATAAAACACAGGTAGTCCGGCCTGTGCGACCTGGACTAGTAGCAGACAGCGCATGACGCTGGACACAAGGTGTAGTGTTCTATGGCTGGGCCAGATGAGTACGTAAAAAAAAAGACGAGATACAAAATTTAATATTTTTTTATGAAAAGTTTGTGGCGCCTAAAATGAACATACTCTCCTCCCAGCAGTATACATAATTTAGGCAATATAAGCCGCAAAGCTGTCACCGATAACTTTTCCTAACTGTCCCATCCCGCAACATCGCATCAGGGTATTGATAAAAAAAAACTTTGTTATGATATTATTTATATGAATATAAAATTAATAATTTTATTTAATCTAATTAAAATTACCTAAATTTATAACTTTGATCTTTGTGTCTGAATAAATAAATGTTTGATATTTATTGACAACGCAATAAAAAATAAACGTATGTAATGAGGGATCTAGGTGTTCTATTCCATTGTCGCTTCACAGCGACGAAGCCTGCCCTAAAAATCCAGCACGAAACAGTTTTTCACGTACATTTCCAGTGAAGTGTGACGTCACGCACCGCGAGTAGTGCTAGAAACGAGATAAATGGATTATGGTGATGCGGGTAGTAGTGCGCGGGCGGGCGGCGGCATCGCGATTGTTATGGAGATTCCCGCTTTATTCACACTTATCTCGCTTTTTCCCATTATAATACACGTTATATTTTACTAGCGAAGTTGATGATTTATCTGCTGGCAGTGATACGTGTTTGTTGTTTAACTACCGATATGTAAAAGCGGTCGCAAGCTGTGTTGCTTTTAATTTAAATGTATAAGGTTATGTTTAGGTAAAGACTATGTTAATTTTATTTTTCTTCTTATGGCGAGGCACCGCGGCGACCTTGAGGAAAGTTGTTAGCTACAACAAATATTTTAACGGTCTTACAAAAAATATACTAAACACCTAAAGATATTGTTTAAGGTTTGTACTAATTAGTTAAGCTAGGGATTATTCGATCATATAAAACTGGCTAAAATAAAGTCTAAAACGAATTTATTGATAAAATTTCTAAATTTTGACATAATTTTCATATGGGAATATTTATCTTTAAGTACTGCAGAGCACCTATAAAATTTTGGTTTTCAACGGAAATCCTATATTTATTAAATTCAAATTTTTATCCCAGAATTTGAACGATGCGCCGCGGTTTCGCAACACGCCGCGTCACCCGTAGCGAGCCGCCTCCATTGACTCGCATTAAGTTTTAAATTCGAAATAGTAATAAACTTCAGTAGAACAAATGAGCGGCAAACAAGCGACGGTTTGCCTGATAATAAGCAAACCACTCCAATGGACACCTGCAACACTTATGGTGATGTCGACAAATTGCCGGCCCGGGGAGGTGTTTCAAGACGCCCTTTATAAAGCGCTGTATGTTGTATCTCAGCTAAAAGACGGCATTCCGCATATTGCAAGTGCCCGCGAGAAAGGCACACACACAACATTACGTTGCCTTTAAAACCTAGATATTAAAGTTGTATATTGTTTTATAGCCAATCACTTATCCCAGAAGTAGAAATTAGAAAAATGAAAACCAAAGAAATTGAATCAACTCCAGATAGATAGAGTAGATAAACTTCAATCCGGGCTAATAGCCTCGCAGGTCGCAGTTTATCCGAGAGTGGATTGCACCCTCGACCGATCTTATCGCTTATCGACCCGCTAACGACTTCGCCGATTGTTTGACTAATGTCCGATGGATTCGCGAGCGAGCCTGGTAATATTTAGAATTAGGAGTAACTCGCTTGATTAAGTTAACTCTATTAAGATTTGTATTAATTATTTCATGATAGCACTATTAGTAAGCCATTAATTATCAGCCAGAAGACGTCCACTGCTGACCATAAGCCTCCCCTTAGAGCGCCACACCGACCAACAATGTGCCACTTGCATCCACCGGCTTCCCGCGACTTTCAGAATGTCGTAAACCATTAAAAAGTAGTCATTGATGTTTTATTTTTTTCAAATATACCAACTAATAAAACGTAATTTATAAATTTTATTTACTCATTTAAACCGGGATTCTTAAACGTTTGTTAACTTTGACAACAGATTAATTCTAATGCTGCGTTTGTGCTAATTAGGTCTTTGTCATTTGCTTGGTTGACACCAAGCAAATGACAAAGGCCTAAAGTTAACAAACGATTCAGAATCCCGGGGTTTAAAAATGAAAACAAGCCAGTCCTCGGACGGAGGTGAATTATTCTCAGATTAAGTCAAAGCGAGAAAATGAGCCAATGTTTTATTCATCGCCTCAACCGGAAGGCAAACTTGAAAGAATCACAGTTCCACACCCAGTAAATATTAACGTTCTTTCTTTTAAACAGAAACTGGGACGGCATAAGATACGATTTTACCTTTTATTCGTACATACAAAAATAAGTTATGATAACATTTATTTTTATTTTAATAAAAATTTAAAGGTAAACGTAAAAATGAAATCTATATGAATAAATTAAGAATATCTTGCTACTTTCAAGAAAACTAATATGTAACCTATGGCGGCGTTTAAGCATTGGACTAGTACGGGCGTTTAGAGTGCCTCGGTTTCACCTCTGCCCACCATTTTCACGTTTGTCCTTAAAACATAGTATGTTTTTTGCGTGTACAACTATTCTGTAAATTTAATTTACTAAAATAATCTAGAAACTAGATGATATCTTAGTCCCACAAAATAAATGACTCTGAAATCCGTGAAAGTTTATTACAGGCTGCAGTTTCAGCACTAAGCCCTCCCCCCTTTAGCTCAGAGGGTGAGGGGGGGGGGATGGGTCACCGTCGGAAGGAACCGTCGCATCCGCAATAATCTCAGCACCGTCGGTAGGAAGTAGGAAGTAGAAGACGTTTAAATATTAAAGTTCCGCGACACACTTCGAACACAGACGAAGAATTCAATTAGACGCCATAATATGAAACAAATACATTACTTTTGTTTAAGAGCTTTAAAATTTAACTAAAACACAGTTAATGTACAGTAAAGAAAACGTTGCAAAAAAATTAATTAATTTTGTTAAAATCACCATTTGTAATTTTATATTACGCTACGTTGATCGCTACGAGCGAGAGGGGCGTATGTCAAAACGGCTCCAATCCTAACTAATTTTATAATTCAGAGGAGGCTATATTTCTCTGAATTATCGCAGTCGTATCAGGACCAATAAAATTTCGAGTTATAAACATGAATACGTTCGTCTCGAGTAAAAACTTCGCTTGCGCGATACAGAACTCCCTATATTACAACTGTCTGTCCATAGAAAACGTCAAAAATTGCGCAAAAATGGATCAACGCCATCTAGCGAACTATAGGAAGTAACTGGGAAGACTGTCTGTCTGAATGTTTGTTGCGTTATAACGGTTAAACGGCTGAACGGACATTGATAAAATTTAATAAGGAGTAACTGGATATCACAAAGACGGACATAGAATACTTTTTTTATCTCCACGCGAAAGAAGTCTTGTAACAACTAGTTTATTATATTTATATTTTTTCTATCTAACAGTGAAATATCACTTAGCCAATGTTGAAAGCTGTATTTACTGTCTTGATGTATTTAGTCAATGGTCAGTTACAGATTAAATATGTACCACTACATCGCTAATACCTCAAGTTTAATTTTAAGAAACCACTTTGAAAGCAATTCCTTAAATTAAACCACACATTGGATGGTATTGTCAGTTTAACAGTGGGTACATTTAGTTATAGATTTCGAATAAAACTTGTCGTAATCATCAATGTTAATCTGTAAAGTAATATATATAAACATAGTGTCTACAATATTGCTCTATAAATACTTCTTTAGGCGGCTAAAAACTCCGACAACGTCCTGCCGCCCTTTTTTTTTGTAGCGCTTATAAGTCCGCGTTTGACCACCAACTCGCCTGTCGGTAAGCAACGATGTGGTCGAAGATGAAGCACGCAATCAAAAAATTTATATATATGTGCACCGCGAAAGTCTCAATCAGTCAAATTTTCAAATTAGCAAGGTATTAACATCCTGGGTAAGCAAACCACCAAAAATTAAATAAACTACTTTGTGAATTTCTAAAACTTCTGAAAGTGGTCGTAGTAGTACAATTGGTTGGTAAGGAAGAACTTCGGATTGAAATCGCTCTGTTACATTTTTTAATAGCAATATTTGAGATCTTTGAGCAACTCGGTACCAGCCCGAACGGCCCAGAGGTCGGCTGGAAGTCTGTGTCGCTCTAAGTTTGAAATCCTTTACATGTCAAAATAGAGCAAAACCTTTCTTGTTAAAGCCTCACAACAACCATTTCGTATTCCAAATAATAAATCAAGCAAAAACACCAACGAACATTCGTCCGATAGTAGCCCCATCCCCACATGCCCCACATCGCTGTCAATCGTCCTATTTCAAGTTCTTACATAACCGCGTTCAATCTCGACAATATTCAATCTAAAAACCATCCTATTTTGACGAAATAAGGTACACGTGTGCCAGAGTTGGAGGTATTAAGCTAGTGACACACCTGGGATCAAGTTGTATACTTTTAATGCAGTACATGAAGTCGTGCAAATCCACTTTTTAAATAGCTTACAAGTTTCTAGCTTTCAAAAAATACACTGAGTTAAAAGGTGTTATGTGCATTCATTTTCTCTAGATAAATAGATAAGTGTAATTTGTATGTTGTAAAGTTTTACTATTTCCTACAGAATTAAGTTTTTTCAAGTTTCGTTTGGAGCATTCCAAATTTATGCCGCAGGACTTGGGTTCAAATTCCAAGAATAATCTTGAGCTGACGGTGAAAAGAAACATAGAGATAGGAACCTTAGCGTGGTGGTGGTACTTGTACTGGTAATCGGCGGGCTAGTTACAACCCTAAAATCTGTCGCCAAGCATGTTTGTGCGCCGCCATCATCGACTACATATCACAGTCCCGTAAGATCATTTGAGTTGTGGTTAAAACGCCTGGCCGGTCCACTGTAAATAGTTCTATTACTGTTTTCCAGCACCGTGGTGCAGTCATCCGTCAACCGATAAAGCGAGTGTCGCTGTCCAAAAATGTTATTCGAATAAAATACGATCCGTAATTGGGATCCTGTTGTTTAATAATAAATCTCTAAACTATTATATAGCTGCTAGGGATCGTGCTATAAGCACCCGTATGGTTAGGTTATAAGGGCGGATACGGCATGAGCACATTGTTATTGTGAGTTTAAAATAAGGCTGCTAATTGAATGGCATTTTCATTGATAATATCGGCCGTCTATAAATAACTGGAACATAGGAACCGTTATGGTCGAGATTACTCTTCCAGGGTGAGGATTATACATTTAAATACACACTTTAAACACAAAAAATACAAATTCCACATGTTTCTTCTTACCCAGCTGCCCAGAGCAGGGTAATGATTTTGCGGTGTATGTCAGTATCTAAGTATATATATATGTGTTTTATGTTCCTATATTACCTCTTGTAGCCTAAACGGCTTGACTGATTCTGAGTGATGTGACTTTGGATTCCTGTTTACGTCTGAAGTGAAATAGACTACATTGTGCAATTGGTAATTTAATTTTCTTATAATAATATTACTTGTTCTCTTTCTCTCTCTCTCTCTCTCTCTCGCTCTCTCTCTCTCTCTCTCGCTCTCTCTCTCTCTCTCTCTCTCTCTCTTTCTCTCTCTCAGTTTCAGTTTTTTTTCTGTTAATAGAAATTGGCAGTCAGCTTTTAAAAAATCGACCATTTGCCTGGACGAGATCGCTTTTAGCGATAAGGCCGCCTCTTATAAGAAGACACTAGCTTATAAGATAGTTGTATATGTATTTTTCTATTATTTTGGTGTACATATTTAAATCTATCATTTGGTAGCTTACAACACTGTTTTAACTATGTATCGATCAATCGATGTATAATGCAGCTTTAAATCTGTAACTACCACAGAAGAGACAATTTTTTTACTTCTGTAATTACTGTTTCCCTATAAACTACGCTCTTGAAACTTTACCTGCCTTCGTTAAAACTAAACTTTTCAACAATTTGAATACACAACTTTAAAACAAGCTCATTAAAAAGTCATTTGCCTATTACTGAATAAAATGTCAAAAAGTTTTAATGCTACGAATTTATTAGTGAAATTAATTAAACTATAAAAATCACTAACTGTACTTTAATTAATTTATATCAAAAGAAGTTAAAAAAATAGGAATTTTAGTCAACCTATCAAATTTATTAGTCAGGTCTCGTAGCTCGTAACGTTGTAGCACGATTACGTAGCAGAGAGCTACGCCTGCCTACGAAAACCTTAATTTTAAGGTTGAAATCTACGTATCAGGGTCGTATCAAACATATTAGTTGGTGGTAGTACCTCCATTATTTCTACAGCGATTACCGACACAATGGCCATTTGCAATCGGATCATTCGAGTTTTTTATTACACGACAGATGCAAGACGTCAGCAGATCGACAATCCGTATGACGTCATCGGCACGCCTGTTCGTAATGCCGGCGGTGGGCCGATACACGGTGGATGGAAGCCTTGCATGACTTATTGTACAAATAGTTCTAAAATCTGTTCTATTCGATCATTTCGATGCGCATGATGCAGACGAGTGGATGCCTACCTTTATTATATTCCCACACAATTTAGCACAACACATAATTCGCACTAAATCTTTAAAAGGTTGATAAGTACCAAGAACTAATAAATATTTTAAACCAATTTCTGTATTAATTATACCCAGAAACATAATTGCGTCTTCGTTGAATCGTTTATGAGAAGGAACGTAGAGAAAATTTTCTCATTTAATAGGTATTTTACCTACAGTACGTTATAAGGCTTGATTACAAATCCTACGTCTGGGTAAAATATAATCTAGATATTCCAAATTCATTAGAGATTAGAGCTTTATACGACTACACGTAAATTAGATTCCTTTATACTACTAACTGTGTTATTTTGAAAGCACAAACTCTGTGTTTGCGAACATGATTACAAATCTGTTTGGATTTCGGTACAATACGAGCAAACAGTGTACAGTTCGGATTCACTAAAATTTACAGAAATGTTAAGCTGCAGGATCTGCTGCTTTACTACAATAGTGATCATACATAACTATTGTATAGAACATAATATACAGGGGATTCACTCCGAGTTGATAATAAAATAAATATATATTTGATACATTACGCTACATAAGGGCGTAAGACTGGCGGAGTATGACGTACGTCATACAAACGGAACCACAATGTGGGTCACTTCCACTTCCGCAAGAAAAACACACACCATAATATGGTGTGATAGCACTCAAGGGTTTATATTATCCAAATTAAAATTGAATTTTCGATCAAAATTTTCAGATCATTTTCCTAAAAAAACATGACAAATAACGAGCAGTATTTAACGTGAGCTGATAACGTTCATCTCGTTCGTGCCGCATCCTGCATCATGCAGCACAGCATCGATCAGCCGCTAACCTCATAATAACACAATCACGTTCGACGCGACCCCGACGCCTTACTCCCACAACTTTAATATTTTCATCAAAGAGTTATTAAATTAATCCGAACTATGCATGAGCATCGGAGCTAGATAAAACTTTGATCTCGCCACGCTGAGAGAAACTGCCTCCAACACAAAATAATGAGGATACAGATACGCAACTCATACAGTTTGATATACAGTATGACTGAGCAGCGAACATATTCTCGTCTCTGTTTAGGCATCTTGTGCAGACAGTTTCATACTCTTTCGACGTCAAAAAGTAGAAAGAGATAAAAGAGTTATGAGAGTTATGTTTTGAGAAAATATGAGGGTGTCTATTATGAGTGAACCACGGAACATACCGGACACTTAGCGCAATACTTAGCTAAAGCTGGTTTTTTGATTATCTTGAGAGTTTGTAGAATTAAGGGATGAGGTGACATGCATTTTTCTAAAAATTGGCCTGTGGTGCCCCCTAGGCTTAATAACAAACTCTGTTTAATTAAAATGAGTTCACGGAAACTGGAGATTTTACGCAATATTCAAGAACCTTTGCAAAGCAAATTTACATCGGGCCGCCAACAGATGGCGAGACGAGTCTTCTGAATCGCAGTGAAGAATTTATCCGTGATTTAGATACTGTTTCGGGGATTACATGTTCTGGTTAATATGTTGTTTGAATATTAAATTTATTTATAATTGTTACTTAAATTTTTAAATATCTCGCATGTTTTCAGCTTCAATATATTATTTTTTCTGAAGTATTCAGGAAACACCATAGCGCATGCATTAATTAGCTGCATGCGTGCCCAAGACGCAAGATCGATCAAAACTTTAAGATGCAAATTAAATCGGAAAGTGCATGAAGTGGACTTAGCTATAGAGCTAGCTAGTTAAGGTACTCTTTGCAATTATTTTAAAGATGTCCATCCGTCTTTCTCTAGTGCGGAATGAAAGGAAGTTGCCTCGAAATATTTAATCAGCGCTATTAATTAGAGCTCGCATCAAAGATAACCGCTGGTTAATTAATATCTGAAGTTTACACAAGCCGTGATTAGCGGTTGCGACGCGGGTGTAGGTGCAGAGCTGCGGGGAGATTAACTTAATAATGAATTTCATGTATTCATCGACCTTTGTTATTTTGACTTTACTATGGGAATTTATAACGTTTTACATTAGATATGGTTGTCGTTATCATCAAGCATTCAAATAAAGCTAATTATTTCGCCAGCTTATCGTGAAATCTGACCTGACCTGACCTTATGTCTTGTCAGACTTTCTGGCATGACCTAGATAGTAAAATTTAACGGCTAAAAATAAAATTTACTCCGAGATATGCATTTCCTTTGCTGTATTTTTTTTCGTCCTGTTAGAAATTCATTTTTTGTTTATTCTATTCTTAAATATTGTCTTGAGCTTCACTTCTACATATTAAACTGCGGTTAACGGTTGACTCGTTAATCTTATTTTAATTAACGTTCGTAGATGCCGCTATTATAAGACGCCGCTTTAGGCGTTAGCTAGTTCCGTTACACACACTCTGTGAATCAATCTTAAAAGACTTAAAACCATTAGTCACAACAATGGAGCGGATATTTTCACACCACATTACAAAAATAACTTGTTAAGAGCACCTCAGACATGCGTAGGAGTACCGTAGTCGAGTTTGAAAGTTTTTTTGAAAACGAGTTTCCGGAGAAGACTTTTGAAATATTTATCAGTTTTTTCCGCTTATCTCAAAAAAATCATTATCATTTTAATAAAACGGGAACACTGACGTTAAATTGAATTGGTTATTCTGACTATAGTTTCGATCACATTCGGTAACCGTTATCCTTTTTTTTTCACCCGGTGTTTTTTTTTCTGTTTGTGTTTTTTTTTAAGTGCTAGGCAAGATGAGGACGCGCGCTTGTCGCGCTTAGCATTTCTTGATACATTGCAAGCAATTTTGTTGGCCCATATTTCGTAAGCGGTACATCTGGAAAAAAAATGGTGTATGAAACCTTAACTTCATTTTAAAAGACCTATTCAATGACATCCCACATGATGGGGTACAGCAATTTTTTTCCCCTTTATTTAGAGGTCTATACTTAGACTATTATTGTACAAAATTTCATGCATGTACGTTTATAACTTTGGAAGTTACAAATACAAAAATACAAAATTCTTTATTTTGGAACTTAGTGAATAATGCAAATAGAACGATATAGTATAGTTATGAGGCTATAAAGGATTCAGACAGACAGACATGTCATGACAGATGACAGATGGACATGACGAACTTCTAAGGGTTCCTTGTCGTACTACGGAACCCTAAAAAGAAGCCAATTTAAATGACCAAGTAGAGATTTGAAGGAAAAATTATTTCTGATCATTTTTGGAGACGAAAAGGCACAAAAAGAATATCCGAAAATAATTCTAAGATGCAGTTTAAAATGTGTACACGTTGAGATGTTTCTCCCGAGGCCCGCGAGGTACAGCGACCTACAAAGGGGGCGACGATACATTTTTATTTTAATATCTCGAACAAAGCGACGTAGCGAGTGAAAAATAACCAAACAATCTGTAACAATATCTCGTGGAATGTGTACATTACGCGTAATGTCGCGCGACAAAAACACGGTAATGGCGAGTACAAAGCGGCAGAAACGGCGCGCGTCGGGAAAACGGCGGAGGAACGGTAAAGGCGATGATAGACGTACGGGCGGGATATTACCGCGGGGTTTCTGGCAGATTTTTTGGTCATTGGCTGTAATAGGTAAAACCCACGAGTTCTAATCTAAACTAGATAATTTATTAAGATATCTAAAGAACAAAAGATATTGTTATATTTACATGTAACAACATTTTTTTTTATTTTTTTTTTAATTGTCATTAGTCGAACGGGGCCCTCGAGTAGAAAAAATGCGTATCCGAAACTGACTCAAATTGTACATACTGCAATATCGTCTCTATTTACGTAACGTTGGAGTCTATTTCAGATGACGATCGTAAGCACGGCAGTGAGGCGTCAGCGATGATAATGTTTTATGACTCAGGCATAAATAAATACTTTTTCTATGTTCCGTATCTCCAGCCTGCTTAATTTAATTTAATATTGTTTTTACGTCAGCAAGTTATATCAAACAAAGTTATATATTTATGTTATGAGTTATGTCCTGGTCCTCCATACTAAGTTCCGTAACTCGACTGGGCTATAATTTCTACCGTAAAACGTAGCCGGTTTTTTCCTATGCAATTGCAGCTGCTTTTTATACATTATGTTACTTAATTCCGGATTCCCTGCATCAGCCTTTAAGCATCCCACTGTTGGGATATCGGCTTACCATCGAAAGGTGATCGGTGACTGGTCTATTATACCGGATGACTAATAATAAATAAATAAAAAACGGCCAAATGCAAGATGGTCTGTGAATTAAAACTTTGACGAAACCTCAGTTATTTTTATTTGAGAAAAAAAATAAGTTAAAAATAAAATAACATTAGTCATATCAGTCTTTCTTTTATCGAGTACTTTTAGTTTGCCAGTGAGCGCCAGTAGTAAAACTGTCAACAGAAACCCGCAGTTTTGCTCGTTCGTCGATACAAGCTTTAAAGGACAAGGAAAAACGTGAGAAAGCACGAGAATGATTTATGTTCCACGTCGCGTCACGCGTCACGCGTCACCGAGCGAGCCGTTAATCATGATTGCTGCTGTTTTGACACGCGCAGAGGGCTTTTTGTTGAGGTCTCTGTATATTGTATCTGTTATTCTTTACATTTAAGGATTTGTACTGAAGTGACACTACTCTGGTAAGGAAAAGGATTGACGATATTTATTTTCTGCTGGCATTTTCTTTTAATTTCTATGATTTGCGACATATTCTAGGTGATTTAATAAAGTCTATGAGTGTAATTTTCCCGAATAAACGAATAACTTATTATATTATGCAGTTTAGTAGAAAGGGCATGAGGAAAAATAACTTTAAATTCTGTTGAATAATATTTATTTATACACCACCTGCTTGAAAAAGGTCAATTGTGTATCGTGCAAATCTCATATAAAGTAAGCCATTTACGCCCTGTTGTTGAGCCGGGCAATAATATTGTACTGGATTTGATTATTAACCTCTGCGCAGGTCAATAATATTGCACTGAATTTCATTATGCCCGCTGTGTTTTTTTTTAATGTTCGTATTTGGTAATTCTTGGCAATATCATTATGCATGTCAGTACCACTTAAGTACTTAAAGCTAGATTACGTCTGTATATGAACGCAGACACATGAATGCCTCCCATGAAGTAATGGATGCCTCCCGCTTCTAATAAGCATAGACAAAATTAAACTTGATATTGAAATATGAGATTAGAGATTAAGGATTAGAGATTGGAGATTCGAGGTTCGAGATTCGAGATTCAAGATTCGAGGTATAAGATTCGAGATAATGTTAATTTAAGTGCTAATGTACCTACACTACAAACAATATTATCTATCTATTACATTAGCCCCATGTTTTAAAATCTTTTTTTCGTATAATTAAGAGTGTACAGCAACTTTATTAACTTAGATAAGAATTTGAGCTTTCTAAAGAAGTTGTTTCTGGAACACAACATATTACCGGTAGTTCGCGCCGAACTGTGACCTCGGGATCCCTTTAACTTCGCAACCACTTGACAAATTCTCCTCATATTCGAACTTAAAAATGTTCTTGCCCAATCCATTTCACGAAGATCAGATCAACGATTGCCCAAGTTATCTTCAGACAAACACAAATGCAAACAGACTTGTTCTTGTAGATTCCGCTCGACTTCCCATGGTGAAAAACCTTCTAAAAATAATAAAAAAGTATAATAGCGTAATGTTCACAATTCACACCAATAATATAACAAAATTGTTTCAAATATCACTACGACCTGTATTCAATTATAAATGATAATTTAATGATGATGAATGACAGTGTTACCCGCACGTACAGTCGTTACTGGGCTCGCCTCCAGGTGGACGGACAGGCGCTCCGCGGCGCACATCCCCCGAACACAGGCTCTGTCTCGAGTGCTAAGTAAAGCACTATTTACAAAGACGAGAAACAGTGCGATCGCGATCAGTTGACACTGTAACTGACAGTAGGATTAACTTTACTATTTACTTGTATGCTACTGAGTGACTAGGTGATTAACTCGCTCGCCCTATATTGTGCTTCATGCTTGCGCATAGCAAATACCGAATGTTTCTGCCAAATATTAGCCGGCCGGTAGAAAACTTCTCCATTTTTTGAGGGAAGTAGCCCTCCAACGACAAAAAAAAAATAGATATTCATTTATTAACTAAAACAAGACACTACGCCAATTACATACGTTAACCATACACAAACAGACAAGTTGTCTGTTTCCCAAGGAATTATCTAACTAAAAGTGCAACAATTCCAAGCTCTACTATGAAGTTTTTAACAATACAAAGAGACCACATTTAATGTTGTGTATTGCACTAGTTTTGCATAAAAACGTTTTCATGATCGTCGTGGTTCTACTATATCTCTACTTGTAGAGCGTAGAGTCCTGTCTGTCTCTCTCAAGGAGCCATTAGTAAAGTTGAATGCGTACAGCATTAAAATTCATCTGTACGACTCTATTGCAGTCTTTGAAGAGGGCCGGCTCGACTGACTTCTCGGTGTTGGGTAACCGGCTGGTTAAGTAAGCTATATTTAACTAGCCATAACTTACGATAAGTTAATCAGTATCCAGAGGAGTCTATTACATTTATATATATTCGAAAATAATAAGTTTATAACGACAGTGGTTCTGTAATAATGCGTATAGATTTTTTTCGTGATTTTTGTTCCTGGCTTTTATACATAATTATAATATTATATAAAAATAATATTATAATCTATATATTAATATAGTCCGTTTTATTATGCTTTCGTTGTTTTGCTACGTTCAACCTGTCATTACAATAATTATTTAAGTAAACAAAAATCAAAAGTTAACCTGTAAACTTGCTCGGAGGAACCGGTCCCGCGAAGCACGGCATTAAGCATTGCGCTACGTTTATCATACAAATGGATTTCCTGAATTAAAGCCGAGCTTTCTCCGTGATATTAATTAAGAGATGGAATACTTTCAGCACTTTTCAAATTTAATGCTCTTCTATTTTGGTTCCATAAAAACTTATGAATTTTTATGAAATTTAAATACGTTGAGTCTGTATCTTTACTAAACTTATTTAATTACAGACGCAATTGTTGGAGTAACGACTCTTGAGTGTGGCTCGTGACTGATTGGTTGGAGGTCCGATGTTACGAAGCCACGCCGTGACAGACTACCTATTCCTTATAGTTTTTATGTTTAGACGTAATATTACTGGCCAGGAACAGCATCAACTCTCGGACGTGACTTACTGTCACGATAAATTGTTGCTAGCCGAAAACTTTTCAGCGTTGATTTTTGGCTGAAAAATTACACGCATCATTTAAGGGTAAGCATCCATCAGGTTGCTAAATAGACTATTATTTATTCAAATACGTTTTTATTCATTTATTTATTATTTAATTAAAACGGCAAAAACCAATATCCTGTGTACAGTGTGTACACATAAAAAATCGATAAACTGTCTGGAATTATTAGAATACTAAAATTAAAATTAAATTAAATAACAATATCAGCTCTGTCAAGTTTACAATTATTATTGATTGCAATTAAGACTAAAATTCGATTAAATGAAAGTATCCAGTTATATGTTCCCTTAGAGCAACACAGGCGTCCGGCATACAACATACATTGAGCAACTCGGGACCGGCCCGGCCCCGAGTAGCTCAATGTATGTTCATAATACCTACGTCAAGCAGTCCAACAAACGTCACCAAACATGTCGCATTCAGGTTTTGCTACCAAGAGACCGTTGAAAGCGGCGAGAGTACGCGGAGTAGGCAAAATACAATCCGGACTTATTTGGTAGTACGTCTGACTTACGAGGTCCCGGGTGCAATCCTTCCAGGCAGTTATTTAAATTATGAATTTAAATTATCTGGGTTATATCCGGGTTGGTTGATAATTTGTGTCTTTGTGTGCGTTCCATGGCGTCACCGACACACAGTAACCTAGTAGGGAGCTGTGAGTGCTAAGCATGTTTTGTTTTATTGTTAACTAAAAAGCGAAGAGTTTCTCACTTGTTCTCATCATATCAACAGTCATTCGCTGTTGAGCATATTTAAATATATTTATTGTGGTAATGTTATTCTGATATTTTAACAATGAAACCTTCAAAGTTGTATTTGACTCATAGTACGTGAATGAACCATTAAACCGAGGCTGCCAGCGACCGGGTGCAGACTGGGTTCGATCCTGGCAGCGATGGACTCGAACACCATTAAGTCGAGCCTTACGTGGCTCGAACGAGGCTCATTTGTCGACGGCGTGGATATCAGATGCTACTGGAATCGTCATGTGCAACCTTCACAAATGCAACCTGTCTTTGGCCTGTGCAAAGAGATCAAGGTCTTAAAAACGAACGGATAAAAAAATATATCATAATAATTTATACTTTAAATAGTTTGTTAGAAAATAAACTTACAGCGCAAAGGAATTTCAACTCGGCTAAGCCTATTTTTTGAGACCCGGTCGGGATTCACCACAGAAGAGAGAAGTAAAGGTAAAAATTTTTCCTCTTCTGTGGGATTCACTATGAAAATTATATCGCGCATTATCACTTTTACAAAATCACAGTAATCACACTAATATTATAAAATGCGAAAGTTTGTGTGTAAGTGTGTAATGGGCAGGCCACATCACTCGAAGAACCGATAACCGATGGGGAAGAAAGGTTCTTGAGTGGCGACCACGAACCGGAAGACGAAGCGTAGGCAGGCCTCCCACTAGGTGGACCGACGACATTGTGAAAGTCGCGGGCAACCGGTGGATGTAAGTGGCACATAGTCGGTCGGTGTGGCGGTCTAAGGGGGAGGCCTATGTTCAGCAGTGGACGTCTTCTGGCTGATAATGTAATGTAATGTATGTGTAAGTATGTAACTGTATTTGTTCCCGTTCAACTCTGTAACGGCCGAACGGATTTGGATGAAATTTGGTAAGAAGGTAGTTTATTCCCTGAAATAATACATAGGCTACTGAAAAATTCAACAATTCCTGTAAAATAGCAGGTGAAACCGCGGGGCGCAGCTAGTATGAAATATTAAGGAAAAAACTATTGACGAAGAAAAATCACAGTTTGTCACATATATAGTTGTATCGTAATCTCTTTCTAGCTTTTACATTTTATCGATTAGCAATAAAATCTGTAACCGAAACTAAATTACCTAAATACTAATAAGATTGATTGTCTTTGGTGAGGTGAGGGGCGAGACATTTAGTAATACAGAATGTACATTTTAGTTATTGATCGCCGAGAAGGTAGGAATCTGTCCTGGCTACTGTGATCAACGGTGATCAAATTTACGGACTTAAATATTTTCTACCAAAGTCTGTAGGTATTTTTTTCATGCCTACATTTTGATCTAAAAGTATAAAATAAAGTAAATCCTAAGATCTCAGGTAAATATTATGCAATGGCTTTTCCAGGTGTACACGATGTGCGGCTGTGGGCGCGGAACCGATTACAGACAATACTCGTTCAGTAATTGCTCGACTCGACCGTGTGTACGAGGCACAGCTTTTTAATAGTGTGCAATTGTAGTACTTGTTACTAATGACTACAATAGATAATATGGTGGAACGAGTTTTTTTACGATGTCATCCCTGTCATTGTGGAAACATGGTTACGTAAAAAAATAAAATAAAAATTAACACATTTTTCGAAAAAAAATACAAAAATTGTCAAAATTCGGATTTTATCATATTACTATTTTGTGTAATAGTTACAAATTACACGGAAATAAATCACAATACATCATCAAATTAAATCTTTTTTTTTTGACCCAAGAAGCGTGCCAAGCGTGAGGATTATGGGTTGTTGCCATAATCCTCACGCTTGGCAGGCCGCTTGGAGATAGCAGAATGAACAACTAAAATAAAGATAATAAATTATTATTATGTTGTTACTAGTAGTTCGCGGCGAACTGAGACCTCGCGATTCCTATTTCTTCACAACCCCTGGACCGATTCAGCTCATATTCGAATTTAAAAATCTTATTCAAATGAACTACTTGCCTACAAAATTTCATGAAGATCGGATCAACGGTTCGCAAGTTATCATCGGACAAATATACACACAAACATACTTTCAAATGCTGATTTGTCCCAGTAAACTCTGAGACCTTCGCTTCGCTCGGTCAAATATGCATTACATTTTACATTGATTGATTTAGACATACACAAATCTCTTATTTGTGTATTATTGTTGAAAGTATGCTCCTTGTGGTGAGATCGTAGTGATCTTTTTTCCCTTGTCGATTCGTCGATTCGAGTGCTTCTTCTTCCTCCTAGACCTGGTCCCATTTACTAGTGGTCGGCCTTCCTCGTCGATCCGAGTAAAATAAATTAAAAAAAAATATTTTACTTATAAATAGTCAGACATGCGCAAAATAAACTAAAATTTCTAACACATGCAAGATTAGAATAATAACTAACACAACATTTGAGCACAAAATCAATATTATTTTCTCTACTGCAAAACTAATTAATGTGTATATTACATTTATGAGCTCCATTCAAGTGATATTTTTAATAAACGCAATAACAACTTGCCTTCAAATAAACTTGTCATTCAACTCAAAACCCTATCCGTTCGTACACGAGAGCGACCAAGGATCAGCCTCTCGAGTAACAAAGCGTCTGTTTCAGTGATCTTGAATGAAGCGCTCGCTGACATTTGGCCAATTTGAACAAACGTCAGTGAATTGTACTATACAAAACGCAGGAGAGCCGATATGCTCTGAAACCTGCCCTGCACAGTCCTGTGGTGTTGTGACCTGTAATGGGTCAATTCGATTGTTAAAACACCACACATCTAATCAGTAGAGTGGTACATTTGAAGGCAGCGGGCAGGTGTTATAAAGTCTTTTAATGCTACTGGGTGACGAGGCAAGCAAATCGCTCGCGTAATGGTAATCGGTAGCCCATAACAATTCAGTGCTATCGAGTATACCATGTATGTGTGGCAATGCGCTCGTCAACCAGTGTTATCAGATGTTAAAACTCCATAAGCTCGGTAATTTCGCTGGAATCATTGACCTTCAATCTGGAACACACTTATGTTTGCATTGCTACTGCTCGGTGTTTCGATAACTAGCAAAGGTTTAGTATTACTCTATGCAGACTCTGAATAAGAGTCCTACTACAACAAAATATCGTGTCGCCTCATGTACGAGCGCCCTGACAAGAGGGTATAAAAGGGGGTGTGTGCAAAGGGTGGTTGCATTCACAAGTTTCCACATTAACGCCTGTATAGTTCGGACGTAGTTCAACGTCGATGTTAATTTACATTGCTTAAATTTTATTCCTATTCTGTACTCGGCTTTAATTTTAATGAGAACGTTCTTCAAAGGTCTGATTGCATGGTTTGTTTTTAATTATCGGTTGGTAAATTGATTTTAGACAATTTAGTGCATGCCTAATTAGTAGTTGCTAAAATCTGAGCATCTAGTTTAAAGTTTTTGGATCGGATTTTGACAATTTTGTAGGGTGATACGAACCAACCCCAAAATCATATTTTTTTTTTGTTCTGTGTGGTGAGTCTCTCAACTGATTTTAATCGCCGCCCTTCCCCATAACAGTTCCGTTCATACATAAATTTTTGTAATATAATATTCAATTAGAAACTGAAAAACTTCGTTGCGTAAAATATTACTAAAGGTTTTTCGATAACTTTGACTATTCTATTACAGCATCACGAACAAAGGAAAGTCAAAAATCAACGTATATTTACTAAATAAGGTGAAATTCCAACACCTTTTCTAAAAAAATCTTACAATCCGATCTCAAAGCTTCCCAAATCAATTGAGACAACACAATTCTTTTCTACCGAGGCGATTACACTCAATCCCAAAAATCCCAAAAAAAATACAAAAGCCCATTTATCAGGCCCAGGTGGTGTGTAGGGCACCTAAAATTAGATGTAAGGCACGACCCTTTCAAATGGTATATTTTATGTACAACCTTAACAAAACGGTGCAATTTACTATCAACTTTGTGTGAAGAGAGCTACGGTTTCAATTTGAGCGATTCAAATGAAAAGATTGATGTTGGAATTCGGGTTTTTATTATAAAATGTCAGTTCGCTATCATCACAGAAGAGAGCAAGAAATATTTTTTTTTTCTCTCTTCTGTGGCTATCATGTATATTTGTATTGATATAAGCTATACACACACAATAAGTTTTTAAGAATCTCAGTACAAAATTACGGTCAGCAATAAACATCTAAATATTATTTCGGTCTCCATATCCGCTCAATTTGTGCAAAGGAAATAACATTTATTTTAGAGCTGTCAAATGCGCCAAAGAAGAGAACTCGTTATGATTTTTGACAGTGTTCCGAGCAGCACGCACATTGTGTTAGGCTGTTAAATAGATACAAATACTCTTAGAGAAAAAAACTGACTAAGGAGTCTTCTCCACTTTTCTTTTCTGCTTTCCTCGTCCAGTAAGTTTCAAATCTTTTCGTGAAAACTTGTCTCCATCTATTTTAAGTCTTCCTTATTTCAAGAAAACTTTGTAAAATATAAGTATTAACGTACACTACTTATATACGATTAATATTATGTAATTTTTCCATTGAAGTGCCCGCATCCACACTAATTTACAGGGAAAGTCAGTACACAACAGTCTTCATTTAGGTAAACGTTATCCGCGTCGCGGCTTTTTAATTAGAGACAAGGGAGTCTTCATGTTAATTTCACAAGGAGGGTTTATTTTGTGACGTTTTAAACTGTGTTTTGGGTTTTTTTTTTTGTATGGAACTTGATGTCGGGACGAGCATGTCGCTCACCTGATGTTAAGCGTCAAGCTTACCTAGAAGTATTCGGTGCCACCCAGAATTTTGAACTTCAACAGTTCAAAACCATAAGCGGCAATGCACTGCGCTCGTAACCATGAGATATTAGATGTTAAATCTCTTTATGCCCAGTAATTACGCTAGAAAAATTTCCCTTCAACACAGTGATGTTTGCACACTACTACTTGGCGGTTGAATAAATGACAAAGGTGTGGTACTTCCCCAGGCTAATTCTGCAGAAAAACCCTAACACTACTAAACCACACTTTACCTAAGAAGCGAATACGAAAGAACTAAATACTAGTCGATTCATCTGGATTCTGATTCTGATTTTCACAGTAATGAATTCCACGCCAGATGTCTTTGGGAATCCTAAAGCTCCCTGACACTTTAGGGTGGTATACTCGCACCTAAAATATACATTTCAATTATAACAGAGCTACCCATAAAATGCACAAACATTTTTTTTCAAAATGTTTTTCTATTTTTACAATATTATCACACTATTATTATAAATGCGAAAGTTCGTGTGTAAGTATGTAAGTAAGTAAGTAGTAAGTAGTTTGTAAGTATGAGAGTATGTGAGTATGTGAGTATGTGAGTATGTGAGTATGTGAGTATGTGAGTATGTGAGTATGTGAGTATGTGAGTATGTGAGTATGTGAGTATGTGAGTATGTGAGTATGTGAGTATGTGAGTATGTGAGTATGTGAGTATGTGAGTATGTGAGTATGTGAGTATGTGAGTATGTGAGTATGTGAGTATGTGAGTATGTGAGTATGTGAGTATGTGAGTATGTGAGTATGTGAGTATGTGAGTATGTGAGTATGTGAGTATGTGAGTATGTGAGTATGTGAGTATGTGAGTATGTGAGTATGTGAGTATGTGAGTATGTGAGTATGTGAGTATGTGAGTATGTGAGTATGTGAGTATGTGAGTATGTGAGTATGTGAGTATGTGAGTATGTGAGTATGTAAGTATGTAAGAATGTAAGTATGTAAGTGAGTTTGTTCCCGATCAACGCCTGAACGGATTTAAATAAAATTTATTTATTTAGTTTATTGGCACACAAAAAATTTGGTATAGAGGTAGTTTATACACTGGATTAACACACAGACTACTTTTTATCGCGAAAAAATTAATGGTTCCTGTAGGATAGCGGTGAAACCGCGGGGCGTAGCTAGTGTATGATATATATTTTCAGGTAGTTACTTCACTTCGTAAAAATTATATCCACACTTAATTATGAAAATGATCTTGCTGTATGACATTCAGACGTACGGACGCACAGACAAACACAACGATAATGGGTTACGTTAATGATACCTTGTGATACGGAACCCTAAAGCACGAAGAAAATAGTTGCTTTATTTATTTAACACTTAAAAAAATGAAAAAATGGCGGTAATGTCATGTTTACAATAAATATAATATTGTTTTAATTTGGTTAAAAGGAAATTGTAAAGCTGTAATGGTTATTGTATTGAAATATTAAAGAACCAAAATCCACGGAGTAAGTTAATACCAAACAAAAGCGGCAAAAGTAAAAACTTTTTAATATTGTGAATATGAGTAGCGGCGGCGCACTTGCCTGCGACGATAGCACGCCTGCGCCCCATGATGGCGCGCCTGCGGGCTGCGGATCCCTCGGAATTTTTTGACAATGTTTTGGAGATTTCATTGTCAATTAAGAAAATTTTGTTGTATTTTGTTGTGATTGGTACAAGGAACATAATACTCTCTAAGTTAGTACCACAGAATTCTCCTTATAAATTGGTTAGTACATTTTCGTCAAATGGGGATAATTTTGTGATTTTTGTTATCTTCAGTGTTTTGTGCTGGAACTTCCTGTGACATTTTTATATGCCCTTTGTATAAACTTTTTTAAATGAATCACGATACATTAAGCTGTACAAACACGTCGTCCACAATCTCAGATGGGTTGCTTGAGTGCGAAATTTGTGCGGACCGAAGATTGTATAAAGGTTGTAGAGGTCTAAAAATTCATTGCAGTCGTCGACATGTGCCAAGATCTGACATACCAGTACCATCAAGTGGGACCCCGGATCTGCAGGTGTCGACACTAGCAACTGGCACAGTTAGCAACACACCTTTGAGCAGTAGGCTCGCGCAGATGAAAAAATCGGTGAAAGTTATAAAACGCATCCCTAGAGGAGCCCGTGTGACCGTTGCTCAAAGTTTGTCGGAGTGCGTGGCGAAAGTAGTCGCAGAAAATTCTGTAAGAGCTTGGGAAAATTTACTAACCTTCTCATACTACACATTTCATATCGCACCCAACTCAAACCATCGTTCACTAACCTCTGCCATAAAATTCAATACATCCCGGCAATCCATCCCATCCCACTGTATTATTCCCGATACCCCAAGAATTTCATCTTCAATCAAACTGATAGAAAACAAGCTTTCTGACGGAAACGTCAGTGGCGCGGCCAAGCTCCTTTTTTTTAGTGACTCCCTCGCCACGGACTCCGCCGAGACTTATGCAGCTCTCTGCGACAAGCACCCGGCGCCGTCGTCTTCCACCCAGCTCCCGACCCCTCCATCGATAGAAAGGTCCGCTCGGACCTGGTATTTTCAGCTTGGAGATCAACCCTATAATTTCGGATTTAAACTCAAAATTGAATGTTTGGTATCTTGATGATGGTTCATTGGGTGGAAATGCATCAGAGGTACTGGAGGATCTTTGCTGTATCATACAACGTTTTAACTCTATTGGACTCTCTCTCAATTTCAATAAATGTGAAATTTTCTTCTCAGATCACATTCAAGGCAATGCTCGTACATCACTTTACCAAAAATGTAATTCTTTATGTCCCAATATTTTAATACAGTCCAAGACCTCACTAACCTTGCTAGGTGCTCCAATATTCTTGGAAGCCATTCCGCCTTTAATGACGTTAAAAATTGCAAATTTTACAAATAATTCACAACGTCTTTTCCAAATTAAACCGCACATGGCAATATACATTCTTCGGCTCTGTCTTTTCACACCGAAATTCATGTATTTACTCCGATGTTCCCCATTGTGGTATTTTCCCTTAATAACTGATTTGGTCGATTCTACTTTGAAAGAGACTGTTACAAAAATTCTAAATCTTCAGTTTGACAATCGCTCGTGGGCGCAGGCTACCCTTCCAATTTCTTTCGGTGGGCTGGGGATACGTCGCTCATCAAGCGTGGCACTTCCAGCCTTCTTAGCCTCTAGCCACGGCTCGCAGACCCTCATCGGCAAGATCCTTAATATCTCTTTAGCTGATGTTCGGGTTGCTTGCCAGGCAGAAGCTTTAGCGGCCTGGAGTGCTTCGTGTCCTGGTGTCAGCGTTCCCACCGAAACGAAAATTCAAAGTATTTGGGACCTTCCGCTCACCAAAATTATATATAATGCCCTATTAGACCAAGCTGCAGATGACTCAGACCGAGCGCGCCTTATAACCGTTTCAGAGGCGGAGTCGGGCCACTGGCTCCGAGCCCTACCCTCTGACAACTTGGCTACCGTCCTTGATCCCAGTTGCTTACGAATAGCAGCGGGTCTACGTTTGGAGACTAAGTTGTGCGAGCCTCATCGCTGCCAGTACGGACAAACCGTGGACCAATTTGGACGTCACGGGCTATCCTGCATGAAGAGTGCCGGCCGTCTATTTCGTCATTGGGCGATCAATGATTTAGTCAGGCGGGTACTCTCCGCAGCATCCGTGCCCTCGACACTAGAACCGAGCGGATTGTCGAGAGAAGACGGTAAGCGACCAGACGGTGCCACTCTTGTACCATGGCGTCTCGGCCGAGCCTTGGTTTGGGATGCCACCTGCGTGGACACCTTAGCACCGACACATGCTAGCAGTTCCGCTCGGAGACTCGGGGCCGCGGCCGAGCAAGCCTAACTAAATAAATGTAGGAAGTATTCAAAGCTCAGCGCACACTATGAATTTGTTGCGTTGGATGTGGAAACCATGGGCCCGTGGTCGTCCGACACTAAACAATTTTGCAAAGACTTGTCGAAGAGGCTGGTCCTCGCCTCGGGGGATCCTAGAGCTGGCGCATACTTCTCCCAAAAACTGAGCATAATTATTCAACGGGGAAATGCTGCCAGTGTTCTGGGTACCCTGCCGCACAGTGGCGAACTTGACGGCGTGTTTGTTTTGTAGGTTAGATTAGTTTTTATTTATATTTTGTTATTGCTACATTAGATTATAACAAACTTTATCTTTCATGTATCTTAATATTTAACACTTAAATGACTTGTTTTCACAAAATGCTTACCAAAACTTATATTTAGTTTAAATAAACGTATTTGAACTTACTTAACTTATTACCTTATAATATACTATTATAAATTACTAGCTTGCCGTTTTATCAACTACGTTATAACGTGTATCTAACCTCACAAAAATGGCTGGCTTTATTCTGAAGTAGTTTATCTTCGAATGCAGACCTCTTAATTAGGACACTGGCGTTGCGGCGCCTCGTTTGGCTCGACTAGAGCCTATATTCGATAAGGTAAGGATGGGAAAGTTTATCGATAAAAGCGGTCGTTATTAATTTTGATTTTATACTCAGAATGTGGTGTTGGGTATCGTTGGCAATCGATATCATTGGGAATCGCAATATGTAACATCAGAAGTATCAATGGCTTTTTGGATATTTGGATACCAATACTCACTTTAAAAATAGTTAAATATAATAACGAATGTAACAAATACTCAATTCGTTGAAATAAGTAATGTTAAAGACTTAAGACAAACCAGTGTCTTAATTCCCGAGCAATAAACATCCTTGATGCTACATAATAATACTGCCAGTGATAAAATGGCAGACGAATTCTTAGCGGTATTTATTGCCCAAAAATAGTTTAGTGCTATTTTCACTAATTCGTTTCAGCTACATACCAAATATCGATATTATCGACGCCCCATCTCTAGAGCAATGAAATCCGCCTTTCTGGTCCCTCGAAAGCCGCTCTTGGCAGCAAACGGAGGTGCTTCCTACATCTTAAACCTACGCCTTCTATGGACGCTGCTCGTTTGATTGGGTTTAGTGTACTCTGGGAGTTTCGTGCCTCTCTGGAACATTGAAATTGCTTTAAAATGGAGTTAAGGCTATCTGTTCTTTGCAACATGTACAGCAAGCTTGCATACTACTACTACATCAGCCTTTTACCATCCCACTGCTGGGATATCGGCCTACCCTCAAAGAGTGTTTGAGCCATATCTACCACAGTAGCACGATGCGGGTTGGCGGATTGACATACACCATCAAATTTCTTCGCCGAAAATATACAGGTTTCTTCACGATGTTTCCCTTCACCGAAAAGCCAGTGGTATATCCGTACGTAAGTTCCAAAGTACTCATTGGGTCGGGCTCACCCTGGTTCGAACCCTCGACCCCACGAATATGAGGCGAGCGTGCTTCCACTGAGCTACCAGGACTTGCTTAACATATTATTATGTATTAAAATCATGTTAGACGCATAGCAAAGTAACAATATTGCTTTACTAAGTACCTAACAGTGTAGCAAGTTAGCGACTTGACTTCAAATTACAACTAGGCTCTGTGAGGCGAGACGATATTATTCACCAACTTGGCTCGTAAAGTAATTTGTGAGTAATTTGTGCCCAACCGGCGCGTGTGTGGCGAGGCCGATTTGACCCCGGGGTCTAAAAATGAATTTTAATGGTCACTTAGGCCCGGATAATGAAGACAACACAGCGCGCCGGCTGCGCTGCCCGAGGCCTCCGCTCCCCTTGTTTGACGTGGGGTAGGATACTCACCCTGAGGGGTATCCTACACCCCGTGAGGTATTGTACGCCCAGTTTTGAGGTGTAACATACCTCGCCGGCTGATATTAAACAAACATAGGAGCTCAAATAACTTGTAATCATCTTCTGTGTTGTGTTTGTAAACAGTTCCCCGTTTCGGGTATGCGAGATGAATTTTTTATGCGAACCAAGAAATTGGTTTCCTGCGCAAATGTTTTTGCAACTATAGTGTAACATTTTGATGAATCGTGTTCAATTAAGTATTCATCACGCGTCGCGTTCAAACGTCAAATTACATTTTATTCGCTAAAAATATGTCCATAGAGAATATTGTATTTTTGAATGATCACTTAGTACGCGAATAAAATGGGACTTCACAAATTGCACTTCAAAATTATGACATGCCACGATCCGTCACAACAGACACGTCAACAAAAACTATCGTGAGGGTGTCACGCACTCGACGGGGCGTCGCGCGTCGCCGTTATGCTGTCAATGACAAGGGCCGATGATGAATCTGCGTGACGCGGGACCCGTGTCACGCTGTCATATTGACGGAGCGTCACATCGCCGCCCGCCGCCCTTCGCCCTCCGCCCTGCAGTGAAGGGTTATTTTTGCAGGTTTGATTTTTCAGGGTGCGTTAGGGGCTTAGAAATGATTGCGGTAGGGGTTTTAGAAATATTTTCTGGGGTAAAAAACGTTGGTTTTTTTGTATGAAACATTTCTTGGAAAGGTTTCTGTTTTGTAATATTTAAGAATTTATTTACATATTAATGCCACAAGTAAGTTACTTTCAAGCAAGTAAGTTTTTTCAATACCTATATATTACCTGGTGCAAAGGTTAGCCATTGCTATTCAACGCGGCAATGCGGCCAGCGTAATGGGCACCTTTGCGCCGGGTACAGTTAGGGGTGGGTAATTTTTGTAATTTAATTGACTATATTTGTAAGTGTTATTATTGATTTCTATTGTTATAATAAACTAACGCACTGACTTTTAAAAAATTCATGTTAATAAAATTATTTTTATATACCTATGTATAAGGAGAATTCTGTGACCTATGTATTGAAAAAAACAGAAATTTTACGATGTAGTCGTGACATTTATAGCTGAAGACCACAGAATTCTCCTTATAAATAACTGAAGACTATTCATTAACTGCCAAAATACCAAATTCTTATTTATCTTATTGTCGTGTCAAATGCCATAGAAATAAAAATGTCTGGTTTCGATTTTAGACGCCGTCAATTTAATATACCTCTCGGGTTGGCAATGCATTCGCAACATCATTTGTGTTGCAAGTGTCCATAGGCGGCGGTTTGCTTACCATCAGGCGAACAGTATGCTTGTTTGCAGCACTTTTTATTAAAAAAAAAAAACAATGTTGAAGACAGGACTATATTTTGTCGTGGTGAGACCGAAATATCTTTATCTGAAACAATAAGCTTCGGAATTCTATTACAGTACCATGTAGAATTTGTCCCAAATTTCGCCAGCGGAAAACAGTCTTAATATGCACTACGTGAAGTCCATAATTGCTCTCGCGTGAGAAGTTAAACTAATATTGGTTTACGAGCGCTAAGTGTTAGTATAATTTGTCATTATTAAGTAGTTATTATTGTTGTTGCCTGTGATGATTGAGCGCTACCATGGAGTAGTGTGGTAATTGTTTAGTTGAGTGAAGCCAGCGAAGTCTTTGTAAGAACTAGCAAAATGTGTTTTCATTTGTCCGGATGTCTGGATGTCGGTGGTGCGGATGTATGCATGTTGGTATTCGCGTTCAGGTCGTATTTTTCAACGAATCTTGACGAAACTTGGTATCTAAAGTTTCTATAATTTCATAGTTTTTATTTTTTTGTCTTCGGTTATTTTTGATTGGAGGGGTATTTACCGACAAAAGGAGGAAGTTCGCTGCGGCCCCATTTCGGGCCACTTTTGATAATATTCGGTAGCAACAGTCGGTTCTAAGCAATTCAATTCTAAACAAACATTTCGATTATGAGCTAAATTGGTCAAAAAAATAGTATCGCAAGGTCTCCGTTCAGGACGAAAAACGTGAAGAACTAGTAGTTCATTATATACTTACCTATTACCTTAAAAAACCCAAAAAGATATAAAAAATAAAAAATTGAGGCATTTATTTTCATTCCCATAGATCTACCTGTTTTTAAAATATAGAAGAACATTGAGGATATTTATGATAAAAATAAATAAAATAAAACATTGAGACCAGAGATAGGTAATTACATATACCAAGTACTAAATTAGGCAGGTACTGTTTCAGCAATTTTAGATCCGGAATCAGATTCAAGCCGAAACCTCTAGACAAGAATTCAAGTAGAGAAGCTTTACAAAACAACATAGTACTCATATTCCCAACACATTATATTAAAGACATTTCATAACAACGCCGAGTACACATTCAAATCCTTAAGCAGTCGTTAAGAATTCATTAGTTAACCGCTGCCTCATTCGCGGTCGCGCCTTTGACTCTGCGATTACTGTAAATAGAGCATTTAAGATACCAGTGTGTAACACTAAGGGGCGTGTTTACACGGGAACTTGTACGTTGTTTTATGGAAACAGCAAAATGTAGGTTTGTGCCATTTTTCCTCACTCAGGACGGTTTATAGTGGGCCATGTATACATTACGTGTATGTAGGTATCATACAGATTTGGTAAGTTTTTGTCCCGTACTAAAGGTACTTAAGTAGGCGGCATGATTCACTTTGTTTCCTGGGATACATTATTTATAATCTCACGCTTTTCCAGATTGACTATAGGTATCTTCTATGTGTACTTGCTTCTTTTTTAATCACATCGTCGCTTACGAACAGGCGAATTGGAGGTCAGATGCGGACTACTAAAAATATACTAGCTCACATAGTTTTGTTCATCTAAGTAGATGTTTTATGATCTTATTTCCTGTGGTATGTGCATACCACAAGAAATGAATTAGATTATAATATTGAATTGAGTTGAAAAAAAAGTCAAGATGATGCTTAATAATTTAGGAACCAAACTTAGCAGTCGCTTAAACTACTATTAATAACCAAACTTTTCTTTTTACCCGACTGCCCTAGAAGAAAGGGCGTGTGTGTTTCACGAGTGAGGTGTCGTTGGACGTCCGTTGTCATAAGCAAAATTGAGAATTCGGATTTTTAGGTACTTGCTGCGTAAGCCGCTGCTTAAAAAGCACTCGTGTGAACGCCTCCTTATTATTTTAACTCCAGCATGAGCCCATTTGCTAATAACGAGATAGGCTCGACCGCAGCTTCGGCCGAAATAAGCACCGGAAGCGCGCGGTTTGTTCGCACGATCTTATATCACAGAGGAAGTGTATTCTACGGTGCTTGTGAAACTTTATTTACGATTGGAATATAGAACGAACTGCTTCCTTTATACGCCATTAAGTTGAATCGCGCCAAGGCTCTCAAATAAGTACCCGTATTTAGACATTTCTGTGACATTATCCACAAAATATGTGACAATCATACAAGTAGAATAAGATGAGACCTTTTAGGCGTGAATTTGTATTGTAATTGGTATGAATTGAACCAAAATTGTGGCTCATCTATGATGACAGCCGAACTAAAACTGACAACATTTTGGTTCCGTCTCCAGGGTCTCCTCATCATGTAATTTGTTGTTTAATTCCAATAAATTTAAGCTTATTTTATATGCCATCAAAATCTAGAAGCAATTTCGAAGTTAATATTGTAAGACATTAAAGCGGTAAGTTGCAATGTTTACTTTGTACGACAATAGTTTTGTAGATTGTTTGTTTTTCGCTATGCGAGGGACGCACTCACGGTTTAAGATAAGATAAGATAACTCTTTATTTTTCACACAACATTTTACGTAGGTACATAGGAAAGAAAACCACAAAAGATAAGGATGGAAATATCGATTCATACATATTTCACTAGTTGAAATGGAATTTAACTTAAAAAAAATTATCAGAATTATCAGAACTATTTATTTAAATTTGCTTCGTCATAGTCGCCTAGCTATCATAATCGAGATTATCTTGGCGCCATCCATGTAATACGTATCATTGGGGAGTTCCGGTGGCCATCTGTGGTCATCTTCATCAGTTCCAATTCACCAAATGATACTTTCTGAATGCAAATGCTTATCTTGTTGATAACAATGCCAAAATAGCTATATGTATGCCTATAATATTTGAGGAGTTCCCTCCTCCGTCCCATTCCTCGTGGATTCCATTATCAGAACTGGATTTTGATAAAAATGGAACCAAACTGGAAGTATCTACTTTCAAGCACAAAAAAATATATTCCAAATTACGAGAATCATAGTTTTTTTTTCTTGACAGAAGGTAGGTTATGTGTTGATCTAAGATAAATATAAGCTACTTAGTTCATAAAAATCTGGCAAAAAAAGACAAACAACAAACATTTTGTTTTAATAAAACGGGAATACTCACGTTAAATTGAGTCGGTTATTCCGACTATAGTTTCGATCACATTCGGTGACCTTTATCATGGAATGATCAGCGAGAAACGCGCGCGACCTCGTCTTGCCTTGCACTTTATTAAAACAAAATGTATCAAAACCACGTCAGTTTTTATAGTAAAACAACAAACATATTTTTGCTTTCGTAATGTTTATGTGTTTTCGATTGTGATTAATATTATCCTCACTTTATCTGGAAAAGAAAACTGATACATAATTATGTCATATGTAATAACGATTAACTTTTCTACCTATAAAAAAAAAGATTTTTTTAAAGTTTGTTACAATGAAAATTTCACTGAGGCGGGTTCCTTTTAATTGGAAATCGGCGTAATTCTAAAAAATCGGCTGTAGCCGGATAGGATCGGTCCATAGTCGGCCTTGGCGGTCTATCGTTGACTAGCCCGGATTCGCGACACGTTTATTCAATTAGACTTCTAAGTATTTGGCGGTTCATTGCGGCTGGAGGCAGTACTCTGTCTCGCCACGAGAGAAATACCAACCAGTAACTTGAAATCATTAAAAATATGCTTGTTAAGAGCATGTCGGGCCATGGAACCCCATCTAGTAGGATTCCGTAGGTGCGTAGGACGTATGAAGTATTTTCCGTTTTTTCCGCTCATCTCAAAATGTCATTATCAGATGTTGCCCGAAATAATTAAAAGAAAGTTTTTACTAAGATCTATCAACATGGAAGATAACAAGTTGCATAGTAACGGCAGGGGGGGACACATTGCAAGCAACTTGGTCAGCCTAAATTTCGCAAACGGTACGTCTGATAAAAAAATGGTGAAGGAAACCTTAACTTCATTTTAAAAGACCTATTTAATGAAACTACACAAGTGGGGGCCATGCGAAAAAAATATATTATCCCCACTTTACATGTCACCCATTACGATTTTATCATTCTTTCAATATAACCTTAAAATGACCTGTTCAAAAACCTACATGATGGGGTACAACAATTTTTTTTTTATATCCATTCTTTACATGTATGAGAACTACCCTTATTATATAAAAAAAAAGGTGATGATTATATTTTTTGTAACTGGAGGTCTGGAGTTGTGCAAAACTTCACGCAGAACCGTCTAAAACTTTGGAAGTTATAAGGCTTTAAAGGATTTAGACAGACGGACATGACGAACTTATAAGGGTTTCTTGAAGTACTACGGAACCCTAAAAACCTAGCATAACTAACGAGGTGTGCCAACATTATTGCCTTTAGCCTGGAGACATAACTCTTTTGGTCTTACTTATTTATACAATTATTTTGCCTGTATTTTATCATGCTCATTATTTATGATACAAATAAACTGAGACGTTTGTGGTTCAAAGGCACCGGTGGTTACAGGATCCCATATAATCACAGTCAAGTGTCGGTAAGCCGGACACTTGTCTAGATGTGGTGACGGTAGGCGGAGTAAGTCTCTGACACCGGTGTCTCTGACGGAATGGCGGCCAAGTGAACATCGAAGGCCAATTCAGCGATAGCCTGATGACATCCAAAAATAAGACACTGTTTATTATAATATTCTCAATTTAGTTTAGTCTAGTCGAACCTCCATGAATCTCCTGTAATTGGGGGTGAACCCAGCTTGATGCCTATGTTTCATAATGTGAATGTAATGTGTAACTTCTGTTGGGGATCCATATTGTATACATAAATAAATATATGCTACTGCTTGATGAGACGAGAAAGTCACTCTCCCGATGGTAAGCGTCACGCTTGGTCATAACAGTTCAGCGGTACCCAACAACTTCAACAGTTCAAAATTGTGCACAGCGATGCACTACGGTTGCCCCTTGAGATGTTGCGGTATTCATAATTAATTTACCTATTGATAAAGTGCCCTCTTAACAAAACAATAAGTGTAGGAAACAACAGAAAGACAGACTCCGCCAGTACCAGGACAGACGCTGGACAGAAGAAGATAAAGAAGAACCCAGGTAGGTCAGAGATCTATAAATATTTCAGCTATTTTATTTAAAAAAACACCCATTAAAATAGAAAACATCCTCGGAACTCGGCAACTGTTTCATGCTATACAACAATTTAGAGTGGGACGCTAATGGGAAAACGTGGCGGTCGATTTAAAAATGCAAACGGTGACCACCTGCCGCCGCTCCTACTCCAACAAGCTTCGTTCAGTTTAATTCGCGGAATGATGAGCCCCAGATTGAGAGATTGGGTGCTTTAATGGAGCTTTTACTGCCGTTTTAGCGAGGATTTCGGAACTTTTAATTGTAACGAGCTGCGTCTCGTGGTTTTACTCGGTATCCTGCAGGGACTATTCGTTTCCTCAAGATATTTATTAAGCCAGATTACAAGTTACCTTCACACATCTAAATGGTTTCTTCCAAATTACGGACTATAGCGAGTAAGCTGCAGTGTGCTTCTAGTTACATTAAAATTTCAATTCATACACTATGTATGAAAATTAATTTTTATGTCTGTATGTTCGATTTTTTTGAGTTCAAGTACCGTCCATTGTATTATTCAAGTTAAGTAATTAGATTGGGATAAAACTTTCTATTTTCAAGGCCAAAAACAGAGCTTCGGCTCTGAGCTTAAGCCTGCGAGGCCGAAGTCCAAACACGGGGGCGGTGGAGGCCCTTTAAAACTAGCTTAAAAGTGTCTACTTTGAACTCTTGTTTGACACTGGCTGCTCTGTCATTAGTTTGTCGATATAGCAATAATGCATTAATTTTAGCAAATACTTGTTACCCAATGTAAAAATGTTTTACTTTCAGACAAAAACACAAAAACTAACCCATGAATATAAAACAAAGAACAAATAAATAAATATGGTTTTGTTGATATCCGGCTCGGAGAGATGGGATTAACCCTCAATATAATGTGATTCCAGAAACAAGGAAGGAATCCATCGGCACGCGGCGCGGGTACCGGTGGACGCAAAGACAGCCGTTAGCGGATTTACTTTCTGAAGCTCATGTTTTCTCGTGGTTATCAGTCTATTGTTTGTCTTGAAGAAACCCTAACTATGAAGCACTTAGAGTTTCATCACAAGGATATTAGCTGTAAGTGTAATCACAGAAATAAATAAACTTGCCTATTTTACTTTGAAAGTAATGCACCGAAAATTTACTCGAGGAGTCGAAAACTGTAGCTACTGTTACTACTGTGGTGTCTGTGGACACCGCACTACTAATAAACTTTCTTTCGTAGTCGGTACAAAAACGTAAGGTATCAGTGGATATTGGGCCTTAATGGAAACTAGATTAGTCATTCCTAACCTATCGATCACGCATCGAATATTTTTTCGATGATTTTGTTAGACCTTTTGTTGTTTAAGCTGTCCAAAAACACCAGTGGCAAGTAATCGTCGGTAATCGATTACCACAACAAATATCACAAATATCAAATATCAATGCTCCCGGTAAGGGAGCACCTTTAAAGACACACGGATGTCTCTGACGGGAACAAAACCCGTGTATAGTATACACATATGTACGTATGTGTGTGTGTATAGTATTAATAAACTTTCACATAAAATGTATAGTTTCAGTATTTTAAGAAATTATTTTTCTTAGCTTTTTTATCGCTTGCACCACACAGTAAAGCCGAAAATACAAGGCAAGGGTGAAATAACGAGCTTAGATCTAAACAAAGGGCGGTCGGTTTTTTGCGCGACCATACTGCCCTTTCTTCGTGGGGCAGATGGGCGCCCTTCGTCGTTCGTTTCCAACAACTTGGCAACTTCGCAGAACATTTACAGAAATCTGGGGCTCAATCTCGGATTTTAATTTTTATTTCTCTGGTTTCAATTTTAAATAAAGGAAACAAATCCGTTTTATAAATGAAAGAGGAAATTATATTGAAATGGTTTGTTTTTGTTACTGCTAAGTGCTAAATGCGTTTTGACAATCGAAATCTTTGTTTTGCTGTTTGTGATGGACAGTTTAAAAATTTTGACCTGCTCTTATTCTTGCAATTTTATGCAACTGCCCAAGAAGGAGGCTAATGTTTTTGGGGTCTATGCAAGTATGTAAGTATATACGTATAAATAAGTATGTAAGTAATGTTTGAGACTTCCTATAAGACGTGCTCAAGCCTTAACGGCTTGACCGATTTTGACAAGCGAGGTGTCATTGGAATCCTCTTTACGACCAAAGTGTCATAGACTACATTTTGCAGTCAGGTATTTTGTTTACGTTTCAAGGATATTACTTGTTTTACATTTTGTGTTACAGTTACAGGCATTACTACGCTAAGTCGGAAACTAAACAAATGCTGTGATATCAGTGCCGAGTGCTAACTTTGCGGAAATCCACTGAATATTATAATATAATTATGTGGAATTAGGCTGGATAATAGAATTACATAGTTACTAATTGAAGTTATTTTGGCTGCTTAAAATCTGGACGTAGAACATTGTTGCGCATTTGAATAAATAAACCTTTTATTGATTCAAATACAAAAAAAAATTAAAAAAAAACTTTTGTTTAACTCGGATGTTGCTAGTCAGTAACTAGATTTGAATAGGTGTTTGAACTAAAACGAATTAAAATGTGTTTTTATTCGAAGCACGAGCCGAGCCAGTTACCGCGAGCACCGTCCAAACCCCGAGTAATTCACAGATAGCCGCAGTAATTACGCTAATCTAAACACAGCCGCGCCGCTCCGGTCCTCGGGGGCCACGTACCGCATGTTAACCAGTACCTTACATTTTTATCGAATAAAAGATAAACGCAGAGCTTGTGATCGTCAGCGATCAGCTAATTAGCAAACTAATAACACTCCTCAGTTCTGTGGGAATCCAAAAGTTTAATTTAGCCTATCGACTACTTTTTGTTATTTCAGTACGGATCCTTATTAGTATTAGTCTGATTGACCGGTTTCTATTCGTTTTGCATCGTGATTAAATGCCACCATTATCACATTCTTTCTTCTTCTTTCTTATTTTTGTTTTTAATTGTAATGTATCAAAACCTGGCTCTGCAGATATATTACTGTACATTGCTGCACTGTCTTAGTTTGCTGCAACATCAAAAAGTACGTACTTAGATCGCGCGATGAGGCGTTATTTAGGAGAGATCCACGTCGAAAATTGGAAAACCCTTACATACGCTGCCAATGATGATGAAGTGCAAATTTAGCAAAGATGAGCGAATTAATGACATTTGGTCGAGCTCCCTAACTGTCTGTGTTTAGTGTTCCGTAGTAAATAGTTCAGGCCACAACAATGGCAAGAATAAACTAATAAAACACAGTGTTAGTGCTGTGTAGAGGACGTTGCGAGCGGGAGCGGGAGCGGGGATATTCCCATAGTGCTCAACACACAAGTGCAATAGTTAATTAAGCCGTAGAAAGGAAGTCTGCTGTTGGGCATGGCGTCCAGTGCTGGGACAAGGCTAAAGCGATAACTAAGATAAAAATCTAAGTATTAGGCTGTTAGAGATTTAAGTGTGATAGCCACATCATATTTTTTTCTTCTTGTCGTGCACTATTGACGGCGTGGTCGTGGTAGCGTGGATGGTACATAGAGACTCCTCGCCATCGTCGTCTTCGGCTCCCACTCGTCTTGCAATACTTCTTAATTTTTGGCGTTCGGTGCTAGGGCAAGCAAACCCTATAAAAAATAAAAATAAATATGAGTCCGGTTCAGCAAGTAACACAATGTTACACTTATAAATAAGGTTTAAAAATTATTATGGCCGCTAATACTACCATTCGTACTACTATATAACTGTTTTTTGCCAAGGGACAAAAAATCGATATTTCGATGTTTGGCGATCGGCCACATTATGGCCGCCCGCCACTTATCCAAAAACAACGCGCACCACGAGGTGGCCGGGACCGGCGCCGGGGCCGGGGCCGGGCTGCCACTCAAGAGATTATATCAATAAATAACTCAGGCTATTATAACGTATCGCAGTGTACTTGATCCTCACTCCATCGGTCTCCAGTTGTATTTGTGTTGCGACAACTCTCAGCCCCTAGGGTTATCCGCTACCAGCTAGATAAACACAAATGTACCTACTTTGTTCTACGCTAAGCACTGCGGGCGATGTGCCTAGAGAGTGGTCCTTTGTTAAGGTGCAACGTTTCGCTCATCGCGCGAAATTCAAATTTTCTTGCGTTTTTTGTCAATTACAGCTTAATTACTCATCGTGGATTTATTGAAACCAATTTTGCGCCAATAAATAAGTTGTTTTAAGAAATTACGGGTGAAATGATCACCTAGACAACATTGGTTTAGCTACAAATTTCAATAAGCTGATTTTCATCTTGGTTTTTGTTTTAGTGAGAAATATACTTATACTAGCTTTCAACTTGAATTTTTGGTTGGTGTAATTTTTTGATACGACTTATTTATTGTCGCAAAAATAGTTTTCATGAACCTACAATGAGTAATTAAGCTGTAATTGACAAAAAACGCAAGAATATTTGAATTTCTCGCGCTGTGCGAAACGTTGCACCTTAACAGTTTTTCTGTTTCAAAAGTAAGTAATTTTTGTAACAACTCAGCAACCACCGAACCGAATTCCTGAATAACGCTTCCCTCTCGCGAAGAAGTAGTTATATTTTAACATCTGCCTGCACGGGAATCGAAACCGAAACCTCGTCTAAAAACAGACATCGTCTATAACATTCTAAGTTTTTCTGTTGGCGATTTCCTTACGCTTATCCGTTGTTATTACATATTATAACTGTATAGCAAGTTTGTGAAGTTAAACTGAATTAGAACACTATTACGTGACTTGGCTATCCACAAACAAAAACATTCTTCATATGTACCTAGTCTTATTAATCAACGTTTGATCACGATTTTATCTGATCGGAAGCCACGATGGGGTGTAATATAGGAAATGTTTAACAACTTAAGACGTAAATACGATATCCATTCAATTTCTCAACTTCAGCTGCCAGGTTCAGCTAGTTGACTACACGCCATGAACGTTACCTAAAAAAATAATATTTATCTTTTCACTGCTTATTGCGTAAAACTAACATTTAAGTTTTTTTTTAAATTCTCATTTCCACAATAGTACCCTACAACTCAATTCACACTACAGACACACATTATACAAAAATAGTCGTTCATCACTTCCCTCGTACTGCACTGCGTCCCGCGACGAAAGCAATTCAGTTAGTGTGCATTAAATCACAGGCGAAGTCGCAAGAGAAACTATTTATTTCGTTAAACAGTAGTGAAACTTCATCTTTATCGTCTCGGGTTAACAATGACTATGTCCATGCAAGAGGTAAGTATACATTGCTCATAGGAATTAATTTTAGAGGTGTGTCTTCACTTTTAATTTAGTTAATGAAGTATACTAAACAGAATACAGTCATAATAGAAACAAATTTAAACAGAGTTAATAGTTATGAACTAAACCATATTCCAAAACATAATATGTACTCCATCTTCATCCATCTCATCATGGTTAGTGTTACAACATAAGTATGTAGATTTTACAAATATAAATAGTTGGTTAATAACAATAATTGTATAACTAATTAAGCTACTCAGCTATTCAGCTATATTCACTATGCGCTGAGA
This sequence comes from Apocheima hispidaria, assembly GCA_947579745.1. NCBI lineage: Eukaryota > Metazoa > Arthropoda > Insecta > Lepidoptera > Geometridae > Apocheima > Apocheima hispidaria. Next base: position 14,079,789 of record OX388161.1, on the reverse strand, counting down.
GTGTGATGTAATGTAAATGTAAGCCTTCTATAAATCTTGTTTCAATTGCTGTAGGGTTTGGTAGAAAATGTCAATCCTAATTCCTAACTAATATTATAATTCAGAGGAATATAGCCGCATTCGTATTAGGACCAATAAAGCTTCGAGGTATAAAAATAAATACGTTTGTCTCGAGGAAAAAACTTTGCCTGGGCCGCTAGTCTCGACTTTTCGCTATGCACTTTGCGACCGAATTCGGTCGCTATAACGCAAAATGCAACGCTATTTTTGCGTTTTTTCAGGACAATTAGTGTTCGTTGTCGAATTTTGCGTCATAGCGACCGAAGTCGGTCGCTATAACGCAAAATTCAACGCTTTGTTTGCGTTTTTTCGTTAAGAATTCGAGTTCGTTATCGAATTTTTGCATCATAGCAACCGAATTCGGTCGCAAAGTGCTGTAGCGAAAAGTCGAGACTAGCGCCCCAGCTCGATTTAGAACTCCCTACATTACAACTGTCAGTCGATATAAAACGCCATCTAGCGAACTATAGGAAGTAGCTTTGTCTCCCTGTCTGGATGTTTGTCGCGTTAACACGGCGAAACAGCAGAACGGATCTTGATAAAATTTGAAAAGGAGTTACTGTATAACACAATGACCGACATAGGATACTTTTCGTATGTCCGCGCAAACGAAGTCGCGGGTAACAACTAGTTGAGTCATGAATGGTGCTCTCTGATGATTTCATTGTATTGGCGACACTACTAGTTTTAAAAAAACAATGCCTAATTTTTATATTGCTGGTAGAAAACTATTGGTTTTTTGCTTTCATATTATATTATAATGTTTTTTTCTAATGTCAATGAACTTGGAACTGCGAAGCATACGAAATCAAAGCCTTATTCAACAATATAATCGTACAAAGGCACACATCAATCAATTTTGAAATATTACTACGCGCTCTTTTGTGAGTATTTGTTTGAAAAGTAAATAGTTAAGGTACTGCTTATGATAGTTTAGTGTGAGTACAGTCTCCGGCAGCAATAGTATTGAATGCAAGCAGCGCGGTGTGCGCTAACGAGTGAAGGAGTCGCTAACTTTTATTTATTGTTATCGTTCTAGGAAGGGGACTCGATTTTGTTTGAAGCGTTTGGTTTATGATAAGGATTTATTTTACATTATTTTGATTGAAACTGTTCACGTATACTATATAATTATAAATTTTTAGCATTACTTGTGTTGATAAGCTTACAAACATGTAACGTAGTATTTATATAGATTATATACTAGCTTCTCCCCGCGGTTTCACCCGCTATTCTACAGAAACCGAATATTTTTACGGGATATAAAGTAGCCTAATCTGTTAATCTGTTAATCCAGTGTGTAAGCTACTACCAATATATGCATATATATAATACGCATACCAAAGTTTATTCAAATCCGTTCAGCCGTTATAGAGTTGAACGGGAACAAACACACTTACATACTTAATTACTTAATTCAAACAAAATTCGCATTTATAATATTAGTGTGATAACATAGTCAGTTGCCAATTCTGCTTTCTTTAAACCTTCCGTTGTTTTTAAGGGCCACGAAGTGGCCGATCGTCAAATGTTGACGATCGATTGGACGTTTTTTTTTCCATTTGACAAAAAACAAAAAAATGGCGACCGCTACTCTATGAGATAACCAATTCTGAAATCACTATACTTGTTATTTATCTCGCTTGACATAAATACTTTGCTTGACTTCTCTAAAAATCTGTTCGTTACCTACTCCTAGACATAAAACCCCACAAAGAACATCTTACAAAGCAGAAACGAAAGATGTATTATATGTATTATCGGGTCGTGAGTGCAAATGGTGAAACAAGTGGAACACGCATACATCTCTCGTGCGTATAAATTACAACCCTCCTTGGAAGCCCCCACCCGGCTACCCTCGGCAGTTAACTACATCGCGGGGCCGCGAGCAGGACAACGGATTGATAGTGTAGATAATTAAAGGTAGAAGGACAACTGGAGACGAAAGAAATACCGGCATTGCATTAAATTATCGAATCATTAAAAAAGCTCAAAAAAGTTTTTTTTTGATTACGTAATTACAAGTTTCTTTTTTACAAAAACGTAAAGATAAAATTTAATCAAGTTTACTATTAAAACTGACATGTTATCCACTAATTTTATTTTAATAAAACGGGAATACTCACGTTAACTCGAGTCAGTTATTTCGACTAGTTTCAATCTTTATCGAGGAATGCTCTAAGCGCGGCGTTTTCTTGCCCTGCACTGCGAGCCGCAGCACGACTTTAGTATTCTCGTTTTATTATGATAAAATTAATTAAGTGTTTAAATAGAGAGGTAAATTACATTTTTTTATTAAAAATGCATATTATAGATAGAAATAATTGCGTAAGTATTTTTGATCTTAAAGAATATTTAAATACCAGCTGAACTTCACTTGCTATTCTACAGAAACCGAATATTGTTCCGGAATAAAATAGCCTATGTATTGTCCAGGGTATGGGCCAAATGGCCTCCGTACCAAATTTCATTCAAATCCGTCCAGCCGTACAGAGTTTAACGGAAACAAACACACTTACATACTGACATATAAACTTTCGCATTTATAATATTAGTATGATGAATTAAATAGCTTAAAAACCATTACGAATAGCTCATTTTCCGTTTATTTTATTGTAAAAATGTTCGCACAAGAAACACCAGTCATAAGAAACGCATTTTGTGGAATTTTTACCATTTACCCGGAGTCGTCCATCTGTGTCAATCTACTCTGCAGTTTCGAGTGAAATAGGGAGGTATTTATTCCATTTATAGTTGTTCTAATGACGATCTGTTGACGACTCAACAGCTTTGATGCAAGTAATAGTTTCTGGATGACAATATATGGATTATTTTAGAAATAACTATTTATTAATCGAGAAACGCGACAAAATCCGAGGGACTTAAAAGTGACTAACAGCAGGATGTTCGACTAGCTGCGTGTCGCGGGTTTATCGATCCAGTTTATTCTGGTATTAAAAACGGAGTAAGTTAGTATAGACTGAGTGGACAGCCCTAATCTCAGAGTTCTTTTTGAGGCTCGGAAGCCTTTAACATGGCTGAATGAAATATTGTATTACAGACTACCAGGCTCTACAATTTATATTCCCGTCTGACACAGGGTAGCGCTCAGTTGAAAAATGCAACTCGCGGTCACTCATCTGAAGTCTGACCGGATCATCCGTTGCTTTCGGTGATCGGTTAGAATGAACGAGCACTGCTATAGTATTAGTTAGTTGCCTAATTAACTAGTTTCTTACAAATCTGTTCAACGTTAGAGATGATCGAGATTAAGGACATGCACGTACTTTTGAAGAAATAATAATTACTATGACAGCACAGTTTACATACTATCACTACGATATAGTTTCATTCAAGTCATTTTTTTTTGTAATGTTTACTGTGAAGGTCAATAATATTTATCTTTAAAAATGTCGCTGCATTTTGTTCCACTTCCGGCAATTTAGGAAAGAAAGAGTAAGCTGTATCTTTACTTCCCTATCCGTAGGATTGTAAGTCTAATCCCAGATTAATTCCACTAAGCTGGAGCGACGGTAAAAAAACCTTGTTTTACTGTCTTTTGTTTTCAAAATTAAACTGAATGAATGAATGTTGAAAATAAAGGATTGTTTATTAAAATATGTAATTTTTTTTTACATTATGTAGTAGGTTTTTTTTAACCTATTTACTAGGTATGTTTTTGACCCTGTGCTCACCTGACGGGAAGCGAAGATGAAGTCAAAGATGTATTGAAAACGCTTAGTAGATTTAAACGGTATTTCTACAAATCAATCAAATCTACAATTATTATAAAAATCATCATCAACATCAGCCAGAAGACATCCACTGCTGGACATAGGCCTCCACTGAGAGCGCCACACCGACTGAGAACGTGCCACTTGCATCCACCAGTTGCCAGCGACTTTCACGATGTCGTCGGCCCACCTAGTGGGAGGTCTGCCGGCGCTGCGTCTTCCAGTTTGTGGTCGCCACTCAAGAAAATAAATAAATAATAGTATACTATTTCTATAAATAAAGATGTCTAATACATACATACGTGATTGATACAGTCACTAAATGTTGTTATGTAACTAATTAGGAAACAATTTTTAACAAAGTTGTTGAATAGGCACTTCCATACAATCTAAAATAACTGACTTTTTTATATGAGGTCTCACAACTTTTACGGTTGGAGGATTGCTCGAGAGGCAGCCTTTTTAGGGTTCCGTAGTACTACAAGAAACCTTTATAAGTTCGTCATGTCCGTCCGTCCGTCTGTCTGTCTGAATCCTTTACAGACTTATAACTTTTAAAGTTATTAACTTACATGCATGAAATTTTGCACAAGGATAGTCTAAGTATAGACATACAGTTCCAAAAAAATAAAAAATACTCCTTTTTGTAAAATAAGGGTAGCTCTCATACGTGTAAAGGGGGGGTAAAAAAAAAATTTTCGCTGCACTCCATCATGTTGGGTGTCGTTGAATAGGTCTTTTTAAGGTGACAATTTTGACAGAATTAAAAAAACATAATTTTATATTAATGGAGTGGCTGTCCTACATGTAAAGCGGGGATAAAAAAAAATTTTCGCTTGTACCCCACATGTGGGGTATCATTGAATAGGTCTTTGAAAATGATAAGTTAAGGTTTCCTATACCATTTTTTTTATCAAACGTACTGCTTGCGAAATATGGGCCGACAAAGTTGCTTGCAATGTCCCCCCCCGCCATTTCTTAACTATGCATCTCAGAAACTTGTAATCTTCCATGTTGATAGATCTTAGTAAAAAATTTATTTTAAAATTATTTCGGGCAACATGTGATTACTACCGTTTGAGTTCTGTTGTAATAACGGATCAAAACTTCAAATCCTACGCACCTACGGAACCCTACTAAGCATGGCCCGACATGCTCTTAACATGTTTTTACATTTCATGTTTTTATGGGACGTTACAAGTTTGCAATGCTCTATCACCCATACCTTATCATTAGAGGATAATACAGTATTTAATGTTTCTGGATTCAAATAACAATGTAAATGTTAGTAAAGCAAATTAGACGTTACTTGCGGTATTATATTATTACTCAGCTAAAACATCACAAACCATGCCACTTACCATCACAGAGCACATCACTCATTTCTCAACCATTTAACAAAGCCCATGTTATTGTATTAAACATTTACACCCTTCGGACTACGGGTAGAGACAAACTGCTACTGAGTAAGTAGAGGCAGAAACACAACTTAGGCAAAAACATTTGTGAAGGTTTGTCTAGAATTCACTTCACGGTCAAAATGCAAAATTAGTTTCCACGTTTCGCTTGCAGACAAAACAACATTCTTGTACATAAACTTCACAGCCCTCGCGTGCCTTATTAAATCATTACCAAGACTGGCCAATATACTGTAGGTAGGCCTCATTACCCTCACATAAAATTAAAATATTTTGAAAAGCCTAGAAGCTATTTCATCATCATCATCATCAACCAGAAGTCGCCTACGGCTGTTTTAGGGTATATCCGGGTCCAGACGTTATTTGCCGCTTGTAAATACTTAAATCTCTGTACCGTATTTAGTTGCCAAAAGTACCCCCGTGAGCCCCGGGGGCCCGCAGGGGTAAGATAGCGCTTTGTTCGGGAACATATATTGTCCAATTAGAGGGACGTGTAATTACACGTCTTAATTGCATTTTTGAGTTTAGAATTGGTATTGAGAGTCTTTGTTGACGCTGGAACCTTTTTTTAAAAGTATCTTATAAATCTTTTGTATCGCGTTACGACTAACTGGCATTTGAGGTATTGTCATGGTTGGTTGTTTATAAAACAATCCATACAAGCACCACATAGTTTTCAAGCTTAAACCACATTATGAAAAAAAAAACTAATGTCAAATTTTATTACTTCTTATTTATTATGGGCTACGCACGCGAAATAGTTCAGTACATTTTATTTTTAATTTTTAACGTTCAAGTGCCTTTATTAACTAAGCATAATACATACAATCTACAACTACCTCAACTACTTAGCCGACTACATAAAAATAACAGTTGGATTATCCAGAGACCATTAAAGGTCTATAGATAATCCAAATGGTCAAGCCCACAACCAGTTGGCTGGTGGCGGTCTAGGGGGAGGCCTGTTTTCAGCAGTGGACGTCTTCTGGCTGATGATGACGATAAGGATAAAGAAAGCTGTAAATTATGAAGACTAATGAATCTCCCATATTGGGCTTATGTTCTAGTTATCATAACTAGTTATATATTAAAACCAACGCAATTTTTCTTGTTGAAAATTAGACTGAATTTCATACTACACGAAAAAAGTATTTAAACATTAAATTACACAAAGTTCCATTCGAGTTTCCGTGTTCAACGGATGGGTCGGATTTGTTCACATAAAATATTCACGAGCGTCTGCGGAACATTTTAAAATCATGCTCTCGCTGGCGACTAGAAGAAAACGAGAAATATCTTCTGTAAAATGGATAATATTACAGCCATTAGAGAAGTGACGTTGTTTAAGCACTGATCAGTACCTATTCATGCAAATTATATTATTTTTGAGTAGCACATCAACTGTTATAATAGGCGTGGCGCTTCACAACGACCTGTTACTAAGTTTACTGATACTACTTTTTTACTTACACATCCCACTGCTGGGATATCAGCCTATCCTAGAAGGGTGATTGGGCCATTTGCCATATCCACCACGCTGGCTCAGTGCGTTTATCTGGCGCAATACATAAGGCACAAGCGTTGGCATTTTCTATTCAATAGACAATAGGCAATTATTTATTTTGTCATAAAAACAAAACAAAATGACACAGGCAGGCAGGCGGCAGGTGACGTCCCGCACGAGTACAGCACGGTGCATGCATAAGCATTTAATACGATAAGCATTACGACAAATAAAAAGTTATACACATAACAGTAAGAAGAAACAATAATCAAATTAACTAAAACAAAAAATAACGACAGTAAACAAAAACAGTTATGTACCCTCTAGTTTCATTCAGCGTGGTAATATTTGACAGCGACAGTTTGTGCGTACGTATGGAAGTGTGTTTATTGCCAGTCAACTCCGTAACGGCTGAACGGATTTGGATGTTCAGCGTGGAGATAGCTTATACCCTGGATTAACACATAGGCTATTTTTTATACCGGAAAAATACATTATTTCTTTGGTATAACTGCAGGGTGCTGCTAGTATATCTATATTACTTTAAATGACTAGTTGTATCCCACGATTCCGACTATTTTTCCATCCACGGACATTTTTTTGAGTTTGAGTAAAATACAATGTTAACTGTTCATCACATTTGTTTGCTCTGGTTTTGTCATAATAAAGTAAAAAACCAATGTACATAAAGAAACAATTATATCAGTTTTGTAGTAATGCCCGTCTGCACTGAAGTCAACAAAGATAACACTTAGCTAAGCGTCACCTAAACTAAGTCGGACTTAGGCATGTCAATGGAAAGGACATGTCTTACGCTTTTAGGCAATCTCCTAAGTTTAGTGAAACGGATTTTTCATTGTTAGGTAAGTCCTAGAGAGTTATGTATGAACTTAGGAGCTATCAAAATTAAGTGCAGTTTTTATATGTGTTTAAGTGTGATAATTATTAGAATGCGTCACTAAAACGACAATTAATTGCTATCATAGCATTCATATTTAACTTATTCTATTTCCATGGTTCATACCACTACCGACGTAGGTATATGTATTCTTTATTTATCTTGGTAAATAAAATGAAATAAGACATGTAGAGCAGCCCTAGAACTATTTACGGCAGCATTTTTCTCTACAAAACGGAGAGTTCGCTGAGAGGCTGGAGCCGCGCCAACCACGCACTCGACTCTACACTGCGCGGGTCACAAACGAACGACTTTGGTCTCATTTCTGTCGTGCAATTTACATGGCATTTGTTGGATACATTGACGAGATTTGGGCCACACGACGTTGTATGGCACAAAATGCTGCTATAGATATATATATATAACTATATATAAATATAAAAGAATATATACAATATAGTTATATTTATAAATCCCAATATCTTATGCAAAATGTAGCGTTTATCACTCCGGGCGTAGAGAGTAATCCAAAGAAACTTTAATCGTCAAAATCCGTCATGCCGTTCAGGCTATAACGGGTAATAAGAGACCACATAAACAAACAGTATATATCCCAGCAGCTGATATCCCAGCAGTGGGATGTTTAAAGGCTGATATAGTAAACAAACTTATACACATACATATAGTCCAACAATATTACTCTCCTTTTGTGGCAGTCGGGTAGAAAGAAAATGCATCAGAAAGTGCGCCCGTCTGGTCTCAGCCTTAGTCCACGTTTTAGCTCTACATTGTTTTGGTGTTTGAAGGCCTACTTCGTTTGCTAGCGGTTTGCTCGAGAGTCTCTCGCTTGTAGTTGTAAGCGTTTTATTATTGCTGTAACTTGTTCTTTGCATGTACGAGTAGAAACTTGGTCAAACTGAATTTGCATTGTTTCATGTCCGACAGTTATTCGACTTACATCAACACAGCGCAAATCCTAATCCTAACTAGTATTATAAATGCTAAGGTAACTCTGTCCTGCTGTCCATCGTCTACGTCTGGGTGTTTGTTGTGTAATCACGGCTAAACGTCTGAATGGATCGACCTAAATATTTGCATAGATATAGCTGGTGATGGCTGCTGATGGTCCATGCGAACTAAGTTGCTGGCAACAGCTAGTATATTATACAATTTTTTACTCATAATTTGCATTAATTTGTATACGGGGGTACTTACGTGTAATTTAATTATCATGTAACGACAGATCCACTCACTGTCAACATTGCATACTTGAACTGTAAGTAAATAAAAAATGTGTAGGTTCAATAATCTTTATATTTAAAAATGGATAGATTTATAAAATATCTTTTTTCCAAAATCACACAAACACATTAAAAAAACAAGAATCTTCAAACAAATAAGACGCTTGTTTTACACAAATATTTCTTTATTATTTTTGTTGTATCTTTTTTTCTTACCATCATAAGTAATTAATAAGTTCACCTCTTAGATAAACCTTAGTCTCAGATGTTCTCAAAAAAAGGTCTAAAATTGTTCCATTAAAATGCCAAGCTCAAAATGATTGTATATTCCTAATTGCAGCCGTGACGAACACACAGGTCTCAGGAGAGCCATGCAATCGGTTATTGCTTACTCTACCGTTCTATAGTGGCTCTACAACGGGACTGTGGCTCTACCGATTACTGACACTACTGATTACTCTGCGGACTGCAGACTGCAGACTCGGTAATGCGATTTGAGCAGATTTCTCCATCTTTCTCCATCGGTAGTATCTATAAGTATTCAGGTTCAGGTGTAATGCTTCCATACAGTACTTTCTGTATTCTGAGAGTACAAGATGGTAAAAAAATCAATATTAGTATCAAGTTTCATTAAGGACCCCATCGTTTAAATATATTTCTAAATATATTTGTCTACTGTGCGGCTTCTACGATTTTATCCCCTATTATATAAGCTGTCAATTTTTCTGGGTCTAAGCAGCAGCCTGTTATCGTACAATATGTAAGCAGACCTAAGAGACATACATGCATATACTATTGTATACAACTGGTTATTATTTTTCTTTTGTAAATGTATATTTATCAATAAATAACATTGACTTAGAGAGGAGGAATTGGTTAGCACATCACACGACAAGAACGTCACGTCGCGACACCTCAAAATGGATATTGACGGTGATGACCAGAGAAAAAAAATGTGAAGTCGTTTTGTTCACCTTTGGCGGCTTAAAAAATGCAAATCATTCAATCAGTCTGTACGAACCTATATTGTATATTCTTGCTGCTATTTTAACAAAGAGAACACTTTTGAACAAACAAAACATCAACTCCACGGACTCATACTAGCATTCCCTCAGTAACAGTAAAGTCAACAAACTTCAATACAAACAACAAACAAAACGAATTTTAAAACATTTCAACAATACGACAAACGAAGTTCCAACGGCCAACAGTCACCATTGTTGAGAGCAAAACTGCAAAAATTGTTGAAGCCGATTGATTTATAGAATTACCATTGAGGTACTTCACATTCGGAACTGTACTTGTAGACAGTTGTACAGCTTTACTGATCTTAAACTTAAATTTAAGCTTCCGGAAAATGCACAAGCTGAATGAACAATTTAGCGTAGTAATTATTGCGGCAGATGATAGATAAGTGTAACTGTTGTGGCGTCTGAACGTACCACTAATATATCTGTGTAAGTTTGTCTGTTAGTCAGTCTATGCTTGTACTCTATGGTTTTTACTTCCGAGACAGCAGATACAGGAGAAGCTCTCTTCTCTGGCATTAATTGAAGTAACATCTTCCTTACTCGAGTATTCTCTTTATATTCAATGTAATAAGTGCCCAAGATTACGTTTTTAGCGAATGTACTGATTTGATTTGCATTAGAGAACCACAATTTTACCTTAAAAGGTGCTTCTCTCTCCACAAAGCGCACAATATTGTAACAAACGCACCGAACTGTTTTCCGTAAGAATAGATAGTGTAAAATGTTACTCACTTTCATTTGAAGCTATGGTTGATGGTGGCTTAGCAAAATATTAGTACACTTTTATGATATGATTAGCTAGTAAAAACCATCTTAGATTTATGGATAGAAGATAAAAGAAGACTGGGAAGAACAAAAGGAACATTCTTAGACCGGATAAAAGAAAACACAGATGTCATTGTGTCGTTAAAGGTCGGGAGCGAGTCTTGACCGACATAAATTTACCGTGAGTGTAATCCGTTTTCATTATACTATCGTACACGGTGGTAGACCATCAAGCTTGGAAGTTACTTCCCGACCAATGATATTTTACCTAAGATAGTTTATGTTAGGTTAGGTTACCTTCAAAATGGCGCTTTAAATTCGGCTGCGCTGCAGTCTGTTTACAGCTCTTTGTAACCTTGCAACCAAGTTCAGTCAAAGAGTGCGAAAGAAGATGCGAAAAATAAAAGAGATAGGTATAATAAAATCTGTCTTAAAAGACAGATTTGCGGGATCATTTTAAGGGCGCTGCAAGAGCTACGGTTTTAAATGCTGAATTAATAAATGAACGACATATAAATGCTAGTTAAATTTTATGCAAGTAAAAACGATACGAACACATATTTTAATTTGAAAATAAATTAAATTCCCACTAGCACTTTAGCACCGATTAATTTTGCTTAAATTCAACAATTACAAACACTAAAACTGGATTAGATGAAAACAGATTTTTACCAGTTCAGATGTATTAAACGCAGTTTTGTTATTTTATGTAAGTGTGTGCGTGAGTAAGAGCAACCCATTTCACCGGACCCAAGCAGCTGTCTTCAGCTATTACCCAACATTACCCTTCCCTGTCTCTCCCCTCTCCCCGGGGTCTGAGGATTAGGGTCCCGACAATACTTCCAATTGGACCTTCGGAAAAATCTACATAATCTTCGCTTGGGTATTATGACCGTAAAATCCTTGGAAACCGCTTTATAACTTACAGAACGGGAACTTAAATATTGCCTTTTAGGGGATCGCTTTCCTTGTAGGTATGGGTGTGGGTGTGGGTTTCTACAGGTTAAGCGATTCATTCAAAAAGGCAAAGGGGTGATTGGGAATGAAAAAAATGCTTTGTCTGTAATTTTTTATACTAGAGAAAATCTCGACTGGCAGCCATTTGCAAAATCCTAAGCAAAATGCGACCGTGCCCATGACTAATATAATAATAGTAAAAATACACAGAATTCTCCTTATAAAAATAATAGAGAAAAACTGATGTTACGGCCATGACCGTGTTGCTCGAGTTGGCGGCCAGATAAATTTTTTTTCATTCACATATTAATGTATAATATGATATTTTTAATTATTTTTTCTATTTTCTTGTATATAATTATGCTAAAATACTATAAACAGAAAATTAAAAAAAAAATGTCATGAAAATATTCAAGATGCCAAGCAAATAGTATTTTTTACTATTTTGCCACAAAAAAGTTGGAGTAGAATTAATAAAGAAAGTACTTGAAGCATAAATCTGCCATCACAACTAAAAACCTGCATGAATTAGATTGAAGTGATCTTGGCCCAAGCCATGTTTTATTAGACTTACATCGGAACAATATTTTTGTAGGCGCACACTTGTCTGAAGGTAGAAATCGGTTATTTGTAGCGTGGTAAAGTATTATCAGGAGCTAATTCTGGCTTTACGGCCATCACCGGCGCTGTAGCGACCTTTCCAAAATTCTAATTTATTATTTCCTTATCTGGGCTAACGAGACGGCCTTTTATTTGAGCCCACCTCGCCACAATCTGGCGAAATTGTCATCTCCGCAGAATTAACAGTGTTGCCCTGAGAGGTCACTTAATGGGATTAAACGCTGACCCACTTTGGGACGACTTGTAACACATGGCTTAGCTGCCGTGTACAACAGTATGAAAGTTTTTGCTGCTATGGATTTTGGAAGTTATGTAATTTAACGTAACTGTGTGCATATGTTAAACCTAGCATACGCAGATTCTGACTTGGTCTACCAAGACTTAGGACTTGGCTCGAAACGGACACAGTTGATCTGCGAAAGCTTATTGAATTGATGAATAAAGGTACCTTAATAATTCCTTGTTGGTTCTGCCAGCTTAGGATGACCATCCTGGCTTAGTTGTTAGCGCGTCTGCCTTATGAGGATTCCCAGGTTCGTTTCCGGCTGGGCAGATATTTTAATGACGAATTTAATTATATTTTCTGGGTTTGAGCATGTCTTTGTGTGTGTGTTTCACGGCATCCCCAATACAGGGAATCCTAGGGTAGCTTTAAAGGGTTTTCGGAAACAACAAGAAAAGATTTGTTTTGTTTCATAGATTTTCCCACACTCGTGTACATTATCATTTTTATTAAAAAAAAACTCGGAAAAACACAATTTTTGGAAAATAATACGTGGCGCCCAATCTCCTTACATATACATTTGACCGCCATACTTGTCAATACTACAATACACAAAAAGCATACCAAAAGTAACAGAAAGTAGAATAATATCTGTATATTTTTAATTGAGTTTTTCATAGACAAAAAAGGAGTTACCTTTACAACTGTATTTTTATTTCATTGACACTTACAAAATGAAACTGGGACGGAACATCCCGCCGTCTTTGTCTCACAAGTGAAAGTTACACAAATCTCTCGGTATTTGGTGCGTAGTGTAGAAATTATCGTCCTGAAACTTTTCCTAGTTTTCGGGAACATTCCACGTGGAGTTTGTCTTCGGAACTGTATTATAGGAAGATACTCGTGGATAAACTGGAAATGGAAGAGGTTATAATATTTGGCAAACCAAGAGACATGCCTTGTCTAGTTAAGGGCCTTTAGACACATCTGCTTGGAACTGATAATAAGCTGTAATAGACATAAATAATTTTGTAATTCATATTAATTCTCTTTAAAATAAATGAAATATTATTATTATTAATTAAGTTCTAAAGTGTCATAGGAAGCCGGTTTTTTTTTAAATATCATCGTAGCGTTCAGAGCGAAGCAGAATAAGCTACGAACGATATGGTTAGTCTTCGTATGAGTGACCGCGACGGGCTAAATATATTTACATCAGATGACATGTTAAATTCCCGTTTGTTTGTCCTATTTTCAACAACCGCCCAATCATGTTAAAGGTATTCAGACGGCTTAAAAACTGGCGTCTGGGTTAGCTCCTCGGACTATACCAACTCATATGATAATCATCAATAGCCATACTTATTCCACAGCTAAATAAACACGTAAGCATGTCTCTGCCCATCAGGTTCACTCTTGTCCTATCATAGAGTTCTACCCTCTACAGTCATCGGTCATCCAAGACCACCCTTTAATAACGAAACTACGTACAACGTATTGTAAATATAGATTTATAAATTGGTAAGATTTAATTAACACATTCTAAAGCAAAAAAGCTATTCAAGGAGCGGTCTATTTAATTCAGTGCTTCTATAAGTATAATTATATAAATGCTATAGACTGATAATTGCTTTCTATCTATTAGGAATACTTTTCTTTAAACACAAAAGTAGTCGTGCAGAACAATGGATACCCCTGACTGTACCTCGCGGCACGCACAGTGCACACGGCAATCACAGCCTTAGTACCCAACTAAAAGAAGAATGATTTCCCTTTCTTAAAGTTCTGGTTCCGACGAGACATGTCCGCGTCGGAGCCAGCCGCGGTACTTGCCTGATTAATGATCCCACTTCTGAGGCTTTTTATACTCGCCTTTACACTTAGGGAACTGAGACGTACAGCTATTGATAATGAAATTAAAGCTACGAACTAAATCAAATAAAAAAATGTGGAAATCAGACAAGAAATGCAGTAAGTTAAGGCGGTGTAGACCGCGTACCATCGTAAGGCCCGCTTGTTTCGAGATATTGCCTGGTAATAAAAGTTACGCTAAGAATTACTTAGGAAGTAATATAGTTCGCTGATTTAACTAGATTGTTTGATAATGAACTTCAGGAAATTTCCTTTCATCGATCTTTTTTTAAAGGGCTGGCCATACTGGTCTAGCTACTGTTCTATCGATTCTTCTAAAATATAATCAAAAAGTTTCGGTGTAAAATTATTCGTGGTTTTGATTTTTCTTCACTGTTTTAAATCTTTTGGCGATATACGTTATTCGAATTTTTGAACATCGGAACCAGGTAGCGAGCTCGTTTATTCCCGAACCAAACGTGTTGCTAGTAAGAGAGTTAGTGGCAACACGCAAATATCACTTCACACTTTTATGTATGGAGGTATCTTAGACTTGGAATGCCCTGAATTAACACATAAGCCGAACTATACAGAGTTATTGATAGGCAGCTTCCTTAAAACGTTCACAAATAATAGCGTAAGGATAGTTATTTATATATATATATTTAAGGCCGGGCTCCGGCCGAATCACCACGTACCGTCTCATTTGAAGCCGCTTAATGTTATTGTCCTTTGGAGCCCTAACTAAAACGTTTTTGTTTTTATTTTAGGAGATGAAAATTACGAATTATTAAATGTCCTGGAACAAAAGTTGTTAGGTGTGATGTAGGACCGCGGCACTTCCAGCGGCGAGCCGCCGCCCGCCTGTAAGTAACTAAACGTCGTGAATTACTCCCTTATTCTTTCGCCGTTAGCTACCTTGTCTCTGTTCTACTTTTGAAACAAATACCAGCGTATGTTGGTCGACTGCTTGGTACCTTGTCGCCGTAATAATGTCTCAAGAATTTTGCTTCTATTGCTTACAAACTACGAGCTCACATACTATATGTTTACTTACTTTACGGATGACCCTCCTAGTTTAGTTGGAGCTTGTCTTTCTCATGACACGCTCTTCTCATTTTTTTGTAAGCAGGAGGTCCTACGGAATATGATGAATATTGATATTTGCTATGCGTCTGGATGTTACTTCTCCGTGTTTTCTTATGAATCCCTAACACAGGGATCCCTAGTGTGAGTGTGGGATCCCTATGAGTATGAAAAGTAATTTATCCATAATTGTTTGAGAAAGAATACCTATGATATGCCAAGTATTTGGGTCTACCTTTTTTATTACTAGCCAAGTGTATTTATTAACTAAATAAAATACATACAAACTAAAACAACGGGCATTGCTATCTTGTCATAATGAAGGTACGAGTAGTAATAATTTTTATCTAAAACTAAGTGGCTGTTAAAGTTTGTTAAAGGTTGTTTCGTATCGAGTGGCCATCTCTAGTGTCAGTAAGTGGAGATTTAAAATTTAACGCTAAGTAGTTGTTATTGTAGCGGTTACCCATCCAAAAACTGGCCGGACTAACTCGATGCAAAGGTAGTATTACTTATCCTTTGATGACGTCTTAACTAAGCTTAAACGTTAATATTTTATTGATTATTCCTTTCCTACGACATGGTACTATAATATTCAACACTCGCGTGTTGACTTCCAAATATTGTTTTTCTCAGGAATAAATTATATAAAAGTGCGTCCCTTTGTTTTTGCACTAAATATTCATTAGCTGAAAGTTAGCTGTTATTATTTGAACATGGAAGATTTCCTAACTGACCGAGCAAAGCGAAGGTCTCAGATTATATTATACGGGAACAAGTCGGCGTTTGTATGTTTACAATATGTTCGAAGATTACTTGAGTATTTTTGATTAGATGTTCATAAAATTTTGTGGGCGAGTATTTCATGCAAATACCATTTTCAAGTTAAAATTTATGAGCAATATCAGTCCAGGGGTTATAAGGGTTGCCAGGTAAATGCCAAAGTAAATATTAGTAATAACAAACAATACATTTTATCTATGGTAATAATAATAATTATAATGAAAATCCGACTGTAGAAGGTAGCCTATGACTCTCCGGATATAAAACGGACACTTCAAAATTTGTTAAGCCTTTTAGGATGTAGAAAGTGAAAAAAAACATAAACCCAAAAAACATCATCCTCCTGAGCAGTCGGGTAAAAAGAGCGAGACGGTACGACATTCACACCAATTTATCTGTAGTAACACACATCTGCAGTAGATGAGGACAAGCCTGCCGCTCTCGTGTTTGATTGCACCTTTATGGTAAAATCATCTGTCACAATCATTGAGCAACTCGGTACCGGCCCGAACTGTCAGCCTGAGGCCTGTGTTGCTCTAAGGTCATAATAGACGTCTAGGATCAGGAAATGTGACATTTCGCGTACGTGACACCTTGTGACCGTGACATCCGGACATCCGAGAGGATTACTAAATATATGGATGTAGTAAAACGTACCTACACATCTTTTCGAACTAAAAAGGTATTGCGTACTTTTTGTTAATTCTAACACTTATTCTGACACTTGTGTCGTGTAGATTGAGTTCATTTAAATAATTTCGGCAGTTTTCTCAAAAGCTTGTTATTGTTTTGTTTTATAATAAGACAAAAAATTAGTCTTGGAAGGAAAACAAACAAGTGCATGTCATGACACGCTCGTAGTAGGATTTTCTGTGTGTTATAAATAAATAACAATTTTCGTAGGCCCTCGTCTCAGAATGAAAGGTTGTTTTATTTTAATCATCTGTACGTCCAATCTCTGATGATAAAATGACTGTGACACACATACAGACGGACAGATACGGCGAAACTGTAAAGATTCCGTTTTGCTACGCAACTCTGAAGCTTGCTTCTAATTTGCCTCAAAAATTCAATGACTCCAACTCTTTTCAAACCACAAAAAGTGTAAATAGAGTAAAATTGTTCGTAATAAAGTACGTCAAAGGGTTTTAAATTAGGGCAAAAAGTTTTAATTACGGCGGGCGAAAAATAAAGATTTTTGGAAATGATGGAATTCAGGACGGTAGTTAAATGGGACGGTAATTATTGGAGCTGTTGGAGTAAGAATTTATTATCAAGATTTAATTTTACAATGGTTTTGATTTAAGGGGGACGTCCTGCCGCGATATTTTGGCGCAGTATGTCGCTCTTCACCGTGCATGCGATGGAGGGAGTTACTGAATATACTAAATTTTTTGATGAAATTACCGTTTCGGTGAAACCATGATGATGATAGTATTTTTTTTGTATTATAATAAAAACTACTTTTCTTCGTCATAATTTCAACACAAAAAAAATGTCACTTAAGATACCTAGAGCTAAGAATATATTGCAATAATTATTAAAATTCAAAAAAAAACTTACAAGCTTAGTTTTTCACGGTGTAGGTGACATAATATTTAAAAAAAAAACATTGACATCGGATAACATTTTTAGGGATGACAAACAGGTTGTACTTTTTTGTATGGACAAGTAGGCGGTATACTCTAATCTTAACACTAACGCTAGTAAGTGTTGCTCGAGTATTAATAGTAGCTAGCTCTTATAACACAGGTAATAGGATTGGATTCAGAGACAAACATGTTAATAAAACCATCAAACATCGCAAACACGCATGTATCGACGAATGTTTTATAATTATGTTGTTAGGACCACTGAGAGTAACCCTGAAAACCTGTCCTACTCTCGTGGTGGCCGAAAAACTGCTAAATACTGGCATTAATTTCACTATGAACGTCTAAAACTAACGAAACTGTTCCAACATTTTCCCAGCTGCCGGTAACCAAGTAGCGGTTAAGCTGCGTGGGGTAAACATCATCATCAACATCACAAACATAAACATATTTAACAACAACTAACATAAACACAACACACACAAAACATATATAAACAACAAACATACTTAAACGTAAATTGGGTTACTTTGGTTTATTACTAAACTTATCATAAAATGATAATGATGTACAAGTACATAGATTTTATTCGATATATACACTATACAGGTTGCTTCCATCATACAAAAAATATTTTCATACAAAAAGTGTACCCACGCATAAAACTACGTGTATAAGGAACTCAATAGACTTACGTCTTTAGTAAGATAAGATAATGTTCAAAAAAATAAATTTGCAAAAATAATGTTTTCATTTGTTTAATAATTTTGTTTTACTAAAACTGGAATACTCACGTTAAATTGTGTCGATTATTTGGACTATAGTTTGGATCCCATTCGTTGACCTTTATCAAGGAATGCTAAACGTGGTAAGCGTGTAATGATTGTTTTTGACTCCACAATTTTTCTCTGAATAATGAATCGTTAACCACATTTACAACATTTCCGCTACAAATGTAACTGACCAATCCCAGCGTCGAGTTCTAGCTTTGATAGTCCTCAATTAGAGCTGTTATCGAGAGCTATTGAGGACCATCGAGGACTATCAAGTGCCATCGAGGACTCGTTAATTTCTCGATTATTGAAATCTATTGAATGGATACTTGATAAAGCGAATCTGGAGTTAAATGAGATTCAAACTGAGGTTACTTTGAGGGAATGAATCTTACAATAACTAGAAATTTGAATAAATTGATCCTTCCTAGTAGTCTTGAAAAAGATCTCAACAGTAACACTACTGGGAATATAATACTAAGAAATGTGCAGCTCATGGATGGGTGACCGCTAGTGGCATTTTAGTTAAATGTACGGTCTCGTGTTTCGGCTATTTTAAACTGTTTACCGAATCCCACTAATATTATAGATACGAAAGTTTGTGTGTAAGTATGTAAGTGCGTTTGTTCCCGTTCAACTTACACCTACACCCTGCTTACACCCTGGAATAACATATAGGCCACTTTTTATGCCGGGAAAATATTCGGTTTCTGTAGAATAGCCGGTGAAACCGCGGGGCGCAGCTAGTATGATGTATATGTAGGCAAGCGTGACGCTTATCATCAGGCGAGCGATTTGTTTGTCTCGTCATTGAGAATATGATACATAAAAAAATAATCAGGCCGCGTAACACAAACATGTCACAAAAAGTAAAAAAAAAATACCTACGTAGTAAAGCAATAGAACATGATCTGTGAAACATTCTGAGCAACCCTTTCCGAACGCAGCTCACATTCATCACACAAAATCAAAAAAAGTGTTGCTATTCGCGACTAGTATCATAATTTATTTATCTTTTCTGCTGGCGAACCTGTGCTTTGTTCTGGCAACAATGAGTACTGTATTGTGATGGTAATGGAATGCAAATGTGGCCTACTGCTGGCGAATTATTAAAAAACACGCGGGGTGACTGCCCGGAGTAATTAATGGTTCCGTATTAAATTAAGAAAATTTGAATGTTAGTTGTTCTGCCGCTAAACTTGAATAAAGTTGATTGATTTAGATAAAGTAGAGTGTTTGGATTTGATCATACATATTAGTCTTTAATAAAGCGGAGTACTCATATGCGAGCCGAATGGTAACAATTGCATAATACCTTTAGCAAATATCGTAATGTGTCCATAGTTGCGAACCGGGGAATAACCGGGAGGCTGGGGTTTTTCAAAACTGCAAGTATGTAACCTGCAAGCAGGTGACATCATTTGATGATTATTTACATAATAGCGAATATTCGGTTTTTGTACACAAAAACCGAATATTATCGTTTCTAATGCATTTCACAGTAAATTAGACATCGCTGTAACATTCGCGCGAAGGTTTGTTCGCGATGACGCCTTTCTGCTATACAGTCTGTTCGCATATGAGTAACTGGTCTTAAGTGCTCTGGCCTTTTTGGACCGGATAATATCTGTTCTTTTGGGTAAATCCGCGGAATATTGCTAGTGACTAGAAGTTTTTGAGAGCCAGCCAAGAGGTTATTTTTTATGATGGCTATTACTCTTTGGCAGATAAACCGTTTATTTTGTTGGAAGGTTATTTTCCTCATTTAGATTAAGCTTGGCATTTGTGAAGAGAGCTTTGACCTACGCCACTCAGAAATTATTTTATAGTGAAAAAGTTTCGACGTTTGTAGAGATCGTAAGAAATAATAAAATGAACTGTGATAACATGCTCTATTAGGGAAAATTACATAACTCAGTAGCCAAATAGTCCCGATAAAGCTAATTTAATACTTTATGTACTGTATCAACATATTATATGTCTGTTTACTTCGGAGGATCCCAATCCATTGTTATTAATTATTTGTACCCTGATAAGTTTTAAATCAATAACAAACCAAGAAAATAACTATTTCAACATAGTCCACCATTTTTCATACCACTTTTCGCTTTTCGGTGAACGAAAGCATCGTGAGGAAACCTGCATATTTCCGGTGAAGGAATTCGATGGCGTATGTGATTCCACCAATCCGCACTGGACCCGCATAGCGTTGTGAATAGTGCCTCATCACCATTTGAAGATGTCCCAGCAGTCGGACGTTTGAAGGCTTCACATAGTGCTGAGTAAATTCTCTGTTTCACGTGTCATCTTTTCCGTTCTGTGTTAATATTTTCATAACCAAAAAAAAATATCTCCCATGAACAATCTTTTCGCCGCGTTGATCCCCAAATATGTAAGCCAACATAAAAAGTCCTTGATAATTTATGGAGCGAGTTTGTAGAGCAATAAAAATTTGGAAACGCCCTCCGACTGGGCGAGAGTGCTGACTTAATTCCCTCTCCAAAGCAGTTGATGGTGTGGCTATGACGATATCATATTTTTTACAGATTTTTGTTACAGACATGCTGTTTGACCGCTGTTTGTTTACACCACCGAATGCGAGGCCACAGTCCATACAAAGATTTTGCTTTGACTTTGCCTGTATGTCTCAGTCGCTGTAGTGACTGTAGTGACGAAAAAGTTATGCTTATATGTAGCATTCTAACTTTTTCGTGCAAAAAAACCAGGCGAGTAGCCCGTTCGTCTGATGGTAAGCCTGGTGGTAAAACGAGTAATAATATAAAATAATAATTGTAATAAATTATTTTACAATAAAAATCAATCTCGGTCATAACCTAAGTCAACATGTTTAGTCGCTGTCCAGTCCAAGTCATGCTTCAGTAAAACGATAGAAGCTTTACAGGAACTTTCTAAGGAACGTTGGAAATAAAGCCTCTCCTTATATTCAGCTTAGTTAAAGATCAATAATACCGAAATCTAGTCAGTTACTCTGGCAATTATGGTAAAAAAAAGTATTGTATCAACTTCATTACGGGAGTTTTGGCGGGAACGTGAAGAATTCATATCGCTTCATTTTATTATTTTCCAAAACTTGTGTTAAAAAATGACCCGTTAAGTGTTTGTGAACATCCACGAGTGCTGGTGAATGGTATAATGGTTGTATTCAATGAATAGCCTCTACTTAATTTGCATACTATTGTATACGAAAGGTTATTATTTTTGACTTGTAGATGAATATTTACCAATAAATAACTTTGACTTTGACTTTGAAACGTGCATTTTCATGTTGTTTCCAAAACTCCATACAAGGCTCTAGTAAAGTTTTCACCACTTTACTGGGGCATGACTTGGACTTGACCGTGACTTGCTCTGTTCGCCTTTGACTTTTACTATGACTTGTTTGATAATATATAACTAAACTTGAAAATATATATTTATGTATACTTGACACTGGCAAATGCATAAGACGTGCGACGCCAAAATCCTCTTAGGAGGAAAAAAAAACTTCATTACGGATTTGTTCCACATCTCTCATTCTCCATAGACTTTTTACTACTTGGCTTTAATACTTCGATGGGTATTCTTAACACAGAAAAACATAATTATCACACACTGTAGAAATGTAGTACATTCCTTCTATATATAGGGCTGATATACAGACTGTTTGAAAATGCAGCGTCTGTCGGTTAAGTTAAGAAGCCTACTGACTTCTAGAATTCTACAGTAAATATTCGATCTCATAAGTTATATCAGAAAGAAATGAAAAGAAAAAGAATATTCGGTGATCAGGTCTGTATGAATTGAAAACGAGAATACTGAGAAGGATCATCATGAAATAGTTTTAAATTGTTGTTTTCTGTTATATGTGTCGTGCTGGGTACCCTATTCCCGCATCGTGAGGCGCCACGGTGTCTAAAAAACCACCAAAAACGGAAACCCGCAAAAGGCGGAAATATGAATCCCTTGACTATGGATACATCCTAACTAATATAGTTCTATGACGTCACAGTCCCATAGAACAGATGGGAGGTACCGATATTATAAATTCGAATGTAGCTCTGTCTCTCTGTCTGTCTGTCTATCTCTCTATCTGGGTTTTTGTCGCGTTATCACGGCTAAGCGGCTGAACGGATCGAGCTGAATTTTTGCATAGATACAGTTTAAGGGTAGGAGACGGACATAGGTTTTTTTTGTAGGTCCACGCGAACGAAGTCACGTGTAACAACTAGTAGTTTATATATTTGGCGTAGAAACATTGGGCCCTTGGAGACCAAACTAATGGCTACTCTAGCCATTCCTATCTCTACTTCAGTTTTGTTTTTATTGAACATTTTGAATCTCCGATTTATTTTGTACTTACTGCACGTACTACTTTATCTGTGTCATGACTCCGTGACTCGATATCGGCTCAGAATACACGTAGAGGACGCCATACTCGTATAACGCCTTGCGAATCCTTACTAGCTTAGCGAATGTAGGTATGTTAGGACATAATTTTAAAAGTACGGTCTGCTTTTAGTGGGAGAAGTTGTTATTTTTAAGGCCTATACCAGCGCTTGTCGCGTCTGGTGTAGCTCACTTAAAACAAACAAAGCGAAGCATCTTTCTCTTTTGCAAGTGGAAGCGACCTTACTCATGATGTGACGCGATAAATAATTGAATCGATTGCTCTCTGCGTAAGAGTGGCGTGACCTTCTTGAATCGAGAGCATGGGCTGCATAATGGAGTGATCGCTTCTGGCACTTTTTCATTGTTTACAGGCTCACTTAACGGCAATACTTACCCAACTATTGAAAGCACAGCATTTTAAGGCATGCTCGATCATCTAAAGCAGGGGTCTCCAAACTACGGCCCGCGGGCTAATTCCGGCCCGCCACTGCCATCAATCCGACCCGCGACAGCCAATGTTTTACTGTTGAAAACACTGAATAATAATTGATGTTTGCTTAGGTGGGCAGAAAAATTAAAATTGTTATGGCCCTTTGCAACATACCAAAAAAAATATTATGGCTTCAAAGTTTGGAGACCCCTGATCTAAAGCAACAATAAAATTATAATGCCTTGGTTAAAGCAAAATCAAGTGCGAGTCGGGCTTACACTACGAACTGGAAAGTATAGCAAACTCACAATTTTTGGGCAACATTACTTTTACAATACACAACCTGTGTACCGAGGTTTCCTCAGTTCGCGAGTCCAACTCGCACTTGTCCTTTTTTTATGTTCATTCTTGCTGTCTTTTCCAGTAGGTAAATAAAAAAAACACGTTTCCAAATCACTATAATGTTTATTCTTTATGTATATAAGGTATACATAGTTAGTGATACGTTAGTATCGGATAAGTAGGTAGGTATACACTAGCGAGATAACTACTGATAACTATTTAGATAGGTAGGTAGTACATTTATGATATTGCACATGCCATTGCCTCAATAAATTTTTGTGTGACTGAAAATATTATTACATTTTGAGACGTGGACATTTTAAATAAATTGCGTCGTGTTTATTATATTCGCTAAATATATTCAAATTAATAAAAAGTACAAAGAAGTAAACATTTATTTTACATACTTTATGGATATAGTCCAGACCGAAACTGTAAATCCTATCCTGTTTTTGTAATTACTTGCCTGTATTCTGTTTTGTGTGCCAATAAACTAAATAAATAAACAATATTGATGAAAACATGCAAATGAGCCAAAGAAATAGCTGTAGCCCATTAATCAAATAATTATTTTTAATATTATTGACTTTAGCAGAATGTTTGCATGACTAGAACATTTATTTTTAAAATTTTTTTTTCATGTATCTAACTGACGAGACGAGTGAGTCGCCCGCCTGATGATGAGTGTCACGATGGCCCGTGACAGTTACATACCACCAAGAATGTTGAACTTCATCATTCCAAGAACTTTC
The DNA here is from genome assembly GCA_947579745.1 of Apocheima hispidaria. NCBI lineage: Eukaryota > Metazoa > Arthropoda > Insecta > Lepidoptera > Geometridae > Apocheima > Apocheima hispidaria. The sequence continues at coordinate 14,055,339 of OX388161.1, read as the reverse complement.
TGGGCATAAAGAGGCCTAACATCTGATATGTCAGAGTGACGAGAGCAGCACATTACCCCGCACTGCAACGTCTTCAACTTACTGAACTGAACTGTTATAAGCAAGCGTTACGCTTACTATGGTAAGTCACTTGCTCGTCTCGTCATTAATTTGCATAAAAAACATGCGTGACTATGCAGTGCGCTCGCCATCCTGAGATATGATATTCGATCTTTTTATGCTCCGTGAATCCGCCAACCCGCACTAGGCCGGCGTGGTGGATATGGCCAAGTCACCCTTCGAGGGTAGGCCGGTGTCTCAGCAGTCTGATGCAGATGCTCCGTAATTTGACTAGAAACGGTGCTGTTGAACCCGGATTAACAATAATACATATTGTTATTATTAATGTTCTGATTTGCTCTTTAATAACATAGCTTAAATTAAAAAACCTGCTGGACTATTCTAGAGAAATCGACAATTTTTCTGTACTTTATGACAGAAATTAAGAGTCTTTTTATATAGCCTGAGAATAAAACATTCTGCTAAAGTCAATAATATTAAAAATAATTATTTGATTAATGGGCTACAGCTATTTCTTTGGCTCTTTTGCATGTTTTCGTGGATAGACTGGGAATCGTCGATTCGATATTTAATAACTCGAAGAAAGAGATCGAATAAAATATATTTTTTTCGTTATTTTTTTCATTCTCTTCCGTCAAATGATAATATTAAAAACAAAAGTTTATTTAAAACGTATGTATACCTAATCTTAACATTACAGGCTCAACATATAATTTTAGAAATTTGTGAATTCTCATCTCTATCACAAAAACTTGTAAATGTGTGAATGAGATAACTGTGTTTTATCAATCATGTAAAAATGCGCGAACGAGTCAATAGATATTCGGGGTCTCACTCACGTACAAACACATAAGAAGCGATTTAAATAAATTGTTAGTTAAAAAAAAAAAAAACCTCTAAAATTCTTCTGTTCATTTATTTTACTTTATTTTTGTATAGTTGGATGAGTCACACAAAAATAAACAGACAAATTATTTAACTCGATTCACACAATATTTACCATTCCTATGAAACAACGATGTCTACGCGTTAGGGAACTTTACACTTCTAGCTGCCCATTAAATATTTTAAGTGGCATTATACACTGGGTAATGAATCATAAAACTTCGTATAAAATATTATCTATTCGCTAAAACTGTTAGATTAGTCGTTGTCTAAATAATATTAATAATTTACAATATTTATTTTATTACGACTATTTTAATTTTATACATTATAAAAAATGATGTCCGATTAGATTTAACTCCGATTGGTAAAAAATTAATAAAGTTGTAAAAATTAAAAATTAATATAAAAATTCAGTCTTATGCACACAACATCAAACGAAAGTTTGTATAACAATAACTAAGTCAAACGATGAAATGGTTTCATTATTTTTTTACAAAAAGGGAATTATTATTATGGTAACAGGAAATTAAAAATTATGTATAAAGTTACAAAAAGCTTTTTACAGCAAGATTTTAATGAAGGTTGATTAATTTTAATTTTCCCTAAACATTTCAAGTATTTACATTAAACAAGCTGAATATATATAAACCAAAAAATACGAACTAAGATCAATACAACATTTTAGAACCTTAAGTTATCGTTAGATACTTTCTTTCATAGAAAAAGTATTCATTTTTGTTTAATACACATATTTTTTTTTTTGTTGCTATTATTTATTTATTTCATTAGTACGGTAATTGTATCATCATCATCATCATCATCAGCCATAAGACGTCCACTGCTGAACATAGCTGTTATTGCATAATCCAAGTTATTTTCCTCACTTACGATTTCAGAATCATAATATTCGGTTGTTTTCAAACAATTCCTCTGACGAGTTTTATCGAAGAATAAAAATAAATACGTTTTAAACTCGACTAAAGTTTCGTGTTCAGGGTAGATTGGTATAGTTGGCGAGGTCTTTCCCTTGCTTGTACATGGAGGTGATGATGGGGTCCATGTTGTGGTATTCCTTGCCCGAGCGAGGCCGCAGCGTCGACGTCGGCTGACGGCCCATTCTGGATATAAACATTAATAAACGAATGAAACCCAAAAAGTCCTTATAATTAACACACGGTTGTGAATCATTTAATAAAAAGAAAGATGAAAAATAAAAAAAAGTTAATCTAAATCTAACACATTCTTAAATCCTTCTTTAATTTTGTAAACTTATATAGTGAATCTTATATATTCAAGAGAAAACAAATTTAAAATTATTTTTAACATTACGCAGTATAATTATAAATACAGAGGGTTATAAATATGTTTAACAATTTAGAAAGCTGACAACGATATTTAATATTATTTCCTTAACTTTGTGGACAAGTTTACATGACGGAAAATAGTTTAGAAATCCGGAGGATGCTCGAACGAATTATCAGCATATTATTACAATAAGAAACACATTACTTCACATGAAAATTTAACTTCCATATAGATAGGAACATGCTGGTGAAAAACATTACCCTCCTTATAGTACCCTTATGGTCTGATAACAGTGAAAGAGTTGTAAATAATGATTATTAATTTAATTTATTACCTCATGCCACTCGGCCCATCCGAGGAAGAGTGAGATGACGTCATCGATAGAGTTTCGATGTAGTCCGACATGTCAGAGGTACCACTCGATGTGCTGTGTGTGTCCAACACACCTGAAATAAAGTTTCATAATAAAATCCTTGACAAAAACCTTTTCATACTCATCTTTCTCCTAGTACTATATAACTTTACTACAAAATTTTTGAATTTGATTGGATTGAACTCATTGTAAGACCAAGGAAAAACGTCGACATGTAAATAATCTTTGGTTAGTAAAATCTTGAAAATACTGGCTTGATCAGGGATACGCGGAGCGTTGGACACTCTCCGTTATGTGGGTACTTGAAGAACCGGCCTCGAATGAGGACGGCGGGCGTAAATGGGTTAAGAAGAGGCGGCGCGTGAAGCAGCAGGCACGGCCCGCGGCGTCACACGCTCAAAGACAAACACGTGGCAATATGTACTCTCGCTTATGAAGCCGCTGGGCGTTGTGAAGAACGCGGCGGCGAACGCGACGTCAGTAGTTGGGGCGCATGTGGCGGTGACAGCAGCGTGCTCTGCTGCGAGTACCGTTAGATACAAAACAAAAGCGCATGACCACGCTTCTACAAAAACACTCTCACACGTTAGCATGTTCGATTTGCCCGCACGACGTGACACTACGCGCGCCACGCAACGCTCCGTGTATACTAAAACGAGCCCTAAATGAATAATATACCAAAGTAGGTACGAGTTTATTACAAAAGCTTAGTTCTTAAATTACAGTTCTGTCTACACATAAAGATTTAATCGGTAATGAATACTTGGAATTTAAGAGCTCATCCTATCCGGTCAATTACACTTAAAGTCGAGCCCATCGCGAAAGGGTCACGTCATTTCCGCCGCACCGACTTTACTGTCTCGTTGTGACTCGTAATAGCTTTATATTTCAAATGAGCTGCCTTGTTGTCTGTATTGCTGGGTAAGTTTGTTGTTTGGTTTAACTGTCTCAGGGACATTAATTACGCAAACGGCTATAAGAGGTTTGATACGAATAAAATAGTGTCGTGGTAGGTTCCAATAACCTCACTTGAAAGTCAGGTCTTAGTCTAGCTAGGTTTAATACTACGTTAGACCACCCTGACATCATCTGTTGTAATTTGACTTTATGTCTGTGCTTTAAAATAACGTTCTTACCTTTGAACTGTTTCGGAGGAAGCACAGGGACCTCGGCCTCAGCCGATGAAGATTTCGCTCGAACGTTAGCTTTGTGAATTTGCATGGACATGTCTCTCAATGGATCAGAAGACTTAGATTTCCTTGGCAATGATGAATGAACGCAGCCTGTCAGACTTCCTCTCATTTTTTTATGCATTATGTAGTGGTATTTCGAGTGACCTGAAGTCAAAGGCATTTCAAATTCATTAAACTCTCCACATCCGTGTTTTAGAGAACAACTCGACACTCCAGAATCATTTGAGCTCGAGGAATCTCTGTTTCCGCCAGACTTGCAAGGAACACTCGAAGATCTCTTAATTTGAGCATTCTCCATGTGCTTGTTTCTTAAGTGAGGAGTCTCTTTTGATGAACTTTCAGATGTTTTGTTTTCAGAACCTGAAGATTTGCAGCATTCGTAACATTCTCTTTCATTATCGCAGGGAGATGATGATCTTCTGTTTTCTAATGCTAGATTTCTTAAAGTCTCTAATGAAGATGATGTCCCATGGCTGCCAATACTGCTGTCAAATTCTTTTAAATCTTCAAGCAGTCGAGCCGAGTCCGCCGAACTCGATCTTTTTTGCATTGCCTCTCTGTTATTATTCCCTGGTAGATAGTGTTGGTTATTTCCATCTCCACTTAATGTAGGTATGCTCAGAGACTTTTCAATATCAGTTCGAATGGATTTATGCAATGGTTGCTTTAAACTTTGTGACCAGTTTGGATTTGGTGACATTGGAGTGTACCCTGGGTTTGGTGCTATCGTTTTACAAATGTTTTGTTTTGTTTCATCTGAAGGCTCCATTAGTAAGTACTCATCAGTTTTGTTACTTTTCAGATCATGAGTATTGCACAGAGATGTCTGTGAGTAACAACATTTCATGCAAAGTTTGGATTTTTTAGGCAGTGTTGTTACTGCAATATCTAAATTTGCACTGAGTGCATCTAATTCAGTTTGCGTTACTCCAGCTTTTTTCAATAAATCCTTAGCGTTTTCGTAATACTCTAAGGACAAGGCAAATTCAAGATTTTCGTAATTAGCATAAGGACCTTCGAATTCATTGTCTTCTTTTGGTTCTATATTTTGATAGATAGTAAATTGGGAGTCGGTATCAAGTGAGTTATCTTTGTCATTAACACTACTTTGTCTATTTGTTTTTCTTGATACATCAACTGTTGCGTAAATGGCCATGTCTTGTGACTTCTGAGCCGTTAGTATTTCTGTGCTTATGTTTTCATTCGTTCTTTTACAATAAGGAAGGTTGATTAAATTATTTGCCCAGTTAGTGACCTTTTGACACGGACATTCGACTGGTCGAATGTTTTCTTCGCATTCTACTATAACAGGTTTCTTTTTTGACGCAAATTTAAGTATGCAACCACAATTTTTCTTGAGCACTAGATTGCCTGGCGCTGATATTTTTGTAACTTGAAACAGATCATCTGATAAAGCTTGTTTTAGGCGTTTCGGAGTGTCATAATATTCTGCATTATCGACCTGAAACATTTTTTTTTTTTTTTTACAAAGGACTTAAACTCATAACATTACATTTTTACAAATACGGATACTTACCTCAATGTGTGTTGTTTTAGGAACATCGTAATTTTCATAGGGTCCTACTTTGGGGTTGTTAACAGGGTAATTATCATTCACACATGAACACCCCTGCACAGGTAATGGCATCGGAGCTTTCTTTTGATCCATGTGCGCCGGTTTTGGCGGCCTGTCTGGTGGTTTGTCGCAACGACACGCTTCTAAAGTTTTTCTTATTGCTCGAGGTGTGAGGTATTCTGTACTATTTGAGGAGTTGTCAGAACTGCTTTCTGGAACAGCTTCCATAGTCCAAGCAGGATTGAAGTGAGTGCCAGGAGTAAGAGCGACTGTGGAGGATCGAGACATAGGTCCGAGTCTAGTAAGACAATTGTTGCACCGTTCTAGAGTTACATGGTCAGCACCACTCCAAGGTGGTTTAGCGCCATTTTCTGCGTCATTTGTTCTAAAGTCATGTTCATCTAAGCTTCGTCTCTCATCTGAAGGCCAATATGGCTCCCTGCAATCTTCCCCGAAGAAGTTTTCTTCATACAGAGCGCTTGCGGTGTCTAGTATTGATGACTCGACTGTGTTGAAATCTGACATTCGCGTGCTTGGCCGTGTTTTGATTCCTGTATGTGTGAAAAGTGAAAAAACGTTATACCTACAGATTATCTTGGAAAATCGTGAAGGCACGAGTTTTATGGACAGACATTGAAATTAAGTTAAATAAAATTTTGCTGCAAAAAGTTTCTTTAGAGTTGTTGAAAAAACTGGGTCCTATCTATCACTTAACACCAGAATAGTCAAGGTTAACCGGCTAAAATCTATGACTTTAGTATTCTACTTAGTTGCCATAATTATTATACATGGAGGTAAAATGATCAAACATATTCGAGGGTTTTGGGTGAGGCTATAATAAAAGAGACATGTCTTTCATCTCACCGGTGCTTTTCCTAGAAGTATTAGTCCTCTGCATAGTCGCATTCCCCTGTGCCGCTGCGTCGAAAGCATCAGTGATGTCCTGCGCCTGGTCGGTGATGAGCAAGTGCAAACCTTCACCCTTGCCGCAATGGGAGCCGCCTTCGAAACAGAACCGCCCTTCGACCACACCGTAACGCCTGTGGGGAAATATAAACTTGAATCTGCTGCAATAGAGGTCAAAATGCCTCTAAAGCGAAGTCTTAGTTGGTCATCACTCCTAAATTTGGTTCATGCTCGCGTGATTAGTGCGCAAAATGTTTGAAAACGATGTTAACGCTGTGAAATCACATAATGTGTTCGTGCAAAATCTTGACATTTGTGTAAATACAAAAGTGACAATTTGGGTGTTTGTTATCTATTAAAGACCAAATGTTTTTAAGATTCAATCTTAATTTATTATTTTAGATTTCTATTTTACTGATCTCAATGCTTTATCTTTGTTCTTAGCTAGTTAAGTAGATACCTTTTTATAATAATATTGTACGTCTGGGAGGATAATTACTGTTGGTACTTATAAGGTTGTTAAGACCTTTGTTACCACAGTTATTTACAATAAAAGTGTATCTTATCTACAAAACACTTTTATTTACAAGGTATATACATAATATACACTTACACAATTTACATAACTAAATAATATATTACAAAAACATAATTTAAATAAAATAAACTAATCCAAAAGACCGCTACCAGTGGGAATTGTTCCCAAAATGGTGGCCCCATTAACACTTTTTTTTTTTTTAATTGTCTGTTTCGTCCTCTGAAATGAACAGAGACTTTGCATATATAATATATTACCTTCCTATTACCATGTTGTATTGCGATGTTATTATTCTTATCTTATCTAGACCAACAATACAATACAGTGCTCATTTATTGTAGATTAGATTGTCATTAGAAATAAGATATGGAATATCGCAACGTATTATCCCAAAAACATTTGAAAAACAACATGTGAACCAAAGGGCGCAGATAGCGCAAAATAATTTAAAATAACTACGAGTACAGTTTCACAAATTTAGTTCAACTACACTGAACAAGCTTATTAATCTCTTCGTCCCCAATATTACAACAATTTCTAACATTTGTAAGTAGTTTGTGTTTGTAGTTTATTACGAAAAACAGAGTTGGTACAAAACATATTGCGCTGGACGCAGCGGGCCGCGATCTCTCCTGGTTGCGGACTCTCGAGTTACACCTAACAGTTACCTAACGATACTGGTTTTTGTTCTAGAATTTAAATCTGTGTTTGATACTTTATAATAAAGGTATGCCGGGTTAAATTTTAGTCTGCTGTTTAACTTAATTGTTAAAGGCGTTTAGTTGTGCTGTTGACAATTTCAACAAAAAACCGCCAAGTGCGAGTCGGACGGTATCGAACCGTTGCCCCGTTTACACCCTTCAGGTACGGAACCCTAAAAAATAGTACTGCATTACTTCAATCGGTTAATAAATGTAGTCAACGGGAAAACACACTTACATACTTACACACATTTATATTATTGATTCATATTTGATGAGATGTCGTAAAGTTACACGAATGTATTTTTTTTAACTACTCTGTACAGTAACTTCTCTTGGTCATATCTCTAGCAAACCGTTTTAGCAGCCCTGTGGACGGCGCATCTCTAAAGATATCTTGACCTATACCCAAGCTATACTCGTGCGAAAATCTTGCCGATCTATTGCTCTGTTGCTGCGTGAAAGAGGTACAAACAAACCAATCGTTGCGAACACGATTTATTTTGCCATCCCTCAAGAACAGACAATTTTTCTGGGATAAAAGTAGCATATGTCACTCTCCGACCTCCATGAAAAAAATTAGCTCGATCTGTTGCTCTGCGTGAATAAGGATCAATTTGCTATCCCTCAGCAACAGACAAGTCAGTCAGTCTTGCGTGTTTAATCCATTTCAACAACATATTGTGTGATTTTATGTACTCTATAGTCGACGTTTCTCGAACCCACTACATAATATTCAGTTTCTGTTTATGTTTTTTTGTTATTTACGAACGTAAATTCATCTTCGACCTTAGGTATTTATGCATATCGTATAAGTGTATAATGACCGCGGCGGCTGGCCGGTAAATACAATCTCTCGTACGATGACGTGTGGAGGAGTCGCCGGAGGTCGACTGTGAGCGCGCCGCCACAGGTGTGGGAGCACTCGATAGCCGCTTATCAGAACAACCTTGAGTCAGCTGTGTCACTGTAATCGGTAGTATTACGTTCGTTATATAATTTTTCGAGATTTTCAGTGACTTTATGCTAGTACTCGGTCAATTATATCTAATACAGGCTCGCAGGCTACTAATAATCTGAACTTATCAACGTTATTCATTTTGCTCACAAATGTTTGCGCGATAATTGTAGGAGACCCTACTACATATTTGTATTCTTCTCATCATCATCAGCATCAACGCTCCAAAATAATAATGTATCAGTTGGGATACAGCCATATTGAATCATATTATTTTTATTATAATATAATAATTACGACATAATCAACAATTGCCAATAAACAGACAGCTATGTCATTATCTATAAGCAAATGTTTTTTATTCCACGCCGAGACTCAGTAATTTTTTGCCTCCTCTTATTTCTAAATTCTCACGAACTACATCTGAAAGTCATAAATACTTTTGTGTTTATTTAAGCGAACATTGAAATCGTTATTTGTTTTGCTAGTGTTCAGAGGAATGTTAAGTTATGAAAGATTGTATGCACAATCTTAAAGAGTAACAATAAAACGTATCATAGTTAAGATTAAGGTTAACGGCGTGGTTAAGGTATCATAATATGATCTTACTTTCAAAACACTAATTTTACCCTGAACGCGTTAAATAGACAGATTAGCTCGGTTACTCAATAATAACTACTATATAATATAGAGTACTGTCGTGTTTGACCTGACTGTAACTCTCACACACGTTTAATATCATTGTTTGTGTGCATTAACTAAATGTCTTACTGTAAAATAAAGTTTCTGTATTGAAACTTAAATTTCATGTGATAAACATAGCATACCGTTATATTACAACAATACACCTAAGTAATACTCGGGGTATTAGTGACAAAATATAATTGGATTAAATAAATAATGTAATTTTAATATAAATAATTTATATTTATGGCCAATAGCGGCTAGTTGTATTTATTTAATTCATTTTGATACTGTCACTTTTCGTTTGTATGCTGGCTTTCTGATCAGGAAATTCCAATAGCAGACAAGCGCACTACATGTCATAATAGTCATAATACATTGTGAGATGTATATATCTAGAATGAGTATAACAGCTTCGATCATGGAGTTCTTCTTATTATTATAATTGTGTATCACTGTCCGACATGAATATGAAATTACTTTTTTATATATTTCTATAGTCAGTTTTGGATAGCATCATTTTATCAAGGTGCCGATTATTCCTTGGCAGAATGGAACCCTCACAGCTTTGCCTTATCTTCTGTTTGTCTGTTAATCTGTATGTCACAGTCATTATGATTAGTCAATTTTTTATAAGCTTCGTCCATTAATTCAGGCCTTCCGTTGATAACTACATAACCGTTGCTATCTGTGTCACAGTCACAGTGTGTGAGACACATGCAGTCAGTCAGTGACATTGAGCCGGCTCGGTCGTCGCATTAATCGGTTGCATAATGTCGTCACCTACGAAAGTTTGGAGTAGATTTACAAAAAACTGCAATGGAACAGAATTAAAACTACGGATACAAGAGTTGTCAAAAGATCAGTATGAACATATATTTGACATTTTGTTAAAATATTTCATCCCTGATGAACCAATCCATAAATCTTCGAGTAAGTATAACTTTATCATTATAACAGAACTAGTAGTTCGCCCTGAACTGAGACCTTGCGATGTTCTGTTTCACAAGATTTTATATCACTTACCTACATAATGTACACTGTTCATTATGTATAGACAGATACCTAAATGATATGTTGTTCTTCCAAATCAAAACTTGTCATTGATTTTTCGACCACTTTCAACAGTTTTGATCGAGTTGACATTTAACAAAGCATATAACAGATAGGTTATGCATGGTTCCTATGCAATAGGAACATGCATGCATGCTATGCATGCTATGTATGCATGGACAGTAAATGATGATGATGATGATGCTGATTTTTTTGGTATCTAATTGGTCGTAATGTTGTGAAACGTGACTCTTCGTGTTGTTTCATAACTCCATAGAAACCTCCACTATACCACTTTACTGGGGAATGACTAAGAATTGACCGTGACTTACTTTGCTTGACTTAGACTATGACTGAGACTTATTTTAATTGTGAAATATTTGACATCACTAGAAATATTACAATACTTGACACTGGCTAAATACACGATGTGTGGCGCCAAAAAAAATAGAAAAAATAAACTCGCGCCCTTGAACAACATCTTATGAATTCAGGCGTAACATCTCGATGTTTGTATCGTATTTTAACGACGCTAAGGTTAAAATTGTATGGTCAATGACTGGATGAAAGCTGCTTTCTGTTTGCGGATTTCGCCACCGCGTTTTAAGTGCATGGTATGCCATCTAGTTTGTTATATAAGAAACTAATTTCGTTTTCTGTTCCGTTCGATCCCTATATCTTTGCAACCCCTTGACCGATTATGCTCAACTCGAACTAAAAAATTGAATTGTCATGAACCACTTGCCTGCAAAATTTTAGATCAACGGTACGCAAGTTATCGTCGGACAAATATACATACAAACATACATACAAATGCCGATTTGTTCCCGTATACTCTGAGACCTCACTTCGCTCGGTCAATTAAGATAATTGTCTGTGCGTGCGCGCTGGTTATCGTAATTGTTTATATTGTCGCGAAAAAATGGCAAACATCAAAGAAAGGAGCGAACAGGAAGGGACTCACTGTTCTTTGTGGTATTTCCGCCGGAAAGTCCTCGAGGATCCGCCTTTTCCACCAAAAGCAGAGAACAACTAACACACCACAGTATTGTCGTATTTTGAACACATAGGCACGATCAAATAATGTATTTTTGGATTAAATCAACGAGAGCACATCACCGTCGACCACCGTTGAAGTAAAACCTTTTGCATCTCTCGATTGGCGAATAGATGCGTGAAAGTTTGACAAGGACGGGGAAAGGTAACTTATGTAGGATGAAAGGAGATAGGATGTATGACTTCTGCCATTTCAATTACGGTGCATTATTAGCATTCCATAGAATCGGAATATGTTATTTAGCGTAAACATCCCCCCCGCCTTGACAGGACGAAGGCCTTCAATGATACAAGGCACTTACAAAATAAAGGTCACTTCAGCGCGCCTAATTAAGAATGCGTTAAGCTAAAGTGAAATTACCAATAGATAATCCATTGTGGATAACCAGTACTTATGATTAAATAAGTATCTTTAAGTTAAGTATAACATTTTATAACTAATTTTTATAGCTAAATTAGAGTTGTGGACTGTATAGTTTTATTGTGTTGGTAAAGGATAAACTTTAACCACTGGCCGACGATAAATCCCAGACCTCGTACGGACATCTACAACTCTCACGACTGAATCCTTGCCCTCAAACGTTTTTTCGATCACACCGATAGGCCAATCAAGAGGAGCACTGTTTTCCGACTCGAGCAGAACGACAGTTCCCTTTTGAATAGAGGCAGTAGACTTCGTCCACTTGTTTCGAACTTGAAGAGTGTGAAGGTATTCGACCTTCCATCGCTTCCAGAATGACTGGATTAGATGGTCGATAACACGTTTTCTGTGCAACAGATTGGCGTTCGCGTTGGATAAATCTTCAGAGGGTAGTGATTTCATCGGGGTAAATACTAAAAAATGTGCTGGAGTCAACGCTAAGGGCTCCGCGGGGTCACTACTCAGCACTGAGAGAGGGCGCGAATTTAGCAGTGCTTCTATTTGAGTAAGCACCGTCAACATCTCCTCATACGTCAAGAGCTGGGTGCCCACCACCTTTGCAAGAATGGTTTTAACCGAGCGTACGTTCGCTTCCCAAATTCCCCCCATATTGGGACTGGCCGCGGGATTATACCTAAATTCGATGCGTTTGTCACGCAGCTCGTTCGCAAACTTGTCGCAATATTCCTCAGAATGTAGCAATTCATACATGTTGTCTAGGTAAGACTTAGCACCTATGAAATTGGTTCCTCGGTCCGAGTAAATCGTGCTGACGGGTCCCCGTCGAGCAAGGAATCTTCGGAGGGCATTTAGGAACGACTCTGTGCTAAGATATGGCGATAATTCGAGGTGTACGGCTTTTGTCACGAGACAAATGAACAAGCAAATATAAGAGCGTACGGATCGTATACCTCGACCACGATGAATAACAACCGAAATCGGACCACAATAATCTACCCCCGTGTGACAAAAGGACTTAGCCTCATTCACTCGGCATGCAGGTAAGCTTGCCATCATAGGAAATTGATTGGTAGGTCGCGCTCGAAAGCAAATATTGCATTTTTGCACGCAAGTTCGCACAATGTTACGAGCCGACATAATCCAATATTTTTGTCGCAATAGTGACATTAGAAGCTGAGGTCCGGTATGCAAATTCTTGCGATGATGGTATTCAATTATTAAATTAACGATATGGTCGCGACGCGGAAGCAAAATGGGGTGTTGACTGTCAAAGGCTATGTTGGCATTAGTCAAACGACCACCGACGCGCAAGATATCATTTTCATCGACGAACGCGTTGAGTCTACGAAAAGCTAGCGGCAATTGTTTACCCGCTTTGCGTTTAGAAATTTCTTCAGCGAAGTAAACGCTTTGAAGACCTTTAATGATTGCAAGTTCTGCATCTTCAAGGTGGGAAACGTTAAACTTTGTCGGTAATTTTTTGACAAAACGTAAAACATAGATTACTATTCGGAGCAATCTAGTCCAAGTGGAGACTCGATTCGCGAGCTCACACAATGGGGGAAGAGGTGGGGTGGACGACTCAGTTGTCGCCATCACACTTACCTTGGCTTCAGGAATATCATCAGAAGTGATGAATTCATTATTCAGTGGCCATTCGGAACGAGGCTGATAAGCAAACCTCGGTCCATTGAACCATAATGGATGCACGATCAACTGCGCTGGAGTTAACCCTCTGCTCAAGCAATCCGCAGGATTATCTTGGCCCGAAATATGGTAAAAATGGCTAGGATCAAGTTTTTCCTGAATTTGGGAAACTCTATTTGCCACGAACGTCTGCCAGCGACTTGGCATAGCGTGAATCCACGCAAGAGCTACCTTGCTGTCAGTAAACGCGTAAACGGAGCATGCCGGCAAAGAGTAGGTATCAATTACCACTCGCATTAATTTAGCTAGGATAAGGTTCGCGCAAAGTTCCAATCGAGCGACAGTAACGAGCGTTTTTGATGGTGCAACCCGCGATTTAGTGCACACTAAATTGATCACCATATTGTCAAGTCCTGGGAAGTACACGTGAATGTACACCACTCCTCCATAAGCGGCCTCTGAGGCGTCAGCAAATCCCAGTAGGGATATGACACAATCATCAGTAACACCGACGTGACGTGGCAGTTTGACATTTTGTAACAATGGCAACTCAGATTCAAAGCTTTGCCACAGTTTGACAATATTTGGATTAGGTGTCTCGTCCCAGTCGACATTTTGATCCCAAAGAGATTTAACCACTAATTTGGCTAACAGTGTAACTGGTGCAATAAACCCAATTAAATCCCACAAACGAGCGATTCGGGAAAGTATGTTCCGCTTTGTACATGAACGTGGCTCGAGGTTGACACTAAACGTGAACACGTCTTCGGCTGGTAACCAATGCAATCCTAATATTTTCAATTGGTCAGCTGGACTGAACTCCACGGCTTCAGAAACACGATGGTCGGACGGAATACTTTCCATAACCTCAGGTGAGTTGCTTGAAAACTTGACTAAGTCGAATCCTGCAGTCGCGAACATTTTTATTAGCTGATCAGATAATTCGATACCGTCTGTTTCCGACAAGCAACTCGTGGCTAAATCGTCCATATATATTTCTCGTTGTGCAACGTGGCTAGCCGCCGGGTACCGAGCGCATTCATCTATAGCCAGTTGACGAACCGATCGCACGGCTAAGAAAGGGCTACAGCACAGTCCGAACGGAACACGCGTCATTTCAAATATCTGAATAGGATCGTTCGGACTAAATCGGTACAACAATCTTTGAAAACGCCAGTTGTCGTCACTCATTAATATTCTTAAATACATTTGCCGAATATCGGCACTTATGGCAATAGGCAGTAATCGAAACCGCAATAAGATTTGGAACAAATCATTTTGTAAATTTGGTCCAGTATGTAAGATGTCATTTAACGACATTCCATTCGACGTAGCACTACTCGCATCTAATACTACACGTAAACGCGAAGTCGACTTGTCTGTCCGCACGACTGCATGGTGTGGTATCACATACTGTGGTACATTAATCTCCGCCGCAACGTTATCGATCGCTCGAATATAACCTTTATCTAAATACTCACGAAATACATTGTCGTATTCTTTTTTAATCGAAGGGTCAGTTAGTAATTTCCGCTCAAGTGATAAATACCTACGTTCCGCAGTATGCATCGAGTTACCTAAACATGACGCATCTCTTTTGAACGGGAGCGATACCACAAATCGACCATCGTCGTCGCGCCGTGTAGTACTAGCATACATTTCTTCGCACTTCCGCTCGTCCGGAGAATACGTGTTATCAGTAGAAGGTACTTCTTCTAACTCGAAAAACTGACTAACGCGGCTATCAAGCGATTCGTCAATCGTGCAATAAGCACGGACCACATTGCATGTAGCATTATGCACCGGAGCTTGACCTACGATAAGGTATCCTAATAAAGTTTCTATACCTACCGGTTCACCTGCATTACGCGAAACTCTGTTCGGGCGCAGTATACGAGCGAATAAATCGGAACCTAGTATGAGGTCAACGCCCGACGGTGAGCTAAAGCGGCTATCAGCTAAAGGTAGATTTTGCAAATAATCAAGTTGCGTAGTATCAATTGATGATACCGGAAGCGTATCCGTAATCCGACTAACTACTAGCGGTTGAATTGTAAACTTTACCTCGTCATTATGTCGAGATCGTAAAGTAAGGCAAGTTATACCTTCAATAGGATTGGTGACGTCACCGACTCCGGAGACGTATTTACTTGCAGTCGAGTACAACGGTAAGTTCAAGCGCCGACAACATTCGGTTGTAATAAAATCGCGTTGCGACGCGCTGTCAATAATCGCGCGAACTAAATGAATATTTCCCATTTCGTCAACATAGTGACATTGGGCCGTACCTAATAGAACGGAAGTCCCGGGTTTAATATCATCAGTTCCGCTAACAGCGGCGCATTTAATACCTACAGCACACAACGAAACAGGTCGGTCAGTACTGCACTGACCATTAAGACCTTCGCCGTGTGAGCCACTATGCCGCGCAGCTAATGAACGCTCGTCTGCCGCAGCCGATCGCATGCATTGTTTATTTACGTTAGAGATAAGAGCGGTGGTGATCCGATTCCCGTTATTTTGCGACGCGGTAACATTCCTATTAGAGGATGTACTCGCATTACCAAAGTGCAATAAATCATTATGCGATCGTAAGCACGAAGTGCACCTACCCTTGGAGGGGCAATTAGGCAACGTGTGTTTACCAAAACAATTGACGCATAAGTTTTATCGCATAACGATCTCGAGGAGACGTAGCCAGGAATGTGGGACATTTGGCCAATTGGTGGTCCAACTTGTCGCAACAAATACAATTAGAATGTTCCTGCACGTTGACGAACGTTTTGACATTATTATTTGATCGTAATCCTGAAGATATATTTAACGTTTGAGTGGTATTATTTGAACCCACATTTTTGCGAGATTGGGCATATTTCACGTTATCAGTGACGTTGTGCGCTCGTTTCAGTAGGTGAGCATGTTCCCGCACAAACTTCACGAATTCGTCACAAGTAGGCATTTTATCTGGATCCTTCAGCGACATCTCGAACGCTTTGACTGTATCTAAGTTAATCTTTTTGCAGCCGATATGTATAAATAACAAATCTTCTAAGCTAGTTATTTTCAACTGATGCAACGCGGAGATAATGGACGAAAACTTATCAATAAAAGTTTCTAAGCTCGCGGGCGTGCTATCAATAGCTGGTAGATTCATTATCTTATCGAGATAATTCGCGGCCATTAATCGCCGGTCATTGTATCGA
Source organism: Apocheima hispidaria (assembly GCA_947579745.1). NCBI lineage: Eukaryota > Metazoa > Arthropoda > Insecta > Lepidoptera > Geometridae > Apocheima > Apocheima hispidaria. Next base: position 14,038,816 of record OX388161.1, on the reverse strand, counting down.
CTTAATAAAGCCTTCCAAATAACCTTATAATTTTCGGCCGATGGTAAAATGCCCTGAGAAATAGTGAGAGCATTGCCACTTAATTTTCCCATGAGATAAATTACTTTCTCGCCATCAGATAAATCTGGATTTTCGTGAACTGCCATACGAAAAGTTTCATAGAAAACAGGCCAGTTTTCTTGATCCCCAGAAAAAGAACACAACTCTAATTTAGGTAGCCGTATATTCTTTAAATTCTGTTTATTATTCACAACTGAATTTTCTGGACATTGTTTCTTAGATATTTTATTTATTGTAAATTTAATTTGAGTGTAAAGTTGTTCAAATGCCATCAATGATTGATAAGAGCTAGCAGATTTTACAGCGCTGTCCTCTAATGCGATTTCGTAATTACATTTCAATTCGAGCGTTTCTACATACTTGTCACGAATGTTATCAATTGTGAAGCTCGACGCTAAGAATGATTCGACCTGTGCAGGATCATTGGGATCTAATATTTGCAGTGAATCATAATGTGGTGTATTGACCTCCTTTAAGAGTTTAGTTTTGGTTTTAAAGAAAACTGTTTTGAATTATTGTTTGACATGTCATTTTTAGTTTATGGTGAGCGATGAATTAAATAGCATTTTGGTACATTATAAAATGTGTATTACTAGACCCAAAACTCATTAATTGGCGACGAGGATGGGATAGTTATCAACGCGTGAAAAAGTGTTGCTGTGAACTCAGAATGGGTAGTTCGGCCTTATTCGGGGGCAACCTCACGTTCGACCACCGAAGTCAAGAGTGGAAAATTTTTATCAGTAGATTTGTCCAGTTTTGCACTGCAAACGACATAACTAGCGATACTGATAAAGCTGGATTAAAGCGACGAGCAATTTTACTCACTGCCTTCGTGGAGGAGACATATCGTGTGGCAAGAGACTTGGTCTTTCCGAACGACCTTGATGGTGTTGAATTCTCGGTTTTGATAGAAAAGTTAAATATACATTTTTCGCCGAAAAGAAGCACTTTTGCCGAAAGATTCAACTTTTATAAGGCAGAGCAGCGACCAGGTGAGGACTTAGCCGAGTGGGCAGCGCGTGTGCGCAGTTTGGCTCAGTTTTGTGGATTTAAAACTGAATTAGAAACAGCCCTCCGAGATCGTTTTGTGTTGGGACTAGAAAACGTCAAGGAGAAGGAAAAGTTGTTTGCTGAAAATATCGAAACGTTGACGTTCGGCAGAGCGTTGGAGTTAGCGCAAAGTGTGCGCTGCGCGCGAGAAGCGTTGCAGTCGGCGCGAACTGGTGGCACCGCGGCCGGCGCGCAGGCGTCAGCGGTGTTGGGGCAGCCCGTCTTCGCGATACAAACTGCAGGCGGGAATACCACAGCTACTACGAATACCACACGAGTGATTAAACGATGTGAAGTATGCGGTTATAAAAATCACGAAAAAGACTCGTGCCGGTTTGTAAATTATTCGTGCCAGGTATGCAAACAAAAAGGACACTTAAAAAAGATGTGCAAGTCGAAGGTCCAAAATAGCAATTTCATGGGAGCGGATGATGACGAGAACTTAAAAGGTATTTATAATTTGTTTAACATTGAAGAATCCAACAAAGATGGGCCGATATTGCGAAAGGTCTCGCTAGATGATAAGCAAATTTCATGCGAAATCGATTGTGGTAGTGCTGTCTCTATTTTACCTACAGAAGTTTATAGACAATTATTCAAGAGCAGTCATCATAGCTTGCAACCGTGCAGCGAAGTGTTTAATTTCTACACGGGTGCTAAAATTTTGCCAGATGGTTGTTTATTTTTGCCAGTAACATACGAAGGACGCACTACGCCGATGAAGTTTTTCGTTTTATCGACGAACGTGAAACGATCACCCTTGCTTGGGCGCGATTTTATGAAATTGTTCAATTTACGTGTTTGTAGTCTAGACTGTAATAAATTGAGCGTTGAGAAAGATGTTTGTGAGGGTCTGTTGGAGAAGTATTCTGAACTGTTCAATGACGAATTAGGCAGGTTCAATAAATATAAGGTAAGCCTAAAAATTAAACCAGATGCTGAGATAAAGTTCTGTAAGCCGCGTCCAGTTGCATTGGAAGTGAAACCGTTAGTTGAGAAGGAAATTAACAGAATGTTGAAATTGGGAATTTTGGAAAAAATTGATCATTCGGATATAGCAACACCTATTGTACCGGTGTTACGGCCTGACGGAGATGTCAGAATTTGTGGCGATTTTTCCGTGACGGTAAACAAAGCTTTGTATCTGGATAATTATACTCTTCCGCGCATAGAAGATTTATTCGCTAAACTACACGGAGGGGTGGAGTTTTCAAAACTCGATTTATCAAGAGCTTATAACCAACTTGAATTAGATGAATCGAAGAAATTGACGTGTATTAACACACACAAAGGTCTATATAGGTACACCAGGCTTGTGTTTGGATTGTCGAACGCTCCTTTCATTTTTCAACGGACTATGGAACAGTTACTCGGGGATATTGAGGGAGTGTGTATCTATTTGGATGACATTCTAATAACAGCTTCTGATAAGACTACGCATTTGCAGCGATTGGAGCTAGTGCTGAGTAGGTTGCAGGAGGCTGGTATGCGGCTCAAGCGGGACAAATGTGAATTGTTCAAGAAGTCTGTAGAATATCTAGGATTTGTAATAGACAAAGATGGACTTCATAAATCGATGCAAAAAGTGGAAGCGATTTTAAAATGTAGTCCACCGAAAAACACGACAGAACTGAAGTCATTTTTGGGAATGGTGAACTATTACAGATGTTTTGTTCCTCAAACTTCATCCGTTTTGAGCCCTTTGCATAGTTTATTGAAGAAAAGTGTCAAGTGGGTGTGGGGTAAAGAGCAACAAGAAGCTTTTAGTAGAATCAAAGAAGAGTTGGCGTCGGAGCGCGTATTGGCACATTACAACCCCGCATATCCCACGATTGTGACATGTGACGCTGGGCCGGTCGGGCTGGGCGCCTTGTTGGCGCAGCGACAGCCGGACGGCAGTGAGCGCGTTGTCGCGTATGCGTCTCGTTCTCTTTCGAAAGCTGAGGTTAACTATGCGCAGATACAAAAGGAAGCTACATCTATCGTTTTTGCCATAAAGAAATTTCATCACTATCTTTATGGACGGTCAGTGCCTTTTGTTTTACGTACCGATCACAAGCCTCTTTTGGCCATTTTTGGTGGTAAGAAAGGTGTTCCTGTTTTGGCAGCTAATAGGTTGCAGCGATATGCGTTGTTTTTGTCGGCATATAATTTTCAAATTGAATACGTAAAAAGTGAAGAAAATGTGGCAGATTTCTTGTCGCGTTCGGTTGATGCTCAAATTGTAAACGATGCGCAGGAGTGTACGGATAATACATCGTATGTCAATTTCATTGGAGATACGCTTTTACTTCCGATTACGTTAGATGACGTGAAAGAAAAGACAAAGAACGATGAGATTTTGAAGCAGGTGTGTAAATATACGAATGATGGCTGGCCTTCTAAAGTTGACGAAGTGGTTTTAAAACCATTTTTCTTATGTCGACACGAGTTGTCTGTTGAAAACGGTTGTATTATGCGCGGTCATAAAGTCGTGATTCCGTTACTGTTTAGAGAGAGGCTCCTAGATGAACTGCACCGTTCTCATTTTGGTGTAGTAAGAACTAAATCGGAGGCAAGGTCTCGAATGTGGTGGCCAAATATCGACAAGGACATAGAAGAAAAAATTGGTTCTTGTAATGTTTGTAACACATTACGTAGCAATCCTCCACATGCGCCACTTGCTCCATGGCCGTATCCGGAGCGTCCCTGGGAGCGTGTGCATTTAGATATGTTTATGTTGTATGGAAAACAATATTTGATTGCAATCGATTCTTACTCTAAGTGGGTTGAATGCTTTTCAATGCAAAAGACTGACAGTGAAACGGTTATAAGTAAGTTAAGCGAGATGTTCAGCAGATTCGGACTAGTGCGTACCTTGGTTACTGACAATGCTTCCAATTTTTGTTCAAATGAATTTGAATCTTTTTGCAGTCTGAATGGAATTAAGCATTTGACAATTGCTCCTTACCACGCCGCTTCAAATGGACAAGCGGAAAACTGCGTAAAAACGGTTAAAAACGGGTTGAAAGCAATTTTAACCAGCGCAGATACTCAAAAGATTACTTTGGCAAGGCTGAATACATTTTTGTTTGATTATAGAAATTCCGTTCATTTAACTACGGGATTTTCCCCGGCACAGTTGATGTTAGGGAGACCTCTGCGGTGTCGGCTCGACTTGTTGCGAAAATCTGAAGTTGCGCCTTCGTCATCGTCTGTATCGGCCACTAATAATGTTGTTAATAAACAGGTAGCGCAGAGTAAGCAGTTTGGACAAAGAAAAATCAATTTTTCTGTTGGGGACAATGTTTTGGTTAAATGTTATTTCAATAATGGTAATATGCATACCTGGAAGCGAGGAGTTGTTAAAAATTGTATTGGCTCTAGGATGTTTAATGTTTTTATACCAGTGTTAAATATTACTGTTAGGAAACACGTAGATCAATTATTGGCGTACAAGGGACGTTTGTCAGCGGACTGTATAGATCAGGATGATGTCAGTTGTTTCGGAGATTATTCTATCCCAGAGCCGACTCCGAGAACAGAAACGAGTGTATCGGCTTTTTCCGCGAGTCCTAAGAGGACGGCTGCAAATGCGGCGGAGGCCGACAGAGCGATTGAGCGCGGCGCGATTCTAGTGGGGGAGGAAGTAGATGCGAATTCCGGAGACGAATTTTTAGATGCGTTTTCTTCGGGACCTTCTGATACTGACCAAGGATCGCCAGAGCGACAACTTGTACGCCGGTATCCTGTTAGGGGAACTAGGAATCTAGATGTAAATTATAGGTGTTAGTTATTTAAATGTTATGCTTAGTTTTTATTTAGTTGGGGAGGAATGTGGTGTATTGACCTCCTTTAAGAGTTTAGTTTTGGTTTTAAAGAAAACTGTTTTGAATTATTGTTTGACATGTCATTTTTAGTTTATGGTGAGCGATGAATTAAATAGCATTTTGGTACATTATAAAATGTGTATTACTAGACCCAAAACTCATTACATAAATATTTTGAATATGTCCGAAATAGGCTGACATTTTATTCTGCAGTCTATCAACATCTTTTTCTTTTTTGGAAGTCATTTTGTGTAAAAATAGGAATTAATTACCGAGATAGATACTAACTTAGTGAAGTTAAAAGTACTGGCCGGCAAATTAAATTACCTATTGGTACAAAATGGCGGAATATATCCCGGGAGACAACGTGCAAGCACGTGCCCGTATTTCAAGAAATATAGCAATTACTAGGTTATAATGATTAAATAACATCCGTATCGAAGTGACCAAAACTATGCGTGCGCGCTGGTTATCGTAATTGTTTATATTGTCGCGAAAAAATGGCAAACATCAAAGAAAGGAGCGAACAGGAAGGGACTCACTGTTCTTTGTGGTATTTCCGCCGGAAAGTCCTCGAGGATCCGTCTTTTCCACCAAAAGCAGAGAACAACTAACACACCACAGTATTGTCGTATTTTGAACACATAGGCACGATCAAATAATGTCTTTTTGGATTAAATCAACGAGAGCACATCACCGTCGACCACCATTGAAGTAAAACCTTTTGCATCTCTCGATTGGCGAATAGATGCGTGAAAGTTTGACAAGGACGGGGAAAGGTAACTTATGTAGGATGAAAGGAGATAGGATGTATGACTTCTGCCATTTCAATTACGGTGCATTATTAGCATTCCATAGAATCGGAATATGTTATTTAGCGTAAACAGTCTGAATAATTTAATTCTAAACTGTAAAAAAGTCCACACATATATTATATAATATGACACATAATTATGCAATAAAATATAAGGGTAAGGTAAGGTAAATGTAAGGGATGCATAATAACTTCTTAACCACACACTAGTCACACTAGTGTGACAGAGCAGTGTGAAGGTTAGTCGGTCACGTAATTAAATGGGGTATCGCAATCTAGTGGAGTCAAATCTAGTACGTAGTACATCATTATATCGATGATTATCCTGATACTAGTCAGATGTTAAGATAATAATTGCACCGGAATTTCGGTTACAGAAATAGCTCAGCGGGCAGAAGCATTAGAAGAATACAAGCAGGTGTTCACGGGGATGTTGAAACAGATCAATTATCAAATAGACGCGTGCTGTTTGGACGATGACTCTGAAAGCTTGCAAATAGTCGGCCTATCTATCATGATCCTTGAGGAGAGAGATGAGCCTGCCTTAGATTTCGAATCAATAAAAACGGTGAGTTTTTATATTTTTGACCTTATTTGGAGATATGACAATTGATGTCGATTTCGAGATTCAATCTTGACTGTCTCTCGTCTCGATTAGGTCCGAACGCTCGATGTATCTCGCACGCTAGCCATCGTGAATATCTCAAAAGAAAGCGTTGTGAATGAGAAATCTCGAAGTTAGACATTTTCGAGATGAGATTGAATCTCAGCTTTTGAGCAGACTGCCTAATAAGCAGCGTAATGTTTGTGGGGTGTTTGTAAGTATTTATGTTATTGTATAATAATGTAGAAGCAAAGGTAGCCGGGGTCGCCTTTGACGGATACATCAGTGTGTATGATTGTGTGATTCTATACGGACTCCTGTACCCTAAACGGCTTGTGATCAATTTTGTCGAGTGATGTGTCTTTGGATTCCTCTTTACGTCCTTTGAGATATTTAAAGGACACAAAAGTACTTGTTAAACTTAAATAACAAATCTCTAGCTAGGTGTAATGCTCGCGTTCTCTCTCCTGGCTTTAAGTCAAGTCACAATCAGCTCAGTATTTTTATTCAAGTCTTTATTTAGTCTATGTTAAATCTCAAAATTATTTCTTATTACTTCACGTCTGGAGTGACATAGGTTGCATTTTACAGTCGGGTGTTTTGTATAATAGTATTACTAGTTGGTTTTTAATTAAAGAGTTGTTACTATTCTATTCCAGATGGTTCAATCAGAAGAAATCAAAACTTTATTAGAACTCGCAGCGTTAATGGATAAAAAATGTAAAATTTTCGAAAAATTTAATTTTGACACATGTTACAAAGGAAATGGAGTAGTGGTCCACAAGGATTACAGAGGGCTGGGCATCGCCGGGGAAATACTCAGAGTGAGGTATGTACGAGACAGTATCATGCGTGTTTTCACTTATATTGATTTTTTCATATCATATACAAAATATAAAGGTGTAACAATTGACAGATAGACATCGTTCAACGTACAACCTGAACTGGACGCTCTACGATTACATTTTTCTCAAAATTTTACAACGTACATAAGTAATTTTTTTTTTAAATATGAATTCCTTATAGTGTATGAAGTCGGAAGTTCTTCATTCTAGGTTATATTTGCGATGCCACAGGCCAAGCCTCGTTCCCGAACTAAAGCCTCTGAGGTCGGATTTCTAGAGCATTACGTATGAAGTATTATACTTTTATGGCGGACCAGCTAGGTTCCGAATTCAACCACAATTCACCTGAGGTTAAGTGACTGTGTGGAAGAGGATGGTCAAAATGCTGGTTCCCTAGTGAGGCTGTGGGAACTCACTGTTGGGTGTTTGGTTTCTCCCTCAAGAGTTAGCTTGCCAGCCGAATACTAGAACCATCAGTACCACCGTACCATGGTTCCCTCACGATGTTTTCCTTAACTGGCTGTAACAACCAGCATATTCTATATTTCATCACTATATTATATTACCAAATTTTTAGATCATTAATTTGCAAAGAGCGAGGAGTTCCGATTACTTCTGCCTGGATGACATCCACTGGTACGCAAAAGGCAGCTGCAAAACTAGGATGGGAGACTATTCACGAACTGGTGTTTAAAGACTTTGGAAAAGAGGCGGGAGTAGAATTTGTAGGCGCACCTGCGACCTGTAAACTGATGGTTATAGAAGCTAAATAATTTTAATTTTTATTGCGTTATTGTATTACCTAAAGTATGTACCTATACTGCTAGGAGAGTATGTTAATGACAGAAAATACAAACTTATAATTAAATATTTATAACACGTATTTGTTTTTTATTTACTCATCTGGCCCAGTGACCCAAAGTGGGTTTTGGCGTCTGACGCCATAGAGCGCCATTGTTCCCAGTCATGCGCTGTCTGCCACTAGTCTAGACCGCGCAGGCCGGACTGACGCCGAGTAAGTAATTGTTGTTGTTTACATTTTAAAAAACGAGAAAGCTAATCTCACATACAAGTCTGAAAAAAATTATCCCCCTTTTCTTACTAAGTAAATATATTTTAATCGTGACTAAACTTTTACTTAAATTAAAATACAGTTGTACATACATACATCGTACACAAATAAACTTACAATTGGCTCATTATAACTGCCCCGAACTGAGACCTCGCGATGTTCTGTTTTACAAGATTTTATTTCACTTACCTACATAATGTACACTGTTCATAATGTATAGATCAATCGAGATCAGAGATCGAGATTAGAGAATCAAAACTTGACATTGATTTTTCGACCACTTTCAACAGTTTCGATCGAGTTGACATTTAACAAAGCATATAACAGATAGGTAATGCATGGTTCCTATGACGATGATGATGCTGATTTTTCTGATACCCAATTGATCGTAATGTTGTGAAAGGTGACTCTTCGTGTTGTTTCAAAACTCCACCACTGTGACGTAGACTATGACTGAGACTTATTTTAATTGTGAAATATTTAACTTCACTAGAAATATTAGAATACTTGACACTGACTAAATAAACAACGTGTGGCGCCAAAACATAGAAGACAAAAAAATATCGCGCCCAGTACCACATCTTATGAAGTCAGTCGTAGCATCTCGATGTTTGTGTCGTATTATAACGATGCTAAGGTTAAAATTATTTCGTCAATGATTGGATGACAGTTACTTTCTGTCTGCGGATCTCGCCACCGTGTTTTAAGTTCACATAGTACGTCATCTAGTTTGTTTTATGAGAAACGAATTTTGTTCCCTGTACCGTTCAACCCCTATATCTTCGCAACTCTTTGACCGATTATGCTAATACTCGAACTTGAAAATTGTATTGTCATGAACTACTTGCCTGCAAGCAAATAAATTTATAAAGATCAAACCAACGGTACGCAAATTATCGTCGGACAAATATACACACACACATACAAACATACAAACTAATGCCGATTTATTCCCGTAGACTCTGAGACCGCGCTTCGCTCGATCAAAAAGGTTGTATCACGCTCTCTTATAAATCAGAACTTATCAAAGATCAGGCTTCAACCTATAACAATAAGATACTCTTAGATCTTTGACGCTTGTGTATTACCATTTTTACGGTAGACAAAAACGAGAAATGACGAAGAAATAGACGTTTCTTGCACACCTCCTTAATTTTGTATCTTTTTACTATTATTATTATTGATGAGAAAACCTGCCTTATTAAACAAAACATATTTATAGTAAGGGCTCTCAGATAGGCGTTATTGGCTTATTAATAGGGCCCCGTTGACACCCTTCACGTAAGGAACCCTAATAAATTGAACTGCATTGTTTCAATCGGTTAATAAACGTAGTCAGGCTTACGCACATTTTTTTTTTATTAATACTATTAAACCTTATATACCTACTTAGATCATGAAATAACTACAGCGTAATATAATAAAACAAATTTTATTGTTTCTAGTTAACAATCATCTAGTATACACACTATCTATTTATTTTAGCTACATTATTATCTTCCTTTTGGCTTTGCCGTTGTCGGGCAATAATTTAACTTTTGATTTAAAGTATCCAAGTAAATAACGACCCGTCATAAAAGCACGCCATTAGTCATAACGGCGCAAAAACAAAATGTCGAATTCGGCCGTAAGCTGAATGCATTGCGAGACACGAGGCGCGACAGACGGGCGATAAGCCGAGCCGCGGCAGACGAGCTATAAACTCGAGATCAGCAACGTGGCGTCCGCCGGAGATTAAACATGCCGTCTAGAGTCACGGGCTAAAGGATTGTGGCCGAGGAAACATTTAGAAGTGATACGTTACGATTATTTAGTGAGCGTCTTAGCGAATAAATAAAACAACATGCATTAATTGTAGGCAAATGCAAACAGTGAAGGACGAGCAGTAGAGTCCTCTTAATAAAACTGTACATTATGCGATCTCGAAGCCTCCTGCCAAGCCCTCTACCGCCAATACGGGAGAAGCTTTGTCCAGTAGTAGAATTCTAAGAGCTGATAAGATAATTTGATAATCAAAATATAGCCTATGTAACTCCAGGATAAAAAGGACACCGCACTCGTAAAAATTGGTGAATCTGTTTAGGCTATAGGAGGATATAGGATCACAAACATAATTACATACTGAAATACACCCCAAAAACATTACCCTCCTTTTTGGGCAGTCATGTAAAAAGCATCAATAGATGAAAAATACTTGACTGTGAGTCCGCGGAGGTACTCAGACAACATTTAAATCCGTCGAAGAGTAAATATATTATACGTACGAGTATTTGAAACAAATTCGTTTCTTGCCTTTTCAAAAATGAACGCTTGAATTTTGATAAAGACTGTTTAGTGAATGACTGTTTTATGGAAAATAAAAAAACGATTTCAATTTCGTATTTTTTTCAATTATGAAATTTTTATTAATATAATTATTTTAATTATTTTAGCCTCACAATGCCACAACCAAAGCTACTGCTAGAGAAAACTGGTACACATTATCGTCCGTGCAGATAATTCTAGCAATTTCACTGCAGTCAATAATCCTTTATAGTGTTATTCAATAAAAGTTATATAGCTCTGTTTACGGCTACTTCAGTCTGGGGGTATTCTATTGCACTTAAGATTTTCTACTTCACTGTGTCTCTCATACAAAAGTCATGAGTAATAGTGACCTAGGTAAATAAAGAGTTTATCTATCTATCTATCTATAGGTATGAATCTGAGACTATTTCCGCGCGTTCGAGATTACCTTGCTAGCTAGATGGCGATAAATCAGTTCAGGACTTTTCGCCCCATCTCAAATAAGCAGAAGAATCTTGCTAGGTATCTGTATTAACTCGAGAGACAGAGACCGAGATAAACTCGAGTGCTCGAGAATAGGGTTCCTGGCAGCTGCCATAGGTTATATAACAGTTAGTCGGTACGCAAACGGGTTAATGGTGGTGCTTCCGGTGCGGTCGTTGTACGTAGACGTCGTTCGAGAGGGGTTGTCAGGTACTACTACATTAATATAACGTTTCACACAAAGCTCCTAGAAGTACTAGGATTCGAGGATTATAATTTTTTTAAAACAGGGACAAACAAATAAGAAACATAACAAAAAAAGTCTCACCGTAGCATTAGTACACAATACTAGCAACCCGCCCCGGCTTCGTAACGGTACCAAATTTCATAGGATCACCCGCTGTGCTAATCAGTCTGAAGAGTCTCCCAAAATTTCATCAAAATCTGTCCAGCTGTTTTGGAGTCTATAGGGCACATACATGCAAACATAATATACATACATACATCATTACTCATTATCAGCCTTAGAGCGCCACACCGACCGACAATGTGCCACACAACTTCCACCGGTTGCCCACTACTTTCACAATGTGAAGGTTTAGTGGGAGGCCTGACTAAGCTTCGTCTTTCAATTCGTGGTCAACACTCAAGAACCTTTCTTCCCCATCGGTTATCGGTTCTTCGAGTGATGTGGCCTACATACATACATATATCGCTTTTATATATAAAGAAGATATATTTAGTAAAGTGTTTTAACATTATGATAAGGTGTTATTACCCGACTATCCAAGAAGGAGGATAATGTTTTAGGGTGTATGTAAGCATGTTTGTGTATAAGTAAGCATAAGATGGCCTGTAGCCTAAACGGCTTGACCGATTTTGACAAGCGAAGTGTCGTTCAATTCCTCTTTACGTCCGGAGAGTCATAAGATACAGTTATAGTAACAATAATAATACGTTGCTCACAAAAAAAAACAGTTTTTCATAGCAAATTGTGGGAAACATAATACTAAACCAAACTTATGCACATTAGTACAGAGATTTAAGCTATTTTTTATTTTGTGATTCAAATCATAAGGTCTAATTTTAGCCATCAATTCGGCAATAATTAGAATTAAATAGTTTTGTAGACTCCAATAATATTTTTTCTTTTATGTTGGCAGCCCTGATAGTTAGCAGTTATTTGATAACTCTTGCCAAATCTGCGAGAGTAGGTCCCATTTCACAACAACATACTTAAATCATATATTATCTCGTGGAAAGCCTTCCAGATATCATTATTTTTCATGCTACATTTAAATTTGTACCAAAACTTCAGATGTTAAATGAGATTTAGTGAGCTGAGTATTTTATTGCAAGGTTTTTCAAGCATAAATAAAGGAAGTAGAAGTGCAATCTGTCTGGGCTGGTGGCAGCTGCCGTTTGCAGACTTAGACCATGAAGTTCTCTAGACGAGTATCAATTGCTCACCTCAAATGTGGCAGCTCCCAAAGCCCAAGCAAGCGTGGTGGCACCCCGCTTGTAAGCGCGAACCGGCGTCCCTGCAGGTGCAGCCGCGCTGGACCGGCTGGTAGCTTCCTGTTGCCGCCTCCGATCATCACTAGGAACTCTTTGGACGAGCCTAGTTGTGTTCCGACCTTTAAAAATAAAAAACTATTTTTATGTTGCTCTGTTCTCTGTTTTATGAGAAAATTATTATAATGGTATCATATTTTTTAAATACAAAAATATTTTTTCTTTTGACCTCAAACTTTCTGATGTTAAACAATGACACGGTCTATGAAGGATCACGCTTATCTAGAGGGAATGTGTTCAATCTAGATTTGAAAACATCCACATTTTACGCTTCGAAAAATACATGCTCCGGTAGAGATTTCCACGCTGCGCGTATACACGTTTAAACATATTATTATGGAAAAAAAAAACACAGAGCTGAAGACAAATGTCAATGGAATGCATTAAGAGAGACCTACGCCTAGCGGTAGATAAATATACGCTGATGATGATGAGTAATCTTTGTTGTGGAACCTGGTTCTATTTCAAGTCTGTTGTGGGTAGGTTTTCAAGTTATAGTACAGAAAACTTATTCTTACTTCTGGACACCGCGGCATTAATAAGATTGCATAGAATGAAGACTCGCATTGGCATTAAAGGCTCAAATTATATTTAATTTTTGTGTGGAACTAGTAAATAGGTAGTACATAGGTGTGGGTTATTCATAGTACTAATATGTATGAAAGAGTCAAAGTCTTACCTTAACCTGCCAAGCAATGAGCCTCTCTCGAGTCTCGAACGCCAGCACGACGGTGACGTCCTGGCAGATGATGGCGATAGTATTTGACTCCTTGTCGAGTGTGAACCCCGACTCGAAGCCAAGGAAGTGCTGGAGAGAGAGAGAGGCCTTCGTCTGGCCCTTTTTGTAGCGATCTTTAGGGTCGCGATATAGCTGGAGGTGGAGGCAATCTGAAACAAAGAAAAAAAAGTCGATTTAAGTTTTCATCTCTAGTAACTTGAGTAGGTGTTTGTAACCGATGACTGATATCAAGCAACGGACGGACAGTTTTCGGAGGGGTGAGTTACAACTGAATGTTACTGTTAGTCAAAAGACACGTTAAGTTGTTGTTATCCCATAACATCAACCTCTAAGCCAAGTAAAAGCCCGTCAGCCACCTTTTAAACTGTGAGATAAGTGCTTACTCGGCCTATATATTAACTTACGTACAAAACCGCCGAGAATCAATTTTACTATAAGATAATAAAATTATACGAAGCTTAAAGTGTCCTAGTATTAAAATGAACTTTGTAGGACTGGAAAAGGAGAAGGAAAAGGAAAATGCGTCAAAAGTTTTTGTGCGGCCATAAAAATCCGAAACTCTAGATGATAATTTATTTCTAGGATAATAAATACCTATAAGTTACGTGTTAAGGTCGCTGCCATATGAGACTTAAGAAAAATAAAAAATGTTATCTGTGAACATCTCAACAACGACTAGATGCCAAAGGCTTTTTATTTAAGCTGGCTCTGTCTATTGAAGTCCTCTACCATTGGACTCTGTAAGCTAAAAGTCATATGTTTAGCATGTTGACCATAAAAACTTCAAACATTATTACCTTCATAAATTTATTGGCTACCTTTTTCGTACACTTTTGATTCAAAGTAACACTACAATTAAAGAATTTTGAAGCTCTTAACCAGTATACGTCTTCTAACAAACAAAAAAACACTCAAAGAAGCAGTAATTTCTCTTGAAAAAGAACATTGTAACACTATTTCCCATTTCCTAAGGAGACCGAAACGCCTTCCAATTCAGAATTGAACCAATTACGGGCCAAGAACAGTTCAATTAACGAGGGGCAAAGACCCGGATTGGCACAAAGGAATTCCCGGGCAAATAAAACTTGGCTAGCCGCGATAAACGGTATAACTTGATTAAGGAGTAAGAGTCACTGGGAACAAGCTGCTAAAGTTGAAATTACGATAATCAACGAACATCAATATTGATGAAATTGAAGCCTACTTAGAAAACTTGTGGGGGCAATACACAGCTCTCCACAAGGATTTCCTGTATAATACATTATAATATTTAGATCATGATGATACTAAAATGCTTTGTTTTCTAAAATTATATATGTCTGTTAATATTTTTGCACTAAATTGGGATTAAATTATAATGTTTTTGATAAAATATAATCAGGTATTCCTCAATCGTTAATAGTGAGAGTTCTGCAGTTGCTAATTACAGTTAGTAAAAGTCAGTTTCTTTTTAAATTTTCCATTAAAACCTTTGTTACTACTTCAGAATTTTAAGATTTTTAAACCTTTTAAAATTAAGCTAACCCCCAAAGACGGCTCCACTTGGATTTTTATAGCGTTCGCAAAACAAAGCTTGTTGTTTTTCTTATCACGTCCTAAAAGGAAGATGTCTGAATTGCTATCGGGAGAAATAAAATGAAGTTTAGTTGTTCCGTGAGCCACTGAAATCAACCGAATCAATGAATTCAGCCGCGTTTCAAGTTTACGTCTTCTGAATTGGCCACGGGAATGATAAAATAAAGTTTTTACTGTGAAAACCTTGATTATTTTATTCTCAGAAGATTTGGGTTACAAAAATGCCAAGAGATGAATTAGAAGCCAAGTTTTTTGATAAGATGAGGTAGATGCCATCATTGCCTAAGACGATAACGCATTTGATAATGCTTGATACCTCATTTTTTATGACTCGCCAAAAAAAAAATGAGACGATTAATGACTAGACATTGAATTCTTTTGTGGAGCCTTTTTACGGGTACCTTCTAAAAAATACATTAAAAAATTTACTTCAAACCAAGAAGAGGTGCGAGTTAACTGTTTCAAGTTGAAAAATGTATAATGCACCTTCGTCAGTTGTTAAACAGATAAACTTAATAAATACTCTTAGTATGACATGATTTATATTTATATTATAGGCAAAAATAAATATATCAAATAATATACATATTTGGTATGCGATTTTGGTATTTTCATTAACAAGTCAAGCATTTGCATTCAGAAAGTATCATTTGGTGATGTGGATCTGATGAAGAAGACCACAGATGGTCATGGTCACTGGATGTCACACTCCGTAATGATATGTATTTCACGGGTGGCGCCGAGAACATCTCGATAGTGCATTATTTCGGATTATTTTGGTTAGACTTTTTTTTTTTTACATTAATTTTGAGATTCCAGTGATGGTCCAATAATAGTAAAAATAATTCATAGCAATATGTACAGTGACATCCTAGAATATGTCTGTCCTCTAACTGAACAGCCTGTATATAATTATGTTCGGATTGATTAGAAAATATTACCAGCAAAGTCGTAAAACAATTTAAATTTAACAGCTTTACTGATACAGCGAAATAATCAAGATATCTCTGATATCTCTTGGTGATGATTTCAGATAACTTTTTTTTTCAAAACTTGCTACAAGCCAGATAACTAACCCGTATCCTGCACGAGGGTCATAAACTGATCGCCGACGCCTTTTTAGGCCTCTGATATAATCCGGGAGGCCTGGGACCGCTCGTAAACTAGCCCGGTACAAGGCCCTGCTTTTATCGCGTTTTCGGATATCAACTAAATCTCTGATCTTTATGGACTTGAAGGACTGAGAGCCAGTGTTTTCAGAAACTTTCATATGAATAGATCTTTTCGAGGTATTATAGAAGCTTAAATAAAGTAGAGGGCTTGTGTTATTTGGGCAGGATGTTTGGTAAGACGATGTACACGGACAAAACACGTCAAATGCATTAATCTGAATTACCAGACACAATTCACAGATTTACGTGAATATAGATAATATAGACACCCGTTATTAACAAATTATTTTATTTTTGTATTTTATTTCATTGTACATGTAGAATTATAATCTGCAGAACCTTTACTAAAACGTATGAAATATTAGAGCACATAAACCACTTACTCACATTTTAGTAGTTAAAAATACTTTTTGCATTTGATAGATGCTTTAACCTATTTATAACCAAATTTGTTTAATTTTTAGAGGCCGTTTATCATCCAAAATGTAATGCTCGATTTATATTTTTTTTTTTATTGCTTCTCTCTGTGGAAGACAATCATCGAGCCTACTCTTTCAAGTTAAAAGAAAAATTATGGGTGATCTTTTATTGTCTTTTTACGATCCAAACGTTAAGCTTTACGGTCAGACGGTAAGAAAGTCTTGTTTAATACTTCATGGACTCTTACCTTTAAAGCATTTTTGCATAAGCTTAATCCAGAGGAAACAATGAAAATGACATAAAAACGCTATCATGGCGTTACCATATTCTTCAGGGACACTGGGAAAAGTATTCAGCTAAAATGAAGTAAACTTAACTGGACTGTAAAAAGTTTTAACGGACGACACAGGCTTTTAGTAGCTTGAACATTTTGATAAAGGCTTTTAAGCAGTCTTATAGACCTACTCTCGAGTCGCTAAGATACATTAGGTCACTGAATTGCTGACGTGTTGTTACATCAATCTGTGTAGTGGTATAACCTCACTATTAATTTGTTTAAATGCGAACTCTGTAGAAGAACTTGAATATCTTCTAACTACAGGAAACATTCAGACTAATAGCTTATTAGGATTGATTTTCAAAGAAAGAAAGAAAGTAAGCTTTATGCTTCTCTGAAATTAAAACTATAATTCAATTCACTACTCAGCATGCTGGGTACGCTGCCAACCGGTAGTGGGCTTGAATATTTGCATTATCTATAGACCTTTAATGGTCTCTGGATGATTCAACTGTTATTTTTATGTAGTACGTTAAGTAGTTTAGGTAGTTGTAGTTTGTATGTATTTTGCTTAGTTAATAAAGGCACTTGCCCGAGAAAAAAAAAAGTAACAAATGCTTGTTTTCATTTACATTATCTCGTATTTATAAATAATAAATAGTGTTGTAAAATAGATTCGTCATATCCGTATCTATTCTAACTTTTCCTTTAAGATACAACCACAACACTCAGTGGGCGATATATTACAACGCACACGTAAATGTCACAATAAATATCCGTGTACGCAATAAATCGAAAACAAACATTACGGCCGAACAAACTTCGCGGTTACCAGGCGCAGTATACTTTACTAGACAGTACTGGTGATCCACGCAAATATAAATCAAGTCACTCACACTAAAACTAAACGCGTGTGACGCATCGATTAACGCATACAATGTCTGCAAGTGTACGAGACGGAAGAAAAATCTTGCGCGTTCTAAGCGAACCAGAAAAACTTTCTGACGACTTATAAGTGATGCGTTATGACTAGAGTAGTGTGTTTACTGTATGCACAGAAAATGGATACCGACACGAGTGTCATTTGCTGTATAGAAGCGCATGGATTTTTGATTCACAAGGTCGACTGCCACATTTCAGTATTACAGTTGCATTTCTAAAATACGCGCCATCTCATTTCACAGTTTTTGAATTCTATAATAGTTTACTACTATCTTGTGTATTGCAGAATAACGTCTATTTATAGCCCCTCGTTCTTCATTTTTTTGACATGATATAAAAGTTAATACGCGTGAAATGCTAATTAAACTCAGTAAAACAACATGACGCAAAGTAAAGCATGAGTAACAAGTCAAATAAAACCTTCACATTTCAAAATCCTTTGATACAAATTTGCGTACTGTTTGCATTTTACAGCGAGGGAAGTGTGCACGGAACTTAGAAAACTCTTTGAGGTCCGTGTAAATACGACGTAAACATTGCTTTGTAAATAATATCCGAACCCAGCATAATCTTTTAAGAAGCTCCATCGCACATGACATAGGGAAAGGTCAAGTGTTTTTAGGTCCTGGATAAATAAAAAGTTTTCTTTGCCTATTTACTATTTTCCCGGCAAAACGAAGTAGGGAAGTAAGGGGTTGTTTGTGTGTTTTTTGTTCCAAGACAGTTGAACGATTTTGATGCGGTTTTTTAATTTGAAAATCGGTCAAGTATTTAAAAAAAGATTATTGTGTATTGGAATTGGTCGTGGTTTTTTAAATTATAATTTTTAGTTGCTTAAGTAAACACTTGATGCGATTCGCGATTTGGTGGTGATTTTATAGTTTTCTTACTTTTTTTCACAATGTAAAGTTATATCTGTAATAATTGTCAGCGCAAAGTTTATTATCTACACCGAAACTCCGATCTGCCATTACAAGCTAAGCGAGTAGCAAACTTCCACGCCGTTTAATTATTATTATGTTTTATATTAAAGTCAAATAGAATTATGATCTTCACAAAGTACAAGACATTTTATTTGACCAGTTGCCATCACTTTGTCGTCCCTTAAAAGTAGTCACATTTAAGATTATAAATACTGCCTGTGAAGTACTCTATCTCACATCAAATTGTAACATAGTCAATATATTTGAGAATCAATTATTTTAATGATACTGTTTGATTGGAAAACTCCTCCATAAGATGATAGACAGTACTATACGATGTTGTAAGTGGAGGGGAAAACGATAGCCAGATAGCCATCAAGTTGAAAGTAAGCCGACAAGACAAGACGGAGTCATGATTACTGAATTAATATTATTTTAGAGTAATTTATTTTCTTTAAACAAACGTAAAAAACTTTTATACTACACTTTGCACTTGCCCTTTCAAAATTATAGAAAGTACGTCATTACTGTCGTAAAAATATTTACAGAAAAACTATTTATGAAAATCCGTTGTTAACGCGTAGTCTTTTTTTTTGTTGGTAATAATGCCAATATACAAAAAGTTTTTATCACAAAATTTTGAGTAATATCTGTAGGTCTGTAATAAAACAAAAATCCGCAAAATGAAATCGCGGGCGCGGTTTGCTGGCTCGGTGCATAATGCACTATTCTTGTTTAATTAAGCCTACAATTTTGCTAGAAATTGAAACTTAAAGGATTTTCTATAAAGTGATCGAGTTCCTAAATAAAATGTGAAGTCTTTTACATAATATATACAAATTGGTTTGTTGGTAACCAAGTAACTATATTCATTACGGTATATTTTTTTTAACGTAATGATTAAGCACATTTATAATTAAATGAAGTAGTAAATTTTGCACAAAATAATTAATGGATGGTAGCAATTAGCAACTTATTTACCAAAAAATACACTTTAGCTTTGGTAAATTTACAAAAAGCTGTGAAGTAAGCTTCGCAAAGAATTAGCTTAATATTTGCATAAACTTGCTCTACTGGTTTGTGCTGCACCAAAAGTTTGCAAAAGTTAATTAGCACAAGTTCTCGAATGCTGTAACATGGCCGATGGGCGTTACTGTAAAAGTGTGCAGTTTCTGACACTTTGTAAATACTTGGCAACATTCCCTCCTGTATAAAACGTTTTCAGCTATCAAAGGACCGTGTTCTGCAAATGTTACTGCAATTAGAAACGAGGAAATGTGTCGTCTTTTCGTAACTTTACAATTTAATATCGATCAAAGTTTATTGACCGAGCGAAGCGAAGGTCTCAGAGTATACGAAATAAATCTGCTTTTTTATGTATGTTTGTATGAAGCTATATTTGTCAGATGATAACTTGCTATTTTTAGGCAATAAATTCATTTCAATACATTGTTTAAGTTTGAACATGATCAGAATCGTTCCAGAGGTTGTGAAGTTAAAATGGTCGCAAGGTCTCAACGCAAACCACTAGTTACGATAAGTGCAATGAGTTTCTGTCATTTCCTTCCTCCTTAGTACACTTGTGTCGATACTCACACTCTAGAAACGGGTTTTCTTTCAATCGTAGAGAGAAAAACAGACTTTTCCGTTTTATTAACAGGTGTGATGTCTGTGTACTTTAGTAATATTTTGTTCACTCAATACTTGTCACATTACAATCGTAATATTCCCCAATTCGCCTCCTCTGATGAAGACGTAGGTAGTTATTTCGTTTCAAAGCGATTGTTTCAGAAGAAGTTTTATCTTGTTGCAAAGCGACGAGATGAGAGCGAGTCTCCGTAATTATCGCACGCGGGTACCAAAATAAATTAGTCACACGTGAAAGGAATGGATTTGTCATTAAGAGGGGGGTGGGTTTTATGGTTAGGAATTTCGTTTATTTTCTCAGGTAGGAGGTATTTCTTAAGGAAAATTGTGATAAGCGTAATCTGTTATAATTATTGTAAAAGCATATTATGTTGTATTTTATGCTATAGGTGGCAGAAAAGAAAATGTGCCACTAGATGGTAAGCGATCACCGTCTATACATTTAAAACCAAGGGAATTACACACATACAAATAGCAAATAATTAAAGTAGAACTAATAAAATAAAGCAAATAATTAGCCCGTTTTAAATATTTTTAAGTAATTGTATTTCAACTTCACAATAGTGTGAATTGTTACTGTTGATATTATTGAAAAAATTAAAATCAGACTACATAATTTCGTAAAAGTTAATATCAGATAATTTAGAATCTTAGTCGACCACATTTTTATTTATTTAACCCAGGTTATTTGTAAGGAAGCGAATACTTCGTTGCGTTGTTGTCAGTTAAAAAGAAGAGGCTTATTATTATTATTATAAGCCTCTTCTTTTTACCAAGTACCTACCATATCAAAAAAAAAACGACATATAGAAAATGTCGACTCAGAACTTTGTAAGTTGGTACTAACAAAGTTCTGAGTCGACATTTTCGATTTTGTTAAAATGCTCGTATTGATGTTATTTGGTAAGTACTTACCAAGGCCAATCGAGGCCGATCGATTTGGTCGAGTTTTCTTATCAAACCCACCTACGTTAACCTTTGAAAGACCTTAACCTTTCGTTCCTACAGGGACAATATAATTTAGAATTCTCATTCTAACCCTTCTCTCGTCTCTATAACTGCCACACACAAACTCTTTTCCCGATCAAACCCCCAAAGACTTCAAATAAAAGGTATAAATAACAAATTAGGAACATAACATTTACGTTTCGTACCAAACAATCCATTGACGGATTCTCAAACTTGTTTCCATTAGGCGACACCCGGCTCTCCCCCGAGTCTGGCTTTGTCAAACTTTACGAATACATTAGCTTTGAAAAGCTACAAAACTGATAAATTCGACTCGACAACCCTGCTCTGGCAACTTTACGCTACAAACTCGACAACTGTAATGCACAACTCGATCATTACATCTTTAATTTCTACGTTTCACGAAATTGTGGCAAGAAAACCATCAATGGTTACTAAAGTAATTCGTTCTCTCGTAACCCCTTTCGTTCAAAAGGTATTCGTAACGAGGTCGTAGCTTTGACACCGAACTCCGAAAAGGACTGTCTCTGTAATTCTGGATCGAGAGTCAAATTAAATCTGTCAAAGAAATTCTG
Source organism: Apocheima hispidaria (assembly GCA_947579745.1). Taxonomy (NCBI): domain Eukaryota; kingdom Metazoa; phylum Arthropoda; class Insecta; order Lepidoptera; family Geometridae; genus Apocheima; species Apocheima hispidaria. Next base: position 14,016,976 of record OX388161.1, on the reverse strand, counting down.
CTTAGTTTTCAAGTGAAGTTTACAAAAAACCCTTGAAATGTTTGTATTATTACGATATAAATTGAAACAAAGGGTTGAAAAATCTAATTCAAATGTTACGATGTCAAATCTCTTATGTTTTGTGTGGACTTCAGATGACAGAGGATCGGTATAATTTTATAAGAAAACAAAACGTTTTTTGTCGTAGAAAATATTTTTTTGTTTAATTTAGAATTTGAATAGTTTGATAGAGATGTGAAATTAACGTTGTTAATAAAAACACTATCCTTTACTTTCTCCTACATTTTCAATTTCGTGAACACAGATTTCACTTTATTTTCACGTCATCCAGGTATTTCATTCCCGTCGGATTGTTACTAGGGATATCATTTCACTTCACTTTTTAATCCTAGTCCTAACTAATATTATAAATGCGAATATCTCTCTGTCTGTATCTCTGACAGGTTGTTTGTCACGTTATCACGACTAAACATATTTTGCATAGATGTAGCTTAAGGAGACGGACATCGGCTACTTTTTTTCTGTAGTCCATGCGAAGGAAGTTGTGCATAACAATTCATCATAGTCATTAATAGATCCATTATCATCAATCACATGGATTAATAATCTAATAAACAATCGAAACATTTCCAATAGCCTAAAGTGCGTTGCAAACAAATACGCCACACGCTTATCCAGCCTACCGTAATATTTGACAAATTAATTACAACTACCCTCATATTTTGCGATATTATTCAGCGATCCATCGCGACCGATTGTCGCGATTAGAATTTGCGTTCAATTTACCTAGAGGGTAATGTGATTAATTTGCTTTGTACGTTGTACCGTACAATACCGGGTGTAAGGGAAACGCTCCCGTAGCCAAAACGTTACTATATTATACTATCTATATCGATACACAATCGAATAACAATAACCGTTTGCTTTATACCTAGGCTTGTTTAGGTATTTTTTTAAACACCTTAATATTTATTTTTTAATTATACAATGAAATAAACGCGTTTCTTAAGCAATGGTCGACTACTGAATGTTGAAACTAAAGTCTAATGCTACTGGGTGCCCGGAGAAGGAATGTGTCGCTTCAGCATTATGCCAGGTGCGGCGGTCGGATGATAGTGAGTGGACGCTTCCAGCGAAAGGTAATCATAGGTAATCTTAGATAATCATAGCGTGCCCTGCTAAACCGACTGGTACTGGTGAAATAAACTTAGTTGTTGTTTTTGTAGTTTAGCATTGTAAAAACCAGCAATGTCAAGCTTACAACCATGTCAACAACGCACAACGCAAGTCGTTTGTTGACCTCTAGCATCAGCTTTGCATCCCTTTGCGAACACGAAAAAAATACTTTGTGTTTTTTTGTGGTTTCGTATCAGCATTCAGAAATCACCAGCACTATCACCAGTTTCGTTTTCGGGAGCGTTTCCCTTACACCCTGTATACCTGGGTAAGCACCGCACATTGACAAGTACTTTTGGACAACTAGTGCAATTTATCTCGTTATGATATTAGAATTGACGAACTCGCTGTATGCTGTATTTTTATGTTTTTCTGCATTTTGTTTTTTTGTTACTGCTCTATGGTTACTGAAGAACTTAGTTATAATTGACTTATCAAATCTAAATCCGTTCAGGCATTACGAAGTTATATGGAAAAATGGAACAAAATTAGTATTTGTATAAATAAATTATGGAGTTGCGGTTTAAAGTTCGTCCTTTAAGGTGCAACGTTTCACCCAGCGCGCGAAATTCAAATTTTCTTGCGTTTTTTGTCAGTTACAGCGTAATTACTCATCGCAGGTTGATAAAAACTAATTTTGCGACAATAAATAAGTCGTATCAAGAAATTACACCAACCGAAAATTCAAGTATATTTCTCACTAAACCAAAAACCAAAATAAAAATCAGCTTATTGAGATTTGTAGCTAAACCAATGTTATCTAGGTGATCATTTTACCCGTAATTTTTTAAAACAACTTATTTACTGCCCCGGTGGCTCAGTTGGTATTGAACCTACCTTCTGTGTTTGGGGGCGTGGGTTCGATTACCATCTAGGACAATGATTTATGTGATGAATATTTGTGTTTGTTCTATGTCTGGGTGTTAATATCTATACAAGTATGTATTTAAAAATATCTATGTACGTATATCAGTCTCTGGCAGCCATATTACAAGCTTTGCTTAGTTTGGGGTCAGATGACCGTGTGTGCAATAATGTCCCAGATATTTATTGTTATTATTATTATTATTTGCGCAAAATTGGTTTCAATAAATCCACAATGAGTAATTAAGCTGTAATTGACAAAAAACGCAACAAAATTTGAATTTCGCGCGCTGAGCGAAACGATGCACCTTAAACGGTGAGCGTGATGCTATTCCCAAGCCGCCTGCCAAACGTGAGGGGTCCCCTACCCCGCACCTAAGGTTCTTTTTTCAGCAATGGACGTCTTCTGGCTGATGATGATGATGAAAGTATGAAGTATGATTATGATAATACATTTTAGTAGGTATAATTTGTTTTACTCTTCAAAGCTACGTGAATGATTAATTCTTCCCGTGTATAGAGTCGCCAGCAGCCAGCAGCCAACAGCGAGTGAGATGTCACGTGACACGCGATTGTTCACACTGTTTGCGCGCTGATTGATTGACTCACGAGTCATCGCTCACAGACTCTTCGGTTCGACCCTTCTCGGACCTCATTGCCCGCAGCTTCCTCGCAGCTCGTTCGTAGCTCGCTCGGACCTCGAAAGGCGGTTATATACAATTCATTGGGTAATTCAATAAGATCGTCTTTTGAAAACTGTCAATTAAAACCATAAAGAAATATTTTAAAGTCCCTTATTTGCGTCCACAGGTTACTCAATTGTACGTTTACACATTATTTTAATATATAGGTAAAATAACATTGTGTGAAGTTAAAAAAAAAGTATTATTCTGTCTATTTATGGTACAAGTACAAATATTTAAAATATTTAATTGAGTCAAATCAAAAGATATCAAGCAAAAACTTCTCTTAAATATTAATGACATTATGATAGACAGATACAACTGGAAATGAACACTGTTTATTGCTAGGATCAAGAATGTTTACTGTTTACAATTAATAAAAAACTTAACAGGAATTACGGAATTTCAACGTTTTAGTCACAGAGTTCAGTTCAGTTTCAGTTCAGTTCGTTTCAGTTAACTTGCCTTTTTTTTAGGTTTGGTATTATGCAGTCAACTTGCCTAATACCAAACCGATATCACAATTGGAAGTGTAAACACTGTCATATAACCAACGCCGAGACTCGTTAAACACAATTGTTCACGCTGTTTGCCGACTGATTGGCGCAATGATTGGCTCACGGATCGCGGATCGTGTTTGCTCATTATCGGTAACGTGGCTTTACCGCTGTGCTTGAGTTAGTTGAGTAATTGTACGTTTTATGGTTCTTGATTTCTGTGCATAGCAAGGAGAAAATAGTTGTAAAGACAGGCCAATGAAACAATTAAAAAAAAATGTAGTTCTAAAGTTGGAAGTTTGGTGTTTAGCACTTAATTTTCGAAATAATTCAATTTAGAAGGGACTGGAAAAGAGCTCATTGTATTCTATTTCGATGAAACCAATAAATACCAAAATTAATAGTAACTTATCCCTAATATTATAAATGCGAAAGTATGTATGTTGGTTGTTTGTTCCTTTTTCACACAGCAACAGAGCTACGGATCAACCTGATTTTTTGCATGAATATAGTTTATGCTTAGAGCAACACTGGGTTCCCGGGATTTATCAAAAATATTATTATTCATATTTTAGTTAAGGGTACCGGAGAGTGACATAGGCTTCTTTTTATCCCGGGAAAATGTACGGTTCCTGAGGGTTTTTACACGGGTGAAACCACGGGGCGCACCTAGTAAGTAATAAAAAAAAACACAAATATAATTAAAAAAATAGTGAACCACAGATAAAAAAATCGACATGTTACAAAAGTTAGGCGCCCATGTATTATTGATTGCAATACTAGTAATAATTTTATCTGAAACCAATGTTTTATGATGTTATACATAATTATTATCAACGTAGAACACTGTATACTATGTACAAATGAAATATCTACTACATACATTATTTTAATCACAACATATGCTAAAAAGTTAAGTTTAAAAAGATAAAATCTAAATAATTAGTAACCCCTTTTAATTGTATATGTATAATAACTTTGAATAATGTCATCGTTGTTCAAAAAAATATTATTCAAAATGTATATAAAAATATTATGATGGGAATTAAGCTCCATGTGTGTCTGCAATTTTAATGTGTTCTAGAATTTGTATTGTGTTATTTTTCTATCTAACGCAAATCCAATAAAACTAAATCCCATCAACAGAAAAAAAGTAATTTAACCCGATTAGTCACAACTAACCCTCTCTTTCGGCTATAACTAGTTAGAATCGCTTCGGCTCGTTACCGTAACCGACCATAACCGGATCAGGCCGGTATCGCGCCAGCTTTGTCTAGTGCAGTGTTTTTCAAACTTAAGGCCGCGACACAATAACAGCTGTTTTGAGGTACAGAACGTACAGAATCAAATTGGAACCATCCACATTGTGCACTTACGTAACCTCGGTTTTGGCTATCGGTTCCACTACTTGATTCCAAAAGCGACTCCATTGGAATTTTAACTATTTATGACCAAATTTATAATCAGATATTAGAGATGGTGACGAGTAAATTTTCACAAAAACATATTTACGGACCTTGATATATAAACTGAACTGGTTCCGAAATAAATTCTTTTAAATTTAATTTAATAAATAAAAAAATATTATTGAGCAATCAGATATTCAGGAATCATACTGATTTTAACAACAAAAATGCAAATAAGGTTAAGTTATATTGAATAGTGCAGTAAATTGTCGTTCGCAAGATCTTAATATAGGTAAATAATATAGGATCAACGGCCTTGCGAACTCCACTTTGGAAAACACTGGTCTAGTTTATCTTAGGCAAATAATATTGGTTATTACGAGGATCCGATTATAGGGCTGATGGGTATCTCTAATGGGGTCCCTGCTACAGATATGGGTTAATGTTTTACATGTTATGATGTATTTTGGAGGATTATGAGGGGATGTTGGATGGGAACCTCTTATGGTACTATAGGAGGATAAAAAACTTGTGGATGGTTACCAGAAACATTTTGTATTTTATGTCGTAATATAACAGTATTTAGATAAACAAAATTACTTACTTCAACAAGTGATTATGATATTATTTTTCACAACAGACTGCTAGTAAAGTATTGGAAAATTACTATTTTTTGTTGACAACGTGCAAGCTCATTCATAAGAGTATCGTATTATTTTTTCTGTTTATGCAATTAATTAAATATATGTGTCAAATACATTGTCTTACACGATAACAAGCTGTAGTGTGTAATCACTACTGTTGTCCTGATTCAAGGGAAATATTTCCAATTAAATTGCTGGGCTTAGAGAGCCTTAACATCTAATAATATCGCAGTGCTACGAGCGCAGTGCGTTGCCTCGCAATGTTTTAAAGTATTGAAGTTCAAAGTTCTGAATTCAGTTCAATCACTTGTTACAATTTTGAACATCAGTTTTAAAAATATTTTAGACAATCAGAATGTAATGTACTAAATAAAGGGAACACAAAATTAATGTCAGATTATACTTACAAATATACATAATATAATAGTAAATATTATCTTATGTCAAATTTTGCCAGCCTCGCTTATCCTTTAACAGAATTTTCTTAATTGTTATTGGCAAGGGTGACACTAACCATCAGGCGAGCGTCCTAGTCGTCTCTCAGTAGCATAAAAACCCCATTCTTCTTACCTTTACCTGTCAGTAATAAAACCAGTAAATAAAAAATAAAAACTTAACCCTTAAATCAACCTAACCAGGAACAACTATTTACTGATCGTTAATGAAATACGGACTTGATTTACTCAATAAATACAATAAATCTCGGTTCCGTTGAGTTTCAGCGCTGCGCTAAAGTATTTGATCCCGGAATCAAAGAAAACACACCAATACTACCAACCAGAAAACTAACAGAGAAAAAGTTAAAAAAAAAACTGCCTGTAGTATCTACAATAATACTCCACGCATACGTGGCTTTTTAAACGCACATTTCTTCAAACTTTAGTTTCAACAAACAATATAACTCTGTAATAAAATTGTGTACCGATTTGCCAACAAAAGACCATGTCAAAAATCAACCATATTGCAATAACATAAGGCTAATTTCTCAAACGTGCGACTCTGAATAATGTAAATGTAGTTGTTGTCGATTTTGGATCTATATTGATTGATGGAAGTTGGGCGTGGTTGTTTAAATAACGTACCTATGGTCTCGTAGCACTCATAGAGCTAGCAGTGCTCGTAACGCCCGTAGCGCTCGTTACATTACTGGCTTAATTTGTTTCAGAGAACAGAGTTTACTCTACTTTGCCCCATCAAAGTCATCCCTTCGCTGGACACTGTCAAAACTTCAAGATACGCAGGAGCTATTTCTCTATAAGTTATCTATGCCAATATACTCTCTTGTGGAACTTCAGACGCTATCAATTTACAAGTACCCAGACAAAACCGGAGACAGCAAACAAATAGAAGAAAAAAAAAAACAATGAAAGAACCCTACCGCATCTAAATGCACAGAAGGATGTTCAAACAATAAACAACTCTAAAGCAAATGTACAAAACCTAATTTAGTTTAAAAGTCTTCTTTCAAATGCTTGTGAAGTTGTAAAGCGTACTGTTGCGGTCAAATAAAACGGACAAAAATTCACTTCGTTAAACCAAATTTACATTTTTCTCGGTGGATTTATTTCATTATTTTCGTCGCGATACTCTTTAGGCGCGGGTTCACGTGAATAATGCCGATATTTTATTGGGAAATAAATTATTCGTTCGGCTTTGCGCTTAAAGGTCTTCGCACATCGTATCGACTCAACAACGATTCGGCTACATATTAATAAGGTATTGAAATGTGAGTTGTTCACTATCCGATAAAGTGAGCGCAGTGGGGAAAAATATTGATAAATAGATCAAAAGTGCAGGATTTTAAACGGTTCATTTTTATAGTGGTAATCTCTTTTGCAGAGTCAGTCTGGGGAATTACCACACCTTTACCAGTAATTCAACCGCCAAGCAGTAGGGTGCAAACATTACTGCGTTCCGGGTTGAAGGGCAGTGTTTCCAGTGAAATTACTGTGCACAAAGAGATTTAATATCTAATATCTCAGGATGATGAGTGCATTGCATTGCCGCGCAAGGTTTTGGGCTGTTGAAATTCAAAACTCTGGGTGGCACTGAACTAATTATGGGGATTACTACGATTTTGGAAATTCACATTTAAAGATTACAATATTTCAATGTAAATTTCCATGCGCACATTTTGGCATTGTTGAAGATATAAATATTTTGAATAATCGAAAATGCACCACCAAAATAGCTGTGGACACGACTAATTGCTGGCTTGAGTCGATATTGAGTCGACTCGGTGTGTGAAAGCCTCGCTAATATTTTATCGGAAAATAAATGATTCGTTGGAGTCTGCGCTTAATTTGATTGAGGGATCGTTTTTTATCGAGCGCTGGAACGAGGTCTGGCTTTAATTAACACTCGCCGCTTTCTCTTATTGATGACCGACATTATACATTTCAACTTTCGATTTTATTTTTTAATTATTTTTTAGGTGACCTACTTACTTTTTAGTGATATTTCTTTGGTTAAAACATTAGTAGATCTTTAATTCCAAACAAAAATGTGTTATGAGTGAGCGTAACGATCGAAAGTCTCAGTTTTAACTGGCAAAATTTGCATTCATCTGTCCGTATGTTGGTACTCGCGTATAGGTCGTAATTTTCAACCAATCTTGACAAAACTTCGTATACAAGTTCTACAGTTTTGTCGTCGGCGCGTTTTGATCGGAGGGGTATTTTCCCAAAAAAAGAGGGAAGTTTGCTGCGGCGCCATACAACAGGCGATTTTGATAATGTCCGTATGTTGGTACTTGCTTACAGGTGATATTGTTCAACCAATTTTGACAAATCTTGGTGTATAGGTTCTACAATTTTATAGATTTTTTTTAGGCATCGGCGATTTTTGATTGTTGTCTAACCAATCAAAAATCTTCCTCGTAATGGGGAAAGTTTACTGCGGTTCCATTTAACGGCTGATTTTGATAATAATTGGCATAAACATTTCGCACTCAATTCTAAATCTGATTTTTGAATATAAACAAAATCGGTGAAGGATAATGATAGCATCCGATATCCGATGATAGCTCCGCATTCACATGCCACGTCTAGACTACATAAGTATCTAATTTGCGTGTTATCGTAATCAAAGTTAAACCGACTTGTGTGATTATGCAAATGTTCTGTTTACAGGGATCTATCACGTAACTCGCATTACGGCTGGATTTGAATGAGACATTGATAGTGGTGAATCATTTACACGCGACAAACTATGGTGAGTCGCAAACATGTCGCTAATTCGCGGCTAGATATTTTAGTATAGACACGTAAGTGTAAAACTTCAGGTTGATCGAGTAAAATCTTAGTAAGTAATGGAAGCTCAGTGGCAGTATGCTCACCTCACATCGTGGGGTTACCGGTTTGAAACCGGGCGGGGCCGTACCATTGAGTTCTTTGGAACTTACGTATGGATATACCACTGGCTTTTCGTTGAAGGAAACATCGTGAGGAAACCAGCATAATATTTCCGGAGAAGAAATTCGATGGCGTATGTGAATCCGCCAACCCGCAGTAATTTCACTGGAAACTTTGTTCTTCAATCCGGAACACAGTAACGGAACACGTAGCGGTTATATAAATGTAATAAAATAATAATAAAAAATTACAAAACTGTGTCACTTTTCCAAGCTGACTCTGAAAAAGAAAGCTAACGCTACAAAAACCTACTAATGTTGCTGAACTAAATAAATCTATGAATGTTTAATGTTGACGAAAGTAATAAAAATAACTTACTTCCCGCTCCTAACTTTATAGCTACTAATGTTAATGTTATTCTTGTACAGTGCGGCACACTCGGTGAGTGTCCAGTAGAAGGAACAGGACACTACAAGAATTCGGTTTGAAATACAAATATCTCAATACAATGTGTAATGTGTGTGTGTACAATGTGACAATGTGGTGACTTGTATTCGAAACAAAACAGGATTGTGCAACGCCTTTAATTATCTCTAAGTACTAACATTAATAAGCATACACTCTGATTTAAAACATCCTTATATTTAAGTCAGCAAAAAATAGTATTATGTATTCTCACAAACAAAAAGTCATTTCACAATTAGTAATGTCCGTACAATAGTAAGTAATCCACCACAACGAAGTCGGTCCGTGGTCGTCCTCGTTCCGTCCGCTCGTTACTCTACAATCTAATTGGGGCACTTGAAAACGAGGCTCAAATTCATAGGCAGCGGCCTGAGTTACTCTTTACTCTGTTTCGGGTCTGAGTTCGGTAGAAAGAGACAAGTGAAGCGGTTATAAGTAGAACTAAATAAGTATTAAAGCGAACATTATATACATATTTACAATAATAAAAATAACCTATCTACTACTACTAACCTACTTAAAATTAAAACAAATTATAAACAAAAATAAATAAATACAAAAAACCTAATCTACGAGCCCCTTGGTGGAAGGGAGTGTGGCCAGAATGCTGGCAGCATTGCCACGCTGGATGGCAATGCTGAGTTTTTGCCCAAAGTATGCCCCAGCATTCCGGTCACTCGTCACCTCCACCAAACGTTTTAATACTTATTTTGTTTATATATTTTTTAAATATTATTTTGACCTAATGTTGAGGACTACTAGTAGAACTTAAATAATATATTTCAAATTTCCAATGCACAAGTTTTTTTTTAAAATAAATAACATATATTTGACTTTATTATCATTATTTAACTTGAGATCGACAATTACTTTAAATCTAAGGATATTTGCATAACTATTGTCTGATTTTAATGATAATTATTCTCACGAGTACAACTCCAGCTTGAGTCAATGGTGTGACCTGAGTATATTCACGGTCGACTCGTGATCTGTGAAGCACGAATACTGATATGACTTGAGTATGGCTCGTACTCGTATTTTGACATAAGAAAGAATAAGTTCGATGGACTAAATTCAGCCCGTCGACTATGAATCTCGGCCCAAGCCTACCTTATTAGTAGAGATGTTAAGCTGGAGTAGAGGCTGGCCCGTTATAGTTCCTTTGCCAGTTCCAATTAATTTTACACTGAGCTCTGTTGGACAAGTTATTCATTTAATAAATACTTGTACCATCCGAATATTTCTTGAATAAGGTGATGCGGGATTTTGTGGTATTTGGTTGCCTATTTTAGTAGACTGTTTGAATTACGCACTTAAATGAAATGTGGTATTATTTTTATAACGATTTTTTTTTTTTCACATCGCTCACATGAAACTTATTAAAACGACGTGGGAATATAAACTTTTAATGTAAACTAGTTTAGTAGATTTAATAGTGATTTTAGTTACAAGAGTGCCTAATTACTTTCATGTAAAAAAGGCGAATGGTTCTACCATTTGCCAATTAAAATTGAAGGATATCAAATCAATGATGATATTATTTTGAATGATGACACAGAGTTCTTAGGCGTGATATGTATATATTAGTATTCCACGATCATAAAAAGTTCTATAAAAACCTTCATTACAATGTACTCGTAAAATTATGCTGTGAAATAGACGATAATAATTTTAAAAGAAGTCGGACCAAAAAATCTTCATTTTCTATTTTAAAATTTCAACACCCACGGTTTCCTAGATATTTCCTAAAATTAACTCCCCATCTAAACAACCTCAAAAACAATAATTCCCTGGGAAGGGTGTCCGCTGCGGCGTCCGTCGGCCATCACTCGATGCTAAGCGCCAACCTTTGTTACGCAGCCCTACGCCGCGTAGGGTCACCTTGCGTTTCACTTTTGATTAATAACATTAGAAAAAATAAACTCTAGAGTAATTATCAGTGACCAATTTTATGTCCGATTGACCCCACGTATCCAAAATAGTGGAAAAGTGGTAGTGGGCTTGAACATTTGGATTATATATAGACATTTAGTGGTCTCTAGATAATCCAACTGTTATTTTTATGTAATAGGCTAAGTAGTTTAGGTAGTTGTTGTTTGTATGTATTTTGCTTAGTTAATAAAGGCACTTGCCCGCTATAAAAAATTACACAAATATATGAGTATAACTCGAAAGTATAATACGTAAACCATTGTTGTTATTTGAATAGCATGAATTTAAAACCTTAATTTCAAAGGTTGCCTGGCAGAGATTGCTCTCAGTGGTCATCGTCATCGTTTACTTTATATGTATATTATTTAAAAACGTTTCCAAGGATATCAGTCATAGTTCTTTAAATAATTAATACACCTTTTTTAAGTACGTAGTTATTAGCTGAGCTTGGCAGAATCTTGAAGATGATTCTAAGCGACAGGAAAAATATTCCCGTTCCTCCTACCAAGCATAACTTAGGTAGGAAGAACCGGGAATATCCATTAAAATTTTACTTGTAGGTAAGTGTTTGACATTTAGTGTTTCCGATTTTTTTAGAAACAATTTTTAATGATTCCTATAATTTCTTGAAACATCCGTTAAAGGGTAAACCCTATTCTTAAGGCGCGTCCGTCTGGCTCACGCCGGATTAAACCGGCTTCTCGCGGGTAAAACCGGACGGCACCGCTCTCTCCCGGAAAAGACCTCGTAAATGTGTCCGCGCTTATTACGATTTTACATAGATTCTATTAGGGATTTTGACGGAGAAAGAAAAATCTTCCTTATCCGAAGGTAGCGAATATCTTATTTAATCTAATCTACTACTTTTAAACAGTGTGTCGTAATGAATGGACGACTCGTTACCTTCGGGTGGGGAACACAATGACAATCCGTGAAATCAAAAAAATATGTGCTGAAAAATTTAATATTTTTCCAGTTTTTGGTAATTTTAAGTACGAATTTCATTGAAAAATTCCTTAGAAAATGTTCAATAACTCGATAACCGTGATACTTTTACGGAATACTAATTATAATTTTTTGAACAGTTATGATATCCCCCATCCGCAGGTAAAGGGTCCATTCATTACGACACACCCTGTTTAGTAAAAATATTATTATTATATTATCTTCTGTAACTGCTGACTTATGACCTTCAATTTGATGGTGATAATAGTTTTTGTTAAGGTAACATTGTTAGTACCTAGCCTTTTATCAGCAAGTTATTTGACAAAAAATGTTTTTCCTCGATTTTGATTTTTCAATCAATTCTTCATTTCATCCATTCTGAATCGATGTATAATTTTCATGTCCAGAATTGCAGTGATGACACCCACACAAACATCATCTCTGCTCTAACACTGGTCTATTTCATCTCCCTCTTTCATCAACTTTAAGTTAGGTCCCAAGTAAGCTACTCGCCGGTTAAAGCGTCTCGCACGGCGCTTCTTCTACGTCTTCTTTATCAGTTCCAATTTAATAAGCTGTCACTTCAATTTAGGAAACTGTTCAGGAGCATGCGATGGTAAAATATTCAAATAGAAAAACTACCTAATTCACGATTGACTAACTTTTATTACAAAACCTATCATTCTATAGTACTAATAGCATGTTTTAATGCCAACGGCTTATTCACTCGTATCGGAACTATAGTTACGCTGCTTACAAAATACAATTAATAATAAAAATAATAATAATTTGATAGTCAATTATATTTGACTTCAGATAGGTTTTTACATTCAAATTGGCAATTTTAATTCGGCACCGCTACATTCTGCTTACATCCTGGTTGCTGGATTGTAACCTAGCAACCAAGTTTCGTCGGAGAAGTCATTGTTTTCAGTAGCCCAATGTACGAACTTAATATTTGTATGAGATTGAAGTATCGTCTCTTGAGAGTATCGTAATGTATGAAGAGCCTAATCGGAGTAGCACTAAGTGTCGCATAAAGTGAACGATAATAAAAGTTACTTCCGACTTTTACTCGCCAATTACCACGTACTCTATTTTTTAAGCGCAGGAAAGCTGTTGACGACGCTGATTCAGGACCAGAAAAGATGGCGCGCTCAAAGTAAACCTCGACTCAGCAGTGTGTGGAAAATGTTGATGATAAAAATGTAGTAAACGTAGTAAATTAAGCTTCTAGTTTGACTGTATTTATACATATTTACTGACATACTTATTTATATGTTTGTAAAAAAAAGGAAGTTAAAGTGATTGACAAAAATTGTCTTGAATTCAACAACAAACCTACAAGCTGTTTTTTTTTAAAATAATTTTGTCGACCTTTACCAATATGTCTATTTATCCACGTATTCAAATAATATTTAATATTTTTATCACAAATACCCAAATATTGTTTATTCGCCTACAAAATATACCCGGCGTCACAGATTAAGTAACAGTGAGTGAGTCCTCAACAAACAATGTTGAGCATTATTGGTGCCTCTCCTACATTCCTACGATATCATCTGCTTCCATTCTTTGTCTTGAAGAATGGAAATAATTTACTTATTTTTGACCCTTTTCGGATTATCTACTTTTTTTTTGTTTTTTGGGTTCGCTAGAAGAAAATATTTAGGAACGATGATGGAAAAACTGTGTAGGTAATGATTAATATGAAACAAAAAAAAACATGGCCAACAACCTATTGATGTTTGTTTTAAATTTTCTCGAGTATAGTTTGTTTACCCTATGTCTATGTTAGTAAAAAATATTCTAGATAATATACCTGCACATATTCATTTATTTCTCCAAAAAAAAGTTAATTTAGAAATCCTTGTTGAAATACATTTTCAGATTCTGTCGTTCGTATACAAGGTGACTCGAGTAGTACCACAACGTATTTCGTGCGATTTAACAACTCACGACTCCGTGTCAGGACTCTCCCGGTGCACTTGACTGCAGTTTCGTACATGAATTGCCCAACTTCAGCGACGTATGGCATACAATCTGTGTTTAAGAGGCACTACCTAGCTAGCTAGCTTGCGTTACCTTGTATACGATCGGCCTTCATTTCAATTCTTAGGTCCTTGGTACACAATACTCTATACTCATGTTACGAACTAAATGTATCGTTGTCCGTACATATGGGAGATGCAAGCTTTCACACCAAGCCACACAGCAGTAGTGTGCTCACAGCTTCGACTCACACGGATTAGTCCAGCAGATTGAATATCTCAGTTACGCGAGTGGCGACGACATCGACCGGTAGCTCGTACAAAAATAACACGAGCGACGAATAAACAAAATGTCTTGTCTTGTCTATAGTCGCAATAACCGTCTCAATTTAACGTGAGTATTCCCGTTTTACTAAAACAAAATTTGTCAAAACCACGTCAGTTTTCATAGTAAAACAAAATGTCGGTGATTTGTGTCTTTGTACGTGTACAATGTTCCGCCTTTGTTCTATAACCGTCAAGTTTCGGAGACTTGTGAAGCGTAGTGTACGAAGGACCTTACCGTAAGTAGCGACAAGAACACAGCCCAAACAAGTTTGTTCAGCCCAAGGTCGTGCTACGAGTATATAAATTGAAAGTACCTAACGTTAAAGAAATTAAGTAGTCATTAAGAATTAAAGGCCCTATTTCAGTAGCCCGGGAATAGGCCCCGGGGTGAAGTTTACAGGACCAACTTATCTGTAAAGTTGAGTGCGGGAGCCACCATTGTATTTTCTGAGTGAAACTAATAATTCCTTGTATAACATTTTAGTTCCGTCATTTGGCCAATTCAGTTGATAAGTTGGAGGTTCTGAATCCAGGTCGTGTAGGTTCTACAGATTATGTAGAGATTATATAAAGTTTAAATTTATAGAACGTGACGTTGAATAGACGTAGTTAGTAAATAGTAAATAAGGTTGCTTTTAAATTTAAACAAATTCAAACGATCTGTGTAAATAATTGGGAACAGAATTTGATCATGGTACTTTTATTAATGAACTGGTGTATTATTACTTTTTTCTTTTTCTGTGTACCAAAGAACGATAAGATAATGCCTTCGTAACTAATATAATAAGAGATCGATGGAGATATGTCGCGTGACGTCATAACGCGCTAGACTCGGCCGTTACCTTTTAATATTTGTATTGTATTCTTGTAACCAGTTCGTTCAGACGTTTGTGTATTATGTTTGTAGACAGGGTCCCCATCGGCAAGTGACCGCCCGAAAAAGGCTTATAGTATATACATACATTTTGTCGAGTGTCATCACATTTTTCTATGAAACAGCAATTTTTATTCTCGATTTCATGGTTGGTTCCATATTAAAGTTGTTCATAATGATGAGTACTATAAGCCTTTTTCGGGCGGTCACATGTCGATGGGTGACATTGTATTTATCCGACAATAACTAGAATATCAATTGATCAGATGTTATTTTTCGTGTTAAACGAAGATATATTAAAGGTACACTTAAAAAGGTAAAGAAAGCAATCCAGTCGTAATAGAAACTAACGAAAGCTTTTGATGTCTGCAAGTTGGGTAAGTGTAAGTTGTTTTTTTTTTTCATACAAAAAGATGTGTAATAATTCTCCAATACTGTTGAAACCATCTTCATGAAATTTTATTCATAAGAAGTTTATGCAAGTACAATTTTTTTATTTGCGTATTTGTAATAACCTTTTTTTAAATACGAAAAGCGCCAATTATTTTCCATCCATAAATTTTATCCGGTTTCGGTGATTTTTTATTTATCTGCCGTAAAAAAATATGCTTTTGGTGTGTTTTTCTTTAAATTATCGCAATATCTTCGTAGTTATAGGCACAGTAATCAATTTTTTCGTTGATGTTATATGGCGAAGAAAAATATTTATTAGGTTAACAGAAATATTTTTTTTTTTAAAACAAAACCTATCAGTGTAGGTTTATCCAAGGCATTAAACTTAAAAGAAAAGGTTTCTAAAAATAAGATTTAGGGGGTTACAGTTTACCCCCGAAACTAATGAAATAACACTAACTTTTTCTATAGCACGCACAGGGAACAGAGTGACAACAATAACATTTTCAAATACCTATTGCGCCAAAAAACCTCCTGGTAGGACTACCCGACTTCTTAAGCAAAATCGGGCAAGGGGCCAAGATACAGAGTCATGAGGCCACAGTTCGGGGAGAACAAGTAGTGGATATAAGGACCACAATACCTACGCTCATATGACAGTCGTCGGAGTGACTGAGGTGATGTAAAATGAAGCACAAATTTAAATTAGCTGGTTGTATCTGCGCACGTTTGGCGTTTAGTATGCCCATTCAACGCCAGTCCTTAGTACCTACTCTCTAATTACACGACCAGCGGTCTGATACGGCCCTAAGCCACGTCTATACTTGTCTCGCTCGCGCATTCCTCATTATTGAAGATTTAAAATTAGGTGTGCATTTCCAAAAACTGTAATAATCATGTGTCTGTTGATGAGATACAATACAGTACAATATTATTATTATACACCAAAAAGACAAACTTAAAAAAAAAAAAAAAAATTTTAAAAACGGTAGTATAATGGGCGGCCTTATCGCCTAAAGCGAGATAATTAAGGGGGAGGCCTTTGTTCGGCACTGGACGTCTTCCGGCTGATGATGAATCAGAATCACAATCAGAAAATTTTATTGACATAAAGGAATACGATATCAAAATTACGTACAATCATTTTTGTATCATAATACTCAACACCGCTCACAATATGTCTCGTCACGTACAAAAAATAATGCTAAGCTGTAAAGGGTGATGATGATGATGTTGAGATTACAAATATTTTAAGGAGAGTTGTTTAATTTGACCGACTAAATTGAAAAATAAACAAAAAAATAAGTTTATTTCGTCAAATTAAAAGATACTCAAACGATCTGTACAATTTTTCCGTATGTTGATACACAGACACAACATACAATTTCTTTAAATTCACTCTATCTACAAAACTTGCAAATGTGCGAGTGAGATAGCTGATGGGTCGAATATAATTATTCCTCCTAACTGATCGTGTATCTGCACAAGTTTGGCATCATCCAGTAATGTGAAACTGGATTGCGCAGGCCTTCCCGTTTAGATTGGCATTTCCAAGGTAGCTTTTAGTACATATCCCATATAATGAACAGTCGGTCTAATGAAACGACCAGCGGTCTGATTAAATCATAAAGCACCTAATTCTGACCTTCATACAGTCTTCGCCATTTGGGCTAATCACTTCGTCCCCTATAAATTATGTGGGATACGAGATCGGGCAGAGAATGTGGGGCTGGGTGTAATCCTGAATACGGCTGACCTGCAAACTCGACTAAATGTGGGGAACAAAGTGTAGGCTAATGCGTTTATTGAGAGTTGATTTACAAAAATTGTTATTTGCTTACCAAAAGAGTAAAGTTCGTTTTTGGTCTTCGAGTGCCGTGTTTTAATCCTGAGCAAGCGAAGGATTCTATGATTGAATCCCGAGTGTAGCGAGTGATACTAAATTAGTATCCAGAGCGTAGTGAGCGTAGTAATTCAAAGGGACAAGAAATAAAATTTCGCGTTACACATACAACTTTTCATCTCAATGGAGAAAAAAATAATAGAAGCGGTCTAGAAAGAAAATTAAACAAAAAATACTATGTTGCGATGGAAATAAAGCATTTCTATGGAGGCATCATGAGGTTTTAAACACACATACAAGTCGGCGAAATAGTTTTGCTCACTGGTTTTACGCAAAGTTTATCATCTTTTTTGTAACTTG
Organism: Apocheima hispidaria; assembly: GCA_947579745.1. Classification (NCBI taxonomy): domain Eukaryota; kingdom Metazoa; phylum Arthropoda; class Insecta; order Lepidoptera; family Geometridae; genus Apocheima; species Apocheima hispidaria. Next base: position 13,999,223 of record OX388161.1, on the reverse strand, counting down.
AGGCCCGAGTGCGGACTTACCATCGGAGAGCCAGAATGTTGTAATGGTGTTGTAGTGATCGTTGTGATACAAGCTCAAAAAGTTTTTCTATTTTAAGCTTTTATTCTAACAATTTTCGTAGCAAGCTACATCGTAGAGGGTCTACGAGTAAGATTCGCTTTTATCTTATAACTTATACCATACAAGGTCCGTGCTAAAAAAATAAGGGTAAAAATGTGTATAAAATAATAGGGCGGGAACTCCCCCTCCCTTTCCCTCGGCCCCGGGGATTTCCTCTTAATTTTTTCCCCTTAAAACGCTTTATCCAACTTTTGTCGAGTCCACTTTTCATGAACATTTTATTTCTATCATTGGGGCAATAATTTTTGATACCATCTTTGGTTTAACTTGGTCAAATATTAAGATCATAATTATAATTTTATAGGTATAGATTTCTCAAAGACAAGTTCCGAAATACCGTCATACGGAACAAAACAAAATAATAGATTCCGTAAGTATGATTTGCTGGATTAAATTGAAGTTGGCTGGTCACGTCGCTAGAGCTAAAGATGGGCGATGAAACGAGTGGATCCTGCACCGGTATCCCAGGAAAGACACTAAAAGGGGCGATCAAGCAGACGATGGCATGATGACATCAGTTGGCAGCTGGAGTCAGCTGGACACGACTGGCACAAGAGCGACGACCGTGGAACTGTAAGGAGGTCTATACCCAAATTAAGGTGTCCAAAGCAAACATTTACAAAAAAAATATATACATATATTGTAATTAACTTAATGTAAAATTCCTACAAAGGAGATGCTTACAAAATATCTATAATATATTTTTAGAGGACAAAAAAATAATAATATAGTAACAACTTTATGTAATTGTGAATTGGGAATAAGGCTTTATTATTATAATGCTTAGATTCCAAATAGTTTATTGAATATCCAAAGCATAGTCCATCGTCTAGCTGAAGTCAGAGTTTATTGAGTACACCAAAACCTCCAACATGACCTTACATTCAATTCAATTCGTTATTTTATCTTTTTACATCATTACAATGTCTTAAACAAAGCAATTTAGGCACATTTATGAAATACAAGGTGTTACACGCGACTTCATTCGCGTGGACGAATAAAAAAAAAGAGTAGCTTATGTCCGTCTCCTCCCATAAGCTATATATATGCAAAAAATCAGGTAGAACCGTCCACCCGTTTAGCCGTGATAACACGACAAACACCCAGACAGAAAGAGAGACAGAGTTACATTCGCATTTATAATATTAGTTAGGATTAAAAAATAAAGGTTTACATGAGTTTTTTTAGTGTCTTAGAAGCAGAACGTTATTGTAAAACTATGAATAGAATGTGTAGAGTCAGGTTTTACTCGGGTCTTTTTGTCATGGACACACTGGTTCCACTTGTAGAAGGCATAACTTATGTAAGTTTAATTAGAGAAAAGTAACGTAACATCTTCATAAAACCCATCAATCTCCGGCAAAACCTAACGATACTTGAAGCAGCTATAAATCAGCAAATCGCGACAAAGGACACATTTTATTACAACTACCCTCATTTCTCAAGCGCAGCTGAGCACTCGAGGGACTTGCGACCTTATTGCGTTACCTTATTTACAGGATATTTATGTGTTGTCCCTTAATCCGGCCCTTTGAACACCTAATGAAGGACTAATAAACCGAAACACGTCAAAAATATTCACGAAAACCTCGAGTTTTTAAGAAGCTTGTCCTTTATAAAAATAAAAAACATTCTTTTTACTATGAAGATATTCTCAGAAATTAGATACCTGGTAAATTTGTATTTTTATAGAAATTTGAGCACGGAGGTAAAGACATTTTATTTTAGGTTGAGATGCTATCTTTTCGTGTAAAAAGCAACTAAATTGAAGGTAACTCTTGAAAAGGTCAGGAAAGCAATTTTGTGACGAGTTTTCGAGTTCGGTCCTAATTTGAAACAAAGGCTTTTGATATCTGCGAGTTGAACATGAGTAACTTGTTTTATTTTTCATATTCTGTAGTCACAATTCGTTTATCTGATCTTTTTTATTCTGTGGTTCACTCTGATTACACTATAATTGAAATAGCAAAGTGTGGATCGCTCGGTGCTGCGCGACGTTAAGCTCCTGAGAATGTTCTACCGCACGGCATAGCGACTAAGAGCTGCTGCAAAACGTGATTCTTACTTAAGAGCCAGTCGGTACAAAACTTCATAACATTTATCAACCAAACAAAAGCAATTGTTAAGTTAAAATTTAACAAACTTGACCAAGCGGTTGTTAAAGTTTATGGCCGTCGCGAAATCTAGTACGGAGCGAACTACTAGTACCTGTTGTAGATTCGAAAATTGTCTCTTCGTTCTCTGTTTGTAACTTTTCTCAACCATACAGTGGATCCGACATCAATAAAATTTGATAAATAACTAGTATAGTGCCCATTACTTCAACACACACTTTTAAACGGAAGGAATCAAGTCAACTAGAAAATCAGTTTACGCGATTGGATTAACTATTAAATTTTTTTGTTCTATATATTTCAAGAATATAAGCTATAATAATGATAAATTAAATATAAAGTTGTACTAACTACCTATCAAAATGTAGCATTTCAATCTGGCTCGGACTTTGTAAAGGAATCCTCAAACGGGAGCTCCAACTTGCAGTGAACTAGTTTCAACTGAGTTTCGCATTCTCCACTCAACTCCGTAATAACGCTTTCTTAGCAAATACTTTACAATAGTTATGAGTTCTTGTAATATTTCAGAAGGAAGTAGTTCAAAGATATTCATGACTTGGGATAACTGGTTTTTGAATGTTGAATCTTGATGGGGAACTGTAGTTTAATTGCTACAAAAGAAGAAGATACAGACTAAGTATACATTTGAATACAAAAAAAAGGAAGCGCTTCTAATTTTATTACCTAAAAACTTTGATTTTTACTAGCAATTGTTAAGAAAATGTTTACGCATGTTGATTTTTGCTGATAAGGTCTGATGAAACTGTAATTTTGATAACATATTAAGGCTTGGTCGGTTTTGGTAATTTAATTTCGTAAGAATCTACTTTTCAATGTGACCACGTATTTTTGTTTTTTCTACTGTCATCTTTACGGAGAAAATTTATAACATATTATTATATTTATATCTTTAAAGTTGGAACTTGTACACTCTGGATTTGATTTGTACCATAATTATTGTACTTTTCAAGGACCACAGACACCGATATAGAATTACAGATTACAGATCCACTCCATTGAGTTGCAGATCGTCTTTCGTTTGAACACGTGAACTAATTTTTATCACGTGTAATTTTCCCAGATATACGAAATATTTTTCACCCGTTTTCAGGTAAAAAGTAAACATAAAACAAATATTGCGTATCCCGTCACTGTCAGTATCAGATTTATTCGCGTATTTCCACTTCGCCGTGGGGTAATCCTAAAGTCAATTTCTCTGAGGAAAGTGTGGGTTAGTTTGTTCTGACAAATAGATACACGCGGTGCAGATATCGCGGGCAAATATGAGATTTGCTTCGGATTGGAGTTTGTTTATACGAGATGAGATATGAGAGAAATGTAAATCATATTTTTAGGCTATGCCAATTCTTTTCTCGTGTATTTTTGGTTTCGTGGGTTGAAAGTAGATTTGGCGACAAATACCTAAAAGTTTTCTTAAGGCTGTTTTTTTTTAAATTTTTGTTTTATTACTTTAGGTCATTTTCAAAATGTTGAATTTCGAATGACGATTTATTTCCTGTTCTAACACGTCGCCTTCCTATTAGGGTGAAAAATCTGAATTGAAATATTTTCCAAGAAAATATTTAGAAAAATTCGAACGCACAACTTAAAAGAAAAAAAAACATTGAGAATTAAACTTAATTGGCAAATATAGTCACGACACATTTCCGCCCAGCAAAGCTCGAAGCAGGTCCAGTGGATCTTACCCTTATTGCTCTCAGCTGTCTAAAGGCCGCATTCAGAGACGTTTAATGATTACTTTCCACGTCACTATGTGAAGACTTTCTATAGAAAATCTTAGCTTATTACACTTACTTGGCTGCAATCCAGGAAATAGGCATTACAATTTTACTAGTCGCTAGAGGTGACTTTTTCGGTGTTACTTACCTGAAAAAGAAAAAAAAAAATAGTTATTATTTTTCTCATCCAGTAAACATAACTGAGGAAAAAAACATGTCAAAAACCAAAGATGTCGCATGTACACACTGCTTAACCAACTGTGAGATCTCGCGCGGTCGAAATCCTCTCACGCTCTCTTCGATCCGCCATGACCCTCTATTCGCCTATTTAGCAGTCGTCATCATTTTAAACATATTTCTTAGTATCTGTGCCTTGTAGTTTCCGTAAAAAAAATCCCTCTCAAAATACTAATTAGCAACAGCAAAAACTTAAAAGAAACAAACTTACAAATCACATCAAACGTAATCCTTTACCGCTTGTCTTTTCAATTAAAACAACAACGAACAATAGCCGTCAAAAGTTGAAGTGCAATAACGGCCAAATAACGGTCCAGTAACGGCCAATAACGGCCCTTGTGAAATCAATTTTAATATCGTCCGGTCATTTCGCCGTTTCGCCCGCCGCCATTGCCGCGTCTGTTTCGTAGCGCCCTGTATTCGTTTCGAATTCAAATTGTTAACGGGTTGGGTGGTTCAAGAAATAAGTTATTGGAGATTTAATAAAACGATGTAAAATTTCGTTTCTGTTGCTTCTCTGTAATGTTCAATTTGGTAGCATTATACCGGATGTCCGTTTATACGATAAATATTTTATAATTTTAGTGTGCTAAAACTTTCGAGAATGCTCCAGCAGGTGATCCATAACATGTGGAAATATTACTTAATTGTATAGGAGATCCTAATTTTAATGTTATTTGAGAAAAAAATAATCACATTAAGATCCCGGTACTGATTTGAAGTACTCAACTAATAGGACATCGTCTTTTCAAACTGTTCAACTATTCTCTATGTAGAAATGATTAGACTAACATTGTCCAAACTGTTCAACTAGTTACTACAAAATAATTGTAGTATTTAAATACATTATTAGAACCGAGTCTATATTTTATTTTTCATTTCTTATATTTCCATCTTGCGCCACCCCCTGTCACTTCCCACGTTCGTACTCCAATGTGCATAAATAATGTTCATTCATTAGATACGTCCAAAAAAATAACCTCTCCTTTGACGTGTAATGTATTTGCCGTCTACCTATATCTTTTGTTGCTGATGGTACTTTGAGCGTGTTTCCATTCTTAATACGGTACGCGGCTTCCGAGTTGTGTTTTCGGATAATTTTGGGTTTGTATGGAACTCCTTACGAAACAAAAACTATCCAAGGACACTTTGGTCGTCGCGAAGTACCTACGCAAAGCAAAGTAACTAGTATCGTAGTATAATGTCGATCAAAATACGCCTAGATACGTAGTAGTTATAATGTAACACTCTGAATGAGCTGATTAGCAACTACCCTCAAGTCGTAATGATGTCGAGAGCTAGGCTCATGGTCAATGCTTTCTGCCATTACCACACTGTTCACATTTTGATCAGTTACACTCAGTCGACGCTAGAATTGGTTTTAATAGCTGCTGTAGATTCAAAATAGCCGAATGATACCTTCATACTCCGTTTTACATCTGCTAGGTCCTTGCCTTTAAGGTACATAAAGATCACTTTCCAAAATGTATGTTACAATTCCGTAATTGTTAGTTACCCAAAACGTCCGCTTACCTAAACGTTAGTTTTCTAAATTATCCGCTTCCCAAAACGTTATTTTCCCAAATTGTACGTTTCCCAAAATGTCCGTTCAATGAGAAATCGACCTAAAAATTAATGAACTTACAGGGGTTTTTGACGTGACACAGTATAATTGTTTTGCTTGTGTTTTGTTTTTGTTGTTGTTGTTTTGGAAAATACTCCAAAGTAATTGAGCGATTCCAACTTACTTTTTACGCTTTCCTGCCCCTAACCACGGAAACGCTCTTTTCATCGTTGTGGTTCTTTTCTGCCCCTTTCAACTACGGGTTAGTATTCAAATTGCTCATTGCTCATGTTACAGCCGACTGTGTGCTTACATCGTGTGCGTGAAGAGTAGAGACTTGTACTACGGAAAAGGTAGAGGAACATTACATTTATGGTCATTGTAAATAATATCTATTAGAACTTAAATTTATAGAACTTTCTGTGGTCCTTTATTATATGCAGACTTGTAGTATTTTTCTGTTTACAATGATAGCTAATTTATGTTACCCGACAAAAACGATGCTAAAAGGAGTTTATTGTAATATTTGTTTTTATTTATGAATTCCGTAAAATGTGTGTTTGTAAAATACAAATTTTCAAATTCACGTACAGGCTGTACGTAAGCCCCTCAACTGATTTCGACAAATGAAGTGACGTCAATATGAGCTTTGTACCTTTTACGAAATATAATCCACTAAAAGTAATATCAAACGTTTGCCAAAGATTCATCTCAACGAAGTAAAGAGAACTTCTAAATTTCATAAAGTAATAGTGATGTTTTCTAAGAAAATATATCAGAAAACAAGTCAAATAACATGAAACTTATTGTACTATTCTGGTTATTTATAGTACTTCTATACAAGTAATATTGAAGCCGAAAACTTCTATCTCGTAGAAGACTTCTTTGTTGTTTTTTCATCCGATATACGTAATGTGATTTGGAATAACAATATTTTTTTTTGTATTTTATCAAGTATATTTGAGGACTTGCACCAAGCAGTTATAAAAGGTATATATATTTCAGTTTTTCTCAAACATCGTCGGATATTTCATAATATACTCTAGTATATCCTATACTAGTACTAGTCTAGTATATTCCTCATAATAAGCTTATTTTTAATGTAACGATTAAGTAAGTTTCTGTTTAGTTAATTCATTTGATGCTCTGTTTGATTTTTAAATAGTTAGATTTAATATTTATTGGATACAACTATTTTTGGAGATAACAAAAGCGAGGGTAGCACGAAGGAAGGTTTTGTGATTGGGGCGAGGAGAACGGGAGTCGATTAAAGGACGTCTTGAAAGTATCTTCGTTTTTCTATTCCATCATCGCCTGGACCAACGTCGCAACAAACCAGCAATTAATATTTTGTAACAACGTTGTAGAATATAGATTATTGTAGAGGCATGGTTTCTACCAGGCTTGTTGTAGTGAATACTTTCTGAAATTATTCGAGAAAATAATAGAAATTATGTGACGTTATTTATTACGTTTGATGAAAAATGTGTTCCCTATCGCCACTGTTATTGAAATAAATCATAATTACCATGAACTAGTTTCCGTATAAGGAAGGTATGAGAGAACAGTGGTTAGCAAATCCGGATCGTACGCCGCATGGTGTGGATTCAAATCACAACAACGAGGTGGAGCTTGAGTTCCCGGCGAGGAAACTACTGCGCTACCACCCTCAAATTGAAAATCTGCCGCCAAGGATCTAACGGTGTGTTCCGGCAGCTTCACTAGGGAGCCAGTTCCAGGTTGCGTGTACATCTTCGACCACACTGTCACTTAACATGAAGTGAGGTAAGTAGGAAGTTCCATCGGAATCTTTGATAATAAAACTGAATAGTGAAATACATCTCGTTCTGACTCCGGTTAGCCTTTGTTACAAATAAAATTATCTGCGTTTGTACAAACTGTTTAACAATCTATGGTCCTGAATTAACTGACACACAATCTGTGGTAACTAATACTTACTTGTAATTTAATTATTAGTACGTATTATTATTCGTTTGTATGTCTATAATTATATTGGTTTATTAGAGTATAAGTAAAACATAATCTCCCTCGTTGCACACCTCGTCTTCTATACCTCTTCTATGAATCCTCTCCATCCTAAGGTTGCCTGGAAGAGATTGCTTTCAGTGATAAGGCCGCCAGTTGTTACACTACTTTTTAGGCCTCTTTTTAAATTTATGTACAATTTTGTGTGAACAATAAAGAGTTAATCTATCTAATCTATCAATCTATGTACTTAAGGCCCACACGTAAGAACTTGGTTGGCGCCGACCGACATCTAACAAACGAGAAATAAAGAAAGATAGATAAATATTTTTCTTTTAATTTTCTCTCGTTGATCCGTGGTTGTCAGGTATTTGTTAGCTATCTAATAATGTATGTTTTAACTATCTATCACCAACAATTAATTTCTTTGTAGGTCAAGTTTAGTGCTATTGAAATAAAGTCGAGATCAAATTAAACCGGTGCGGTGAACTTATCAACCTGCCAACACTATGAAAGACACGTCAAGGATGTACGCGAGATATTTTTCCCCGGAAAAAATGGAAAAAAAAAACAGGGTAAAAATATAATAATATCGCCAGAAAAATAATTCAGCGCAGTCAGTTAGTTCTTGATTTCGCTTAGTTATAGATCAAAATTAGATATTTTTGGTTCTTACACTGTTCAGTGTGTTGTCGTAGGTTCTGCTTCAAATCATATACTTATTATAAATAGTTTGAATGAGTTCAATGAAAAATATCTTTTGTAGCCCGATACATTTTATATTTACCTATATTTTGAACAGATTTATGGATATGGTTTCCTAGACACAATACGAGCGCAACCACAAACAAATTCAGTACCAAACTCAACTGCACACACTGTCTTCTGTCTTGGAATTCTATTTACCAACTTTTCATACACACCTGAAACAAAATTTTCAACCATAAGACTTTAAGGATAAGTGCGATGAAATCGCATAGACAGCGCTGGTCAGATTAAACGTTCACATCGGAGCTTACACTTCTGTATCAACACTTTTTCAACCTTATAGCACTACAAATAAGTGAGATAGTTGCGGCATTATCAAGTTGGTGAGATTATAGTGCAGTGCATGTTGCGTCTTGTAGATGTTCTAATCACAGCATGTGCGGTTGCAGATTGCCTTAAGGCGTGCAAGATTTGTGGCAGTGTAGTGCTGCCCTTTCTCTGTTCTGTATTGCATAAATCTACTGCAGAGTACAAATCCTTAACTTCATTTATCTTTATATATCTCATTTTATTTATATTGTTTATTTGCCTATTTTAGGGTTTCTTACTTTAAAAGAAAAAAATGGGATCATTGTAAAACCACTCAAGTGTCCATCCGTCCGTCTGTCCCAGAGGTTTTTCTCGAAAACTTAACGTAAAACTTGGAATTCGGCATAATCGATATAATTATCTTGATGAAGCGTATATAAATATTTCAATAATTTCACAATGAAATATTATTTTTTTTGTTAATTCGTTTTTTGGTTTAGGAGCTTAGAGGGCTTAGTAGCCAATTAAAGTTTGAAAATTAACATATTTTATAATTTGAACTGTAAAATTAAAAAAAAAAGTGATTTCATCTTTTTGTATTTAGTGGTCTTATTGATATAGCAAATGTGCAAAAAATTCTGTCCCCCTAAGTTTTTAAAGCAAGAGTAAATAGATAATACTCAGCCATAAATTACAAGAAAATTTCATGTTGTTACCACAATGTTATAGTTTCGGAATAAGATATTTTTAATATGTAGAAACCTATGATTGCTTTTTGTACCTATTATATTATAATTTTTATTTTTGTTTAGTATGGAACCCTAATTGTGCGAGACGGTCTCGCTCTTTACCGGAGTTTTCAGGTACAAGATCGAAGACGCTATAAATTGAAGCAATTTAAGCTCTTTTACTGTTCCATAAAATGTTATTCCCGATGCTTTTTCGTATACGAGTATAATCCAAAACCTCGTAAAGATTATAATGAACATTGATAAAACATCCAAAGTAAGCAGATTCCCAAATAATTTCTTCGAATTCAATTTCGCGATTCGTAACATTTCCAAAGTATCAAATAAACTCCTCGGGCTTATCCGTCTTACTTATACAAAACAAAGAGTTTCTTCAATCCATCTTAATACTTAATACGTCACTGAGATGTCTTGGAGACGTGATAAAGGTGTTTCGAGTACTTACTTCGGATGGCAAGACTCGCTCTTTTAAATTCTGGGACCGACACTGGCCCTTAAATAGTGCAAAGCTTCGAACTGTTAAAGTTCGAAAATTCGGGTGCCACTGATCTGTAATAAGCAAGCGTGACGCTAACCATCAGATAAGTGCCTTACTCGTCTCACCACTCAGTAGCAAAAACAGAGCCTAGGTATAATCTTGGCCAAAATATTCCTCACAGACATGTTTAGCAAACTCATTACAAGTTCTGTCTACCATCTCCGTCGGAATCTCGACATCACCAAAGAGATAAGGAGCTATGTCGATAAAGATTGATCACCTGCATCGAACGGCGTTGCATCACAAAGCGATCACCGCAGCGGCGCATTTGTAACGGCGACGTGACGACGTAACGATGTGCCTGTGGAAGCCAGTAGCTAAGCTCGCGGGAATACGGTGCGAGGGTGTAATGAACTGTGTCGATTTCACTGCCAGTGATTTCAACACAGAAGAGACAAAAATACTGCTAGATCTTTTCTGTGGTTTTATACTTGCCTATTATACCACCACTCGAGGCGACAGTTACACTAAACTAAATAAATATAACTTCATTGCTGACTATAAAGACATAATCATATAATTGACATGATTAAATAAATAAAAAAAATAACGTAAATAATTGCAATAAATTTTAAATAATAATAATTGGAATAATGTAATAGTTGGAAAATAGTTAAGTAAGCATAAGATGTTAAAGTGTAATTTGATTAGTCTTTTTTTCTTTTACTTTACTACCACTACTCGTAGAGTGTTAGTGATAGCTAGTGTGTTCTTTACAAGGCAATGTTTATGGGAGGCCCGCAGTGTACAGGCCTCCTCTTGTCCTTCTTTTTTTTTCAGTCCACTGTCTTCCAACTTACTATAATACCATGTCGTCTGACCATCGGGCTGGTAAAGTAACACGTTTAAAATCTAATATTGCAGCGTGACGAGCGTATGATAGGTTTTCATAATTTCACATTTGAATGTTAAATAGTACACTGTCACATATTTGAAACAATAGATGGCAAGTCACCTATTTTAAACAATAGATGGCAAGTCACCTATTTGAAACAATAGATGGCAAGTCACCTATTTGAAACAATAGGTGGCAATACAACTTTTTTACTTTCACTTATTATTTGGCAAAGAACTTGCTCCGCTTATCTGAGCTAGCTCTTACTATCGAGCTCCCGTTAATTTAACACCAAGAAGTAAACTGAAGTTAAAAACATGGAATTTGGTAACACGTACATTAGTAGCATTCGTTAAAAGCATCCTAGAATCCAGATGGTAACGTACCACAAGCACCCATTTCTCAGATATTTTTTTAATGCTACTACGGCACACGCATTAAAAACGTCTAAACTTCAAAATAACTGAATTTATACAAAAATTGAATATGGAAAAAAAATGGTATGAAAAATAAATTCAAAGTCAAAGTTATTTATTGGTAAATATTCATCTACAAGTCAAAAATAATAACCTTTTGTATACAATAGTATGCAAATTAAGTAGAGGCTATTCATTGTATACAATGATCATTTAAATGCGTTATACAATGTTAATAACATACAATTATAATAATTATTACGTCAGATAAACCTCACGTACTGAAAAACTGAGTAAAAACTCATTTCGTTTCGTCTTTGTAACTTCTACGTCTGGTGGAATGCATCCGGATCCAGGAGGAAAAGATCTGGAGTCGCGCAAGTCTTTCATCCGGTAATGTAGTGATCTCTCGTGGATCTCCGAAGGATCGATGGAGCCGCGAATACTAAGGATGCACGTTGGAAATGACATGGAAAGTTCAAAGAGGGAATACCTAATAACTTTTCAGTGAAAAATGTCATTGATTAAATAAAATGTCTCGATTAATAAAATTGTTGAAAAAAATCTTATTCTTCGTAGAATATAATACGGTTTATACACAGAATTCTTCCTATTATACGGGGCCAATAAAACACAAGTTCAGTTGTTACGTTCAGTCAGTTGTTAAGTCATTTCAAGCATGTTTTCATGTACTCACGACCTTATATCTTGACTCTTGATATTTTTAGCCTCTTGACTGATTTTGCTCATATTCAAAATTTTTGTTAAAATAGAGTACCGAATGCGCCAAATATTATCAAAACCAGCCGGTATGTGGCACCGCAGCAAACTTCACCCTTTTTGGGGGATATACCCCACTTATCAAAAATCACCGACGAATTCTAAAAATTCGGAGAACCTATATACCAAGTTTCGTCCAAAAATGGTTGAAAAATACGACCTGTACGCGAGTACCGACATACGGACAAATGAAAGCAAATTTTGCCAGTTAAAACTGAGAACTTACGTTCGCTTCGCTCACTCGGTCAATAAGGAGTTCCAAAAATAGTTTTTATAGTATTTTTACTGTATGCTAAATAGTTTGGAATAATATCTGCAAGCGAAATGAAAGAGACAGGTTTATTGAAGCTTTCGAAAGTACCTGATGAGACATGTTTTTTTTTAAAATAATTTTTAGATTCACTAAATTATTATTCAATACCACAGTGCTCGCTGATCTCAATTCCTAACCAATTAAAGAGATTTGATGCCTACCAGACACATCCACGCACAAGGTGCATCAAAAACTCATTCATACAACTTACATCAATACACACCTTCCACAGACACACAACCCAAAAAAAGACATTGAGTCCATGAAGGTCGAAATAATAAAAATACTGACTCAGAAAAAGATTTCCAAAATGTAAAAAACGCATTCAAAAGATTTTCTTAACTTCCTCGCATAACACTCACCCTCATTTGTAAAGTATCGATCGACAGCGGCCATTATTTCTCGGCTTAGTGTCAATCAAAAACAGACTTACACGCGCTTCGTTTCGCAAAGAACCGGATAAGATCCGGCGAGAAGCGGATGAAACTGGTCCTAACGAGTGCCGCGCACAAAGACCCGACTCGATTACTCGATTATACGTCCGATTATTCGTTCGATTCTGAAGATCGAGTCATTGTTGTGAGCCGGGGTGAGTAATGCCTATCGCACAGTCCATACGTCAAGGATTTGTGGAGTTTTTTCACAATAGAAGTAGGAAAGCCTAAATCGTTTGCCTTTCTAGATAGCTGAAGAAAAAAGTGAGGATAGGGGATCGGAATCGCTTTAGAATTCATTGAATAACTTTAGACCTTGACGTTCTTTGAACTTTATTCTTAGATATATATTTATGATTGTAAGTTTTTTTTGCTGTTAACCCTACTTGTATTAAATTTGAATATAATGACAATGCTAAGCCACAAATCAATTTGGAACAGAATTGAAATATTTTTTCGCCAAATAATCAAAGCCAACTCGACCGAAATAAATAAAACCGTTTTGTATTATACGAGCAAAAATATAAAAACCCGGACCTAAAAAAATATCTTCAATCGCGAATTTATCAACATCATTCCCCATTGGAACATTTTAAAGGGAATAAAAAGTTGGATCTACCCTCAAAGTTTCAATTGATTTTGCTTCATTTCGAGAGCTCGGTTCGTTTAACTTCTTTTTAATTAAATTAAAAGCCTAATCGGGGCCCAGAGGAGCCATCCTTTGGTTTTTTATAGCATTCAATACATACCTAGTCAAATATTTGGAACAGTTGAGTTTTATTTTTAACGTATCTTGAGGTAGTTTAATTACTAACTAATGATTTTTCGCACATTTTTTAATGAACATTTTAACTGATTTGTCTTTATTTTGCGAAAACGAGTAAATAACTATTCTTCGAATATATAAATAACATTTTTATCTCAATACATCCCCTACCTTTTCCTGCCCTCTGAACATCAAACGAATTGACAGAATAAATGAATTCTGTTAAGTGCATGTTGCGAAATGCTCATGATAATGGTTCCGCAGCTATGTTAAAAATACATTTTAGATAGACAAAAACTCTTTAGTGCACACCAGAATATAAAATCATAAACAGGAAAACCTTTTAAACTACTGCCATAAGTGACGACCTTATCGCTGAAGGCGATCTTTTCCAGGCTACCGTTGAAAAGAAACAATTTTATAAACATCGTCATTATTATTATCATCATCAATCATCATCATCATCATATTTTTTTTAGATTTTTTTGAAAATGCCTTCTTGTTGTTATATTAAGCAAAAAGTAAAAAGTGGTTTTAGAAACCGCGGTTCTATTTCAAAAACCCTCTTCTACGAGAGTTTACTCTACGAGTTGATGTTTGTTGCACCTCCATGTTGCGTGTAGTTTATATCTCTAAAAAAATATTTCCTTGGCAGATAATTCAATTATATTATATAGAGGTATATTTAATAAATTTCGGCTCTACGGTCCTTATAATTTCTGAATAAAGAGACAGATGGACATGGTAAAACTATAAGGTTTTCTAGTTTGGTACGGGACTCGAAAAATACGATCCTTAAATTCGTCACAGCGACCGAGCCGTCCGCGGGACCCGCGGAGTCCCACAGACCCCTCGGTCCCAAAGACCCGCCGGTCCCACAGACCCCAGGGTTACAAAGACTCAGGTAAATAAAAACCCAATGTTAACCAACCCTTTCTAGAATTTTTATTTTTCCATACCATTATTGAGCTTTTAGTATTTTTAATAAGTCTCTGTATTTGAGTACATCATGTCGATATCCCAGGAGTTGCGACTCATACGACCCTGTTTCTAGGAATTCAGATTTACGATAAATGAAAAAAGTTATGCCGAAAATGAGAAATGTTTTTATGATCATATTTTTCTGAAAAGAAGTACAATATTTATGTAGTACAGTCTAGAAAATACATATATAATTAAATCGCTCTTCATTCGTTTCTAAGACAAACCTTTGTAATTTGTTTGTGTAAATAGAAACGAAATTACAATTTAAAAGTTGGGTTTTTCATGCAAATGAGAGATCAGACGAGCAATTCGCGCGCGTAATGTTAAGCATCACTCAGAATTTTGACCTTTAAAACCTTAATGCTCTTTGCACTCATGTTAGATGTTAAATCTTGCTATGCCCTGAATTTCGATGGAAGCTTTGCCCTAGGATCCGGAACACATTAATGTTTGCACACTACTGCTTGGCGGTAGAATAACTGGCATAAGTGTGGTTTGATGGTGGGACACTGTAACGAAAATCTACTAATACAAAATTATTTACAACACAACACCAGGTTACCGAGTCAAAAATACTGTCGCAAACAACACTTAAAAAGTGATTGTAATAAATATCTATGTTACATTTTTGGTGTGAAATAATAATAAAAAACAAATATTTTTCAATTTCGATGACAGAAAAAGTCTTAGTGTACTCCAATGTCTTGTAAACCAAAAAAACAAAAAAAAACTTGATTGCGTAACGTATCTAGAGCTGCCTTTCGAAATAATCTCAATCGTTCCAAGCAAGCTTTTATTAGTAATATCTCCAAACATTTTTTACCAGAAAAGGCAAGAAAAGATTTTACGCCACCACGGCCGCAAAATATCACAGAAATCGCGAACATTTTCCCTCAAACGTGAACTAGTTAGCAGCTTCAGAAAGCACACAGAATAATGACCGCTTACAATTCCTTCATTAGACCTTAATATTGAGGTATTAGGGTTGAAAATGGGGTAGCTGTTGGTATTCAATAGTGGAAAGCGAATGTACGTGAGAGCTATTGAGCGGGACGGAGGGAAATGGCGCGCTATTCCGGCGGTTTCACCTAAATTCACTAAATAATAGTGCTAAATAGACACGTTTCAGGTTAGGTATAAATTTCAGCGAAAATTGGTACGTTTATAGCAGTTTTGGTCGTTGAAGACGTAAGGTGTAGAATATACAAAGTAAAAAAACATCCAATACCAAATCCCTGTTTTTTAGTTTCAAATTTCTTCCAAATAATTACCAAGCATATTTTAAAGTCGGTATTTTGAGCTGATTTTAAAGAAAAATAATTGTTTATTATTAACTCTCTCTCTCTCTCTCTCTCTCTCTCCGTTAATAAAGTATATTATATCTAAGCAATTTATAGTCTCAATGACCAACTCAATTTACCTAAATCAAATCCACGTCAGGTTTTACAGTAATTTTAATACTCAGGCTGTTAAAGTTACTGTTATAGTTTTTCTTTTAACGGACAAGTTCCTTTAATAATTAAGCAAAATACATACAAACTACAACTACCTAAACTACTTAGCCTACTACATAAAAATAACAGTTGGATTAACCAGCCACCATAAAGGTGTATAGATAACCCAAATGATCAAGCCCACTAGCAGTTGGCAACGTACCCAGCATGCTGGCGGCATTACCACGCTGAATGGCAGTGCTTATGCGGTGAGCCAAATAAACACCAGGATTTTGGTCACGCGTCGCGTCAACCAGGCGCTCTGATAAGTTTTTGAAAATAAGATGAGCTTCCGGTCCCCGAGCGCCCAACGTCTCTACTCCAAACGGCTCAAATATAGTTAGTTATAGAACTTTAACCGTGAAGTTTACCAGCATTATCCGTCATTTTGATAATAGGTAGTTAAAATGGTGCAATATATTTTTCTGCTTAACGGGAGTTTTAACTGCAGTTATGACTGTAGTTTAAAGCTAACCTAGATGGTGCAACCAGGCCTTAGTTTTTTATTCGTCGCTGCTTCACATTACACATTCTCGCGTCCACAAACCAAACCTCGGCAAAGAACAAAAATCATAGATAGGCCGAGTGTTCACTATCGTATATTATTCACTCGCGCCGTGCACGACCGCTTGCCAGAGTTGCCAGTGAAATATTTTTATATTTATTTTAGGCAAGTTCACGGCCCGGTGGGCGCATGTTGTGTAGCCTAGTTCGAATTTCACCTGTTTTTATTTATCTTTTGCGTCTTTTTTCAGGAGCGTGTCGTGTGTTTGGGGATTTTCCGTGTAATATGTGACCATTGTCAAGGTTTGATTTTGTTGCGGGCAAATAGAACGCGGATTTCTAAAAACCTACATCGTTATGAATGTTTCTACTTTTTTACCGATTTGTTTTTTTCTGTACATTTTGTTGACTTGTAAATTGTTTTTGTTTGTTGGTTTTTGTTGTGTTGTTTTACTCTATTAGCAGTTTCCAGCTGCTGTCTTAGTGATTCTAGTTGCAAATATGAAATAACTAGCAGCGTCCTGCGGTTTCACCCGCTACGCCACAGCAATAGTATATTTTTCTGGGATACAAAAAAAGTAGCATATGTGTTAATCCAGAGTATAAGCTACCTCCATACCAAATTTTATTCAAATCCGTTCCTCCGTTACAGAGTTGAACGGGAACAAACACACTTACACGCCTAAAGTTGCCTGGAAGATATTGCTATGAGTGACAAGTCCGCCATTTATCACACTAGTTTATATGCCTCTTTTTAAATGTATGTAAAATTTTATGACAACAATAAAGAGTTATAAAAGAGCCCAGCAGGGCTAGCATGCTAAATCTAAAACAATGCTAAGCTAAATTTTTTTGTTATGCTAGAACAGGACACGGCTACGATTATGTATATGCTTGTCTCATTTTTCACGACATGAAGAGTCGAGAAGATTTTGTCGCGGTGCGCATGCTAGCCCAGCTGCTGGTCCAGTTTCCATTCCAGGCTACTGTGACTGTTTTTGACCACAACAACACCAGGTGAGCTGTGGTGAAACGCCTAGTCTGCAACCCTGTCATTAGACAGGGTTGCAGACTAGGAGTTTCGTTTATATTAATAAACGACGACAGCGACAGCCATAGTGTACACGATAACGACTTCCAAAATATAAATACCTCTACGATACCTAAATACCTATTACCAACATATCAGCTAAACTTTCCGGCCGTCAGTGTAGTGCTCCCAGCAGACTAACTCGCTTAGTTACCAACATACGAAACCTAACTTTGATTCCATTTTTCGTTGACAGGAACATACGTTACTAAAAGTCTCTAAGTATGATAGTTTGGATTTAGACACTGTGTGTTACGTGATAGGGTTTGAATTTGTGTGATGAAGACTATTTAATACTGGCGGAAATGTGAATATGAAGTGTAAATAGTACGGAAACGTATGTTTATGTTTATGGGACTTAAGATGAGAGTATACCGCCTGCTTGTCCGTAAAGAAAGAGCCAACTGAGTCCCGCCCCTTAATGTTAACAAATTTCGATATTTTTTATACGTACAAAATTATGTGGTTTGATTTTTTAAATTTCGCTAAGCCTTCGTTCGTTTTGCGTTGAAATTATGACGAAGAAAAGTAGTAGTAAAATACCAAAAACATTTTTTGAAAAACAAATTTATTAGTGTAGATTATAGTTTACCCAAGCCATACCAAAAGCAAAAGATATTGTTAATATTTACGGGGTGAAAACAGTTTTCCCCCGAAACGTTAATTAAATGTCGTTTAAAAAATTAGTACTTAAATTTACACACAACCTGCATCTGCAATTCTCTTTATCACACGTTCACCGAGCGGGATGCAGAGCGACATAAATACTTATCACGCCAAACCTTCGCGGCAGAAAAAATCTTTCGAACTCACATCTTTGTAAGCTACAGAAGCTAATTATATTATTTCATTCTTCGTTGGTTATTGTTTAACTCTACTCTGCACTTGATTGTAGTGTGCAAATTTGTACCTTGGTATTTCAAATTGAGCCTACACGAAATTAAATAAATAAAAACTTACAACAGTTCTGATAAGTCTAAAAAATAATTGCCTACGTTAGCTTACCCTACCTGCCCTCTAAGCCCTCAGTAAATTGTCAGCAACAAGCCGCGCGCTGTCAGATTACCGTGACTGACATCTCGGGACACCTCTCTGCGGCTTGCTGGTGTAGGCGTTGTACTTATTTGCCACGTCTGCAGTGCTACTTATCTTTGTTTGATTTAATAAGTTGCTTTTTATGTTTAGATTTATCTTCTAATCAGAAATTCTAATCAATTCTAATTAGATCTCTTAATTTTGCGACATTTAAATATGTCGGTGTAGTTGGATAGACCAATACTTTATGGCAAACATAACTTATTTGGGATACACAACTATTATTTTGGATGAAAAGAAATTTGGCATTTCGGACTGTAAGGTTATCGAAAACAGTATTTACTTTTTTTGACATATTTAAAGTTTACAATATTTCAATTATTGCGTTTTTTTTAGACTTCTATATTAGTTCCTAGCTGTTACCCGCGACTTAGTTCGGTGGAACAATAATAAAAGTTGCCTATGTCCTTCTCTTACCCTTATGCTATATCTATGCAAAAATTCAGCTTGATCCTTTCATTGGCGTGATAACGCGACAAACACCCATACAGAGAGACAGATAGACAGATAAACAGAGACAGACAGAGTTACATTTGCATTTATAATATTATTTCGGGTTACGAACCTAATTATAACGATAATTATAAGTATAAGTTGTTCTAAGTTGTTTATCGCGTTAGCCAAGCTAAGTAAACGGTGTCGTCAGCCTTCTGGTATAGCATATTATATTAAACAAATTTATGTATTTCCTGAGTGTTCAGTTAGACGACTGACATAATAAATTATTCATGATCATGAACGACGTTCACTATAAGACGTACACTGAAGATACAACAAAAAGCTGCTCTTTCATACGAAACAATAATTGCATTGAGCGGCTGGTTTTTTGCGATTTCAGATTTGGTCCTAAAACAACAGTTATTCATAAGGATGAGTATAATGACAATATGTTTGCCGAGTGACCAAAACACTCAGTACAGGTATATCTGGGGTGCATCCAGCTAGACAGTGACGGACTCAGGTGGCCGTGGGGCCAGAGCGAGGGGATTACTGACAATGTAGGGCGCTCTTGGAGACTTAAACACAATACAAAATGTGCTCATTTTTCAATGTAAGAGACTTTAAATAATGACAATACGTACTTTTAACAAAACTTAGCTGTTGTTTTGAGGTTATGAATCAACCGATAAAGTAAATAATATTTACTTAAGTACTATGTACTAATACTTACTTTACTAATAATAACTAATATTTAGTTTACTATATTATAGTATAAATTTTTATAATTTATTTAAGAATTTGAAGCATTAAAAACTTTCATCCTAAAATTATTTTCTGGTTTAAAAATTAGTATCTACTTAATTCTCCTGATCACATCACATCACCCGAATATTATAAATGCGAAAGCTTGTGTATAAGTATGTAAGTGTGTTTATTCCCGTACAACTCTGTAGCGGCTGAACGGATTTGAATGAAATTTGTTATAGAGGTAGCTTATACCCTGGATTACCACTGAGGCTACTTTTTATCCCGGAAAAATAATCTGTTTTTGTATAATAGAGAGTGAAACCGCGGGGTGCAGCTAATATCTCATAAATGTAATTACAGTGTATGGTGAGTAGACGTTTTCAGGACAAAACATAGTCGCTGATTCAAGATACACCTAAGCTGCCTCTATACCACATCCGATCACCTTCATCCGATTTTTTCAGCCGTTAATACTAGTGTGATGTAAAACTTTATTATTTAGTGGAGGGGCACCTGATAATAGCATAAAGCATATAAGCAAAGCATAAAAGAAAAAAAAAACCTTTGAAAAGAAATGTTATAAAATAAGGACAAAAAACTTTGTCATTTTTGACTCACTATTATATTCTTCGTAGCCAGATAAAAATACGTGTAAGTAAGTACATATAGTTGCTAATGCTCTGGTAACGGAATAGTAGATCCGACATAATCCCAGAAATCCATTGATTAACTGGCAATCTCAATAAACCTGCCAATATTGTGCGTTTTCCTTATTGCCTTCAGTAGGGATCCCTACGCGTTCGTAGCACACATTGAAATATCCAACTAAACTGCAGTATCCTATCTCTATTTGTTTGTAATTAAAATTAAAATTTTGATTTTATTTCTCTATAATAAAAATTACCCTTCTTGAAGGATGAAACTTGCTTTTGCGGGGGCGAAGTCCGAACATAAACGCGCACAAAGACGCGGACATCAGCCTGTCATAAATGAACACGTGCAAACTATTTAAAAAAAACATGCTATAATGTGTTCTGTATCCACATAGTCAATTGGTCCATGAGTTTCAAAGGCTTCCAAAAGCTTTGATATAGGGAATCGGTATATATCTATGTAGATACTTCTACTACTACCAAGCGCTTCCAAAATACGGTAGTGCTATATCGTAAATTCTGGTAGCGGCACACACATCGGTCGAAGTAACTATCAGTCCAAAAACTTTATGTTATACGTATTTTCATAGACTGGGAGTGGGCTAGGCTGGTGCTACACGACGCTGCTTACTTTAACATCTGCTCATAAATATTTTACAATCAATCAATCATTATTTTAGTATCACTGTATCTAGACGTGCAAATATTTTTTGTTATACGCTTGCATACTAACTCACAATCACACCCTTGCAGCAAACACTCTTCTCAAACTATATTTAAGTATCCCAGAAGAGAACTACCTCTTACAAACTCAGGGTATCCTACCGTGGGAGCTAGTGCCCTAAAACTAGCAATTTTTCTAGTTTTGTTAATCTACCTGTAGGTAGGTTTTAAATATCTAACATTTTTGCTCATTATATAAATTGTTATATGCATGTATGAAATTAAATCTAACTAATATTATAAATGAGAATGTAACTCTGTCTCTCTGTATGGGGTGTTGATCGCGCTTTCACGGCTAAACGGTAACAGCTAATAATTATATAATCATATATATGTTATTATCAATAAATAAAATAGCTTTAGATGTGAATTTGGACACGAAATAAATTTAGACATTAGACAGCATTACTGATTTATTTTGTAGTGAGTTGAACTACTCGCCTGTTAGTTACACTGAACGTCCCCAAATCGTCTACAAAGGGTTCGATACAATAGCGGTATCAGGAAGCCGTTAATCGACGTCGCAAATGGCGCGTAAAGATAATTACGCGGACGCGACGCCGCGCGCCGCGCGCCACGCCGGGCGGAATGACTAGTCGGTGATTTGGTCCATACTAATTTATGGACAATGTGAAGGGGGATGGATTGTGGAGTCGATACTGTCTTGAATTTTGTTATATTGATTTTTAGCGGGACCTCCAGGAATTATAATTGAAATACATTAGTGTAATTATTGGCAAGTAATTTAAGACCGAAGGGACAGTGTTATCGCTATTTTTGCGTGTCGAACCTGGACTAGATTATCACAGGACCTATGCAAATGACATAGTAAGAGAGATATAGAGAGTCCTGTACCCATCAATGGGATAAGAAAGCTGTGGATGATGTTTATTAAAAAAGAAAACAACTGCAAATAAAATCAATTAAATATTGTAATCAACCAGTTAAATCTGTCATGGAATTTCGGCTGCAGGAGGCCATATAAGGGCACACGGTACATACATACATACTGAGCTTATTATGCTGTTTTTTTTCTTTCTGAGTAAATGTACTTGTGTTTTACTGTTCTGTGCTAAAGAGAACTCTCACGCGCTATATATTAAAAACTAGACAAATAACATTAACTAAAACAAGCGTATTAGGTAGTTCCACAAGACACCGATTCACCTAATAATTTATTTTAATTTCAATGACCTCTTACATTATTCGTATTTAAAGTATTATATTTCACAACTTTGATTAATACTTTTAATCAAGCAAATAAACTTGCTTAATATTCGATTGTGTACACCGCATCTGACTTAGAAATTTATTTTTGAGTCCTTTAACGTGACATTTGATTTCCCCACATCGTCGCAAAAAGCCAAAAAAAGCAAATAAAATTATCATAAAAATAATTTTTATCGCAAGTTCACGACGCATCAGGTGCCGTCGTCTCCTAAATTGAATTCCACATAACTTTCTGACACACAAAGACTTCGGAGACAATAAGAGACATTATTTCGAAATGTTTCGAAACAATTTTCATCATTTCGTTGTTCTGCTGGGATTTACTTAGTTTGCGCGGAACAAATCAAATTCTGTTTTCTTTGGACGGCGCCGCTGGGAAGGCTTACATCTGGCTTACTAGTTGCGCTTCTTTTTAGCATATTTTGTGATTTTTATATTTTTAGACTTTCATAAATCATTTATTGCATAAATCCAGTTTGAAGACAAAAGACAGTTTTAAGACCCTCCTGGCTTAGCTTGTAGTGCGTCTGCCATATAACCAGGAGGTCCACGTTCGATTTCAGGCAGGGCAGATGTTCGAATACGTTCGTTAATTTTACACAAGGAGTTTGTGGAGCTATGAATGTGAGGCGTTATTTATTTTCATAACAGGTGGGAATGAACAATAAAGTGCACAAGTTTTCGCCTTTCAACATAAAAATTATAGAAATTTAAAGTCATCGTAGCAGCGTTTGAAACGTTTGTTGCCCGTGGTCCAACTGCGTGGTTCTACGAGTGGGACTAAGAAAACCAGTATTTATTAATTTTAAAATTATACATTTCTACCAATTTTCTTGCGGTACAAAGATCCAGTTGATTCTCTACCGTATGATAAATGATTATAATTAATTACTAACATAGCTACGAAACTCTACCGTGACCAAAAGTAAAGAACATCAAGTACACCTGGATAGTGCATTGTTTTTAGGAGTATTTTGTTTAAGACGGTTTAAAAAAAAATACACTAAAAGGTTATATAGCATAGCTAAGTAGTCCACATGTAGTAGTCACTATCCTTTAAGTTGAAAAAGTTAACTTAAAGAAATGGAACAGAAGTCAAACAAAAAAATCTCAACCCCATTAACTTGCATAACCCTTTTCTTCCAATATCCAGCTAATTCGATTCAATCCGAACACACGTCTTTCATAAAAGAAAAAGCCAAGAATAATCCCAGGTCACAATTGCATCGCTGCACCTTCCCCAGTTCAATCGAATCATCCTCGAAGAGATTGTCGCCTCGTGCAGGAGCGAAAGGAGCGAGCGGAAATAAAAAAAGCGAAGCGTGCGAAATTTTATTCCAAGAAATAGGGGATCGAACGTCTAAGAAATTAATGTATTCACAGTCGAATATCATCGGAATGCTTTTGTACGTGGGTATATTAATTTTGATAATAGCTTTCTTTGTTGGAGATCCTTTTGTTGTTTGACTTCGAAAATAAGTTGGGAGTGCTGAGTTTTTTCAGTGTTATTTTTTTTTGGCTTTGTCCGATCCGTAGGCGTTGGAACTGTTAACTGAAATGTTTTGGAAACAATACCTTTTGTGGTGTTTTACTTTAGAGCCGTTACAATTGGTTTTGACGTTTATAATTTGGTAAGCTCTGTCGTAACCAATGTTTGAAATCTATTAATGTAAGATGAATTCAAACCATTGCTTGTAAAAAAATCAACGATTTTCCACCATGTTTTAATTTTCCGTCAGCGTCTTGTCAGCGTCAGTTTGGATTTAAAAACCTTTAACATTTCGCGTATTGTAATATCCAATATCGTACAAAGAGCCCATTATAATTATTTAAAAAATGCATATGAGAAGTGTGAGCAAAAAAAAAAAGATAAAGCAATAATTAAACAAAGGAATGCAAAACAGGCTTATCAGATATTTAAAAAGACCTGATTCTTAATATTCTTTCTACAATCGATGAAGTCAATCTCGATCCTCAATCCAACAATTATTTTGTATACAATGGTAGCTGTAATCGATACCAAGTTCTCGAGCATCGAGTCTCGATTCACGTCGAACGCAGGTTGTAGTCGATTTAACTTCGATTGAATGAAAAACTATCGGTATTGTGCTGTCAGATGTTATGTAAAAGAGACATCAGAAGCAAGCCTAGGATTCTGATTACATTTTGAAAGTGAAGCCAACTAAAGTTACATAATACTAAGTTTTTTAGAGTTTCTAAAAATATATAGAGTGATTAATCCGTATCACACTAATATTATAAATGCGAAAGTCTGTAAGTATGTAAGTGTGCTTATTCCCATTCAACTATGTAACGGCTGAACGGATTTGGATGAAATTTGGTAGGAGGTAGGTTATTCACTGAATTAACACATAAGCTACTTTTTATCGTTCTTGTAGAACAACGGGTGAAACCGCGGGGCGCAACTAGTATTATATACCGAGTCTTTTTTTCAGGCAACAAATTCCTCATTTTAAGAATAAAATTGATTTAATTATAATTAAAAATATCGTTAGTCCACCAAGTGAGAGGCCTACCTACGCTGCGTCTTTCAGTACATGGCTTCTACTCAAGAACCTTTGTTACCCAGCGTTATCGGTTCTTCGAGCGATGTTGCCTGCCCATTGCCACTTCAGCTTGCAAAACCCTAAGAGCTATGTTGACGACTGGTTCTTCGGCGAATATCCTCGTTCCGAATCTTATTGCGCAAAGAAACTCGGAGCACAGCTCTCTGCATTGCCCGCTGCACGACTACGAGTGCACGACGAGTTTGTCCAAAAGGCCAACAGTTAAGGACCACGTTTCGATTCCATATATCATCACAGGCAACACACATTGGTTGAAGACCCTCGTCTTCAGACACTGCGGAATTTTGTGCAAGAAGATATCACGCAACTTCTCTAAGTACCTGTCCGATTCTTTGAGCGACCTTTTTGGCCTATTTGGGCGTACCAAACTGAACAATCTGTCCAAGATAGTTATAGTGGTCAACAACTTCGAGGATAACGTTCCCAACGACTACCGGTGCGGGTACAACACAGGCATTGGACATTATTTTTGTCGTAGCCATGTTCACTTTAAACATATCTCATGTCATTCATGTCACGTCGTGTCATAAATTGAGATCAAAGATTATGAGGGACATGCGAGTAACGTGGCCAGAAACAATTGTGGTTGCTCTAGAATCAGCCAGTAATACACACTGACTAGTCTCACTAAGGGTGCTAAAATTTGCTTATTCAAGCTTAGATATGCTTTATTACATTTACTATGCTTTCAAAATGCGATGAAAATCCTTTAATAAATGACCACGGCTGCTACCACGTCATCTAGCCAGAGCCAAGCCAGGTCCTGGCTCAGCTTGTAGACAGAGTCTAGGTTCCTGGCTCATGTAAACAGCAATGTATGGCCATCAGCCAAAGGCCTGAGCCTTATTTATTGTCACCTTGTTGGGTCATTAGTGGTAGGTATAAACTATGGATAACAAGCTATTTCTTTCGGAATAATATAATATTTAAGTAAGCACATAGTGATAATACTGGGTATATTTTAAATGGGATCTTCCCTGCCCTGTTTTTGTACAAGCAATTTTTGTGGAATTATGTGTATAATAAAATTGTGCATCTGTATCTGCATCAGCCTTTATACATCCACTGCTGAGATATCGGCCCACTCTCGAAAGGTTGGGATTGGTGTAATAAAATTACAAAAATTTAATTATTTGCTGCTGTTATTCATTTTATTATGTTAACATAGCTTCCGCCATTTACTTTAAAAGAGAAAGAGAACTTGCTTACTATTTTTACATATTCTTACTTGTTAACTTAAAGTATTACATTATTTACTTACTAAATTAAAAAAATACGAATTTGTATTATAATAGTTTTGGTAAGAAATTTCATCAATGGTTCCACGAAGAACGAAAAAGTGTATTCCTGGTGGACCCTCTGCCGAGTCCACGAGGGACCAAAAATTAAAGTTTTACTTTAACTTTAATTTTTCGTCCCTATTAAAGTATTGGGACCACGAGGAACGACCCGTTACATTATGTCTAATATAATAATTTTACGACTTTTTATGGCATACGATAGTACAACACTTTTGAGTCGTTTTTCCTAGGTCATTTAACTACATTATTCTTCACAGTAAAAACAAATCTATGATATAGTCTCAGTTGAAAATTTCAGTTATTGTCTAGTCATTTTATGGTTGAGGAAGGCGGTGGAAGCTTTACTGGAAGCTTCGACGGAGTTTCGGAAACTCAGTTTCCAATTCAGATTGTTTTGACGGATATTGTTCAAGGATATAAGGCATCACAAAATAAATATATATTAAAATTACCAATTTTGAGCCGACTGCCCAAGAAGGAAGGTAATGTTTTTTTTTATTCTGAAGCCTTTTTCACTAATTCCTAATTGTTTTCTTACTCCCGAATAAAGTTCTAAATAAAACATCGAACCTGCCTGTCCTTCAATCTTTAACTTGCCAAAGTAACGAAAATATTAATGAAAATTCAAAATGAGCATCCGAAGTAATTATAAACAAGATAAACAAGCGCAGCGAACAAACTTTGAACAATTTCCGAACATTTTGATAATTTCTTGTTGGATTCTGGTCAAACGGAAGTTCTGACGGTACCTACGGCTAGGCAGCGCCACCGGGCTTAAGAGTGGTGGAGTTAGTTATATGATTTCCGGTGGATATCCATACGTTATAGAAACAGGTAAGATCCGAACAATTCAAATTCAATTGCCCTCTTACTTTTTGGAATTTAACTACCACGTAATGAGCATGGTAGGTGATTGAATCAGGCGGTACTTTACGGAAATCCATCTTCAGACCTATATCTATAACAAACCTCTAGATAATGGTTTTCCGCTATAATATCGCGTCTTGTACAGTAGAAATAAAGGATCAATTATTTATTTGTCACTTTAAAACAACTAAATTTAATATTTTTATATATATCATATAATTGTAAATAGTAAAATATTAAGCAGTAAAAATTAATTATCTTCCACATTGCACAACATTGCTTACGTGAAACAATATTTTTTTAACGATTAATTAATTCTCACAAGGACAAAAATGTGTGCTATCTTGTTCTACGTAACGATGTATTTTACTTTACATAATTGTGTTAAATAGAAGAAAGATTTAAAAAAATATTTAAACTTTCAAAATTCTGAATCTCATCGTGTCAATTAACATGAAATTCTTAGAATTTAACATTAAGTTTAGAACATGCCAATTTACTAAAGTTGGTAGGGTTGGGAGAAGCACAACTATGGAACAACTTCGGTAGAGTTGGTAGAATAACTGAGTTAGGTAATTCGTGTTCTAAGGGTCACTACATGTAAATTGTTTAAAATCAAGTGAACAATTACCTAATCTCGTTACAATTTTAAATAGAGTACCTACATACCAAGCATACAATAAAATCTTTTTAAAGTTTTGTCAAAAACAAACAACCAAACTTTTGACTCACAACACAAACTGCAACGCAACATGGCACTGCGCTTGACGAAGCAATCAGAGTGCATTGATTCGAGAACTCGCACTAAACTACCCGGTGATTGCACCTTAAATAATATAAAAAAATATACGAACACTTCTTTACAATACGCCGGATTATTTATTATTCTACGGGGAACAATAGGGCACTCTCTTGCAATAAAACAAATAAAAATAAATATGTAGTGATAATTCTATTTATTTCATTAGTACGGTATTAAACCAATTACACTAACTACATTACATTACATTTCTAATGTTATTATAATTACGATAAAGATGAATGTTAAGCGAAGGTAACTTTGGATTTGTTTCTTCTGTCTGTCACTTATTTACACAGTTCTAACCTTAATGAAATTAGTCAAGGAGCTAGCGCGCAACATGAAAATTTATATTGAATACTTTTATTTCGGAAAACTTATAAAAACTAGACAATCGTGGATCAAGTAAAAAACACATTACAATATTCATCTAAATCAATGTAATAAGGAAACTAGTAAGAGTTTTAGTCTAACTTAATTAATGATAATATGCTTCGTTCTAAATACGTCAGTATGATTGCGCCTTTATAGGCGTAACATTAATAATAATATGAATTTCCTTCTCAATACCGGATTTTTAAATTGAATCAAAGAGAAAATGCGGTACGGACCGGTACGGTCGTAAATAACGGTATTAATTGATCGGGATGAATGGAGGTTGCTACGTCGAGTCGAGTGTTTCGACGACAAATTGGCTTCATTGGAGATTTAAATTTAGTCAAAACCTGGGCCTCGATATGGCTATTGGTGCAGTAAAATTAACAGAATAATAGATATCATACATTATTTTTAGGTTAGCAGAATTTGTCCGTCCATAACCAACAAGGGCCATTATAGCATGGCTATGTAAATAAAATCCAACATATTTTAAAACAAATATGTTTTCATTCTTTACGGCGAAGTATCCCTTTTAGATTTACAGAAACCTTTTTTTTTATAAATGCCAGACTTCTGTTTTGGGCAAGTCTTACCATAACCGCGTCAAAAAGTGGATATCTCGCCTGTGGCCCAGATTTTGAGGGGATCAAATTGATGTTTCTAATCCTTTACAACCGATTTCCATCTATTTTTATTGTTTCATCAGAATTTTAATTTTAATTAATTTTCGTTTTTCTTTGATTCGGTTGTTTAAGGTGGTGGCTATGGCAAAATGACAAATATTTTTATTCTGTTATATTTATAGTGATTTCTAACATTCTGGAGATTATTAACGGATACCAAGCTGCACTGTAACACGAGATAAAGAATCTAGTAAAATAACTAGACTAAATAACCCGTAGTTATACAGCTGAAGGAATAACAATTGACACTTTGTTAATTGTTATTGTTACCTATTAGATATTTTCTATTTCTGATTCCCATAAATCTAACTGAGATTCATTCATAGCGTGCATATTTACGAGCTAGTTCTACGCCAGCTCGTAAATATGCAGTCCGGTGCACCGAACGTCCGAATAAAGATAAAGTTTCAATCTAAACTACGAATCTGCCAAATGATACCGTGTTTAACCGACTTCCAAAAAAATTAGGAGGTTCTCAAGTTGACTGTTTGTTTTAATACCTTCAAATGCTTCTGAAATTTCTCTGGCCACGAAATCTATAAAATTGTAAGTAAGTTTGTATTTACTTTCAAAAAACAGCTTGAGCATGAGTGTTATAATCAAGGTAAAATCTTTAAAAAAATATGTAAATTCCTTTTTTGTCTAAAAATGTAATACGTAGTTCAAATGAATTCCGAAAAGGTGAGCAAGGGGTAATGACGGCGCGAGATTAGTGGAAGGAAGTGGCGGACATTTTTTCAGCAGCGGGACAGCAGAACCTTGGACAAAACGAATTAGCGTTCTTATTAACTAAGTAACAATTCCGAACTACCGTTTACATAGCTACTTTTTTATTATAAGATAATGAAACTATCCCAGTTGCACATCTTAGTAACAACTTAAAAAAACGACTTAATATTCCAGCAAAATAACTCAATTTCATAATAAATTCTATCATATTTTGCATTCAGCTATCTTCCACTCATAAGCGAAATACCAACTATCTAAGAATGCAGACGGGCGCAGCCGCGGGCTAAACCACAATTTTAATAAAATCCTGTCTTGGCCCGTTATTAAATCAAAAGTATACCCCTCCCCCCCCCCACCCCTTACCACTTCCTAGTCGGGGACCGATGGGACAGCGGGTTATCAAAATCGGGTAAAAGCGGTATTTAATCCTTTCGAAATAAGTGATGCAAGCACGCTAAAGGAAATGAATAAACGTGTTGAATTCAAATAAAAATATCTTCTGTATATACAATTGAGCTTAGAGCAGATAAATATGTAATAATGGATTGCTCAAGAAATAGTCGAGATTAATTTACACGCTAGGTTTTAGAATCCAGGAATGGGAGTGGGTACTATACTATAACTCTTACAGCATATATCACGCCGACGCTCTGTGGTTTAGTTTGAACTAATTAGTTTTCTGCTTTGTTCGATATAAACAACATCAAAGATCATAAAGAAATAAAGCAATCACTCGTCACAGCATCGACAGATATTTTATGGAATGTGGCATTTAAAAAGTGTTCAAGAAAGCAACTTCAGAACGATCAATAAACCCATAAATAAAATACGGGCTACGCTACAGCCAATTTGCCCGCAACACTAAGGTAATGCAGGTAAGTTATTCGTATCCCCATCGACTATGGGGGCGATAAGGGGCCAATAAGGGGGCGTGATCGATTTGCAAGGGGCTCCAGAAACTTTGGAAATCTCTTTTGTAACTTTTACATCCCTGTGTAACCTTCCTGTGTGGTAAGGATCTATCACTATTAGGAACTTATCATTCATAGTTTAGTCGTAGGTGTAAACTATGATTTTTATCTGTTGTGCAGCTGATTTTTGGAGGCAGGAGGTACAATAAGTAAGACTGTGGCATCACAGGGAACGTGGTAGTGGTTTATCTGAGTCAGTTACTATCTAATAATTAGGTGGGTAGGTTTGATTATATCCTCAACGTTTTGACGGTTTTACTAAAATATATTCACTAAACTACTATGAAAACCGACACGGCGTTGACAATTTTTAATTGTAGGCTTTTGGCATACCACACACCAATACTACAAATGTTGTACACCACACAAAACATTAATCGTAGATGTATATTTAAATACGAGTGCGCTAATAGTGTGCCACGTAACACAAATGTCTTACTGCACACAAAATATGTGTCTTTGGTGTGTGGTGCACCCACAGATTCATCTGTGGGTGCACCACACACCAAAGCACCTTACAGCTCATAATTAGTTTATACATTGTTAGTTACTACGTTTTTAAAAAATATTAAACTTTTTTACTTTTGCTAGAACATATAATTGAATTATATAATAATACATTATAATTATTCACTAAGTAAAAAATATTTGAAGAATATAATCATTGAACACGAAATAATATAATATATATAATTATAAATAAATAAAATATAAATTTGAGTCTATAATTAATTTCTTTATGACGTGATATGTGTTATAATTACTAAAAATACTTACCTACCTATTTACATTTAACAACAGTCCTGTTCAGATTTTTTCTAGACTTCTTGTAGAGCAAGCTACGCAGCTGCAGGCAAATCAAAATCAAAATAATCACTAAACCATAACTTTCGCCCCGCGGTTTTATCCGCTATTCTACAAAAACCGAATTGCCTATGTGTTAATCCAGGGTGTAAGCTACCTCCGTATCAAATTTCATTCAAATCCGTTCAGCCGTTACAGAGTTGAACGGGAACAAACACACACACAAACTTTTGCATTTATAATATAAGCGTGTTTTTTTTATTAACATAGAGTTAAATTTATGCGTTAACTGTTGAACGTTTTCATGGTTTAGTGAGGTGTTGAGAAAGAGTTTCGAACACCTTCTTCGTCGAATAGGTGATCGATATGTCCAAAGATCTTTTAAACTTACCATCAGGTGGCTCGTCTGCTTGTTTGCCACCTATGGCATAAAAAAAACTAAAATCTTTGCATATTTATATAGGGTTATAAAGAAAGGGTATGCTAAGCCGAGAACGGATCGAAGTACTCGTCATTATGAACAACTTTTAATATGGGACCAACCCTGAAATCGGGGGGTAACAGCTGTTCCGTAGAAAAATGACAATGAACTCGAACTCGACAATATGTATGGAACAGCTGTTTTTTTTTCTTGATATCTGAGTTGGTCGCATAGTAGTAGTTGTTCACAGTCATGAGTACTGTGGGGCCCTTTTGGCTTAGCACACCCTTTCCTTATATCCGTATAACTTATAGTTTTTGGCAGCGCAGGACCTGCAGGTAGTATACATTTATTTACCAATTTTGTTTAAACATGAAAAGAATCAACAAATAAAACTATGTTTATCGTCATCTTCTAAACAGAACTGAGCAATTCTGAAATTCAATGAGGAGAACGATCCCTTAATAGCAAAGTGAGATTAAAATATTACATAAATTGTTTTCCGACTACGTTCGAGGTAAGTAGGAGTAAGTGAGTGACGTCACGTGACCCGCGCGGTGTCCCGCAGGAAATGAGCTCCGACATCTTCGGGAGCGCGGGGGCGGCTCCTTGTCGCTGCACACCGTCAGCCTGGCTTGATGGTGCTGTCAGTCAGGTTGGTGTTTCTTGACGAAATGCTATTATTGATGAATTTAAAAGCTTTCCCATTTTTTTTTATCGTAATTCATTTCTATTTTTCTATATATATATTATTATTATTATTTTTAGTTTTCTTATGAAGACGCGCGCGTGTCTTTTCGCAGCCCGCAATGCAAGGCAAGACGAGGTCACGCTTAGGATCCCTTGATAAAGATCACCGAATTTGATCGAAACTATAGTCGGAATAACCCACTCAATTTAACGTGAGTATTCCCATTTTATTAAAAGAAAATGTGTCAAAAACACGTCAGTTTTCATAGTAAAGCATTTCATAGCATTTCTATTTCAGTCTTAGGTTTTTGAAATTTAGTAAAAGTGTTAGATCACAGTGTTAGAGAGTTCTACTCGGAGCTTATAAATTCATGTATAAGTTAAAAAATAGTCTGTTGTATAATTTTTGCGTATTTTATTCAAACACAGCCAATAATTGAAAATTTGCGATCTTAATATGATCACCCGTTAACAGATGGTTTCAGAATTGATCGTGTACAGGGCCCTTTTCGTTTTGAAATATACATACATATTTATGTAAGGAACATTAATGCGCGCTCAGCGGAAATTTGAGAGGCTCACTCTTCCGACAGATATATTAATTAAACGATGAAATATAAATTTAATATGAGGCAGATGACATTTTAAGTGAAATTAGTTTTTGCATTCGAATCCACTCGTATATGTGTTATTTATGAGCAGGGAAGTGTAAATTAGAGCAGTAAGTGAATGTTACTTACACAAAATAAGGAAAGATGGTAGTTAATTATTTTGTTTTGTTGTTATAAGATAATTAGACGAACAAGTCATTATTTAAAATAAAATATTTATATGAAGACGCAGGTGATATTAAATAATGTAATTTTTTTGTGATTCCTACGTCAACTGGTTTTAAATTAATTGTTCTAGATAATTAATGACAGTCACGTTGACGACTAATCTAAAATTGCATGTTTATAATGTTGTATGATAAACGTAAGTTAAAGGGTGAGCATTCTGCGAACTTCAATTCGCGTGCCAAGCGTGAGGATTATGGCAACACCTCCCCCCTCCCCATGCCATGACAGAAGCATATGGCAGATTATCGTTCACTGGAGTTAGTTCTCTATATCAGGTCTTTGATATTGATGGTGTATAATTGTGTAACTTACGTATTTTGAAAACTGAAATTAGTTAAAGTTAAGTAGTATCTAATTATTGAATATAGTTAACTATATTAATATAGTTAATATAGTTAGCTTTTTAACCTTAAATACTACAAAACTTACTTAAGGTCTATGCTGGAACATGGATTTCATGTTTGGAGCCCCTACTTTTAGAAGGATACCGATCAAAAGAAAAGCCACTAAAATACCATGTGCTCTTCGTCGCAAATCCTATGGCGAAAGATTGAAAGCTCTGCGCCTCACTACCCTTGAAGAAAGACGGCTACGCGCTGACCTACGAGGATTCTACAATCTTCCTGACATACCCAGCATGTACACGCTAAAGGACTATACAAGAGACAGCAGACGCCTCAAGACCCTGCTACAGCCTGCACCATCTCAAACCAACACCACATCCTCAGCCAAAGTCGTTCACAATTAGAACAGGTTGAACAGGTAGTTTCAGTAAAATCTATAAATACGTTAAAAACAAACTAGACAGACATAACTAAGGAGAAGATAATATTGACTGACAGTTATTAAGTTTCAACACGGTGTGATATAGGCACATCACAATATAGATAAATAAATTACTAAGAATAGTAACGATTCAGTCATATCTCCCCAATAGTTACCCTGTGTACAATAAAGATATGAACAACTAAGACACAAATTCAGAGCAATTATTTGATTTAAATTCATCATTGAAACACGTGGCCGGCAGGATATTGCACCTGGGGCCTCCTGCGCTGGGAACAAAGCCAAAAGTTAGTGAACCAAATAATGATTTTAACTTTGAAGTGTATAGTGTTGAGATATTTCATAGTACATTTCTTATTGTGTACAAGTTCTATGAATTTTCTTTCTCCAAATCTAGCGATCATAATCAATTAAGCTTTGACTGCTCCGGTGGCTCAGTTGGTAGTGAACCTTCTGTGTTTGGAGGCGTGGGTTCGATTCCCATCTAGGACAAACATTCTCCTAGATGGGAATCGAACCCACGCCTCCAAACAACAAACAAACATTCATGTGATAAACATTTGTGTTTGTTCTATGTCTGGGTGTTAATATCTATTTATGTATATATTTAAAAATATATCTATCAGTCTCTGGCAGCCATATTACAAGCTTTGCTTCGTTTGGGGTCAGATGACCGTGTCTGCAAAAATGTAGAAAAAAAATACATTCATCTGCATGATGAATTACTCTCATCCTTATAAGTAATTGCACTCATCCCTTAACCAATCCTCTCCATGCCTGGAAGAGATTTTTTTAAGCAATAAGACCGCCAGTTGTTGCACTAGTTTTATGTTGTTTGTTTCAAAGTCAAAGTCAAAACTCTTTGTTCCATAGCAATTTACATTAGCTTGGACACGTCACCTTAATATTAGATATAGTATATTATCGACATTTACATTTCAGTTGTACCTGTTTGTATGGGCAGGCTTCAGACCTTAGTGTCTTTCAGATAATCACCTATTTTTTGATAACTTATCTTATGTTGATAACTTATCTGTATCTTTTACAACTTTCTTAAATTTTGTTTCATTATTATTTTTTCCTTATGTATATGTCATTTCTAGTGTGAACAATAAAGAGTTAACTATCTATCTATCACACCTAATTAAAGGCCGTAGCAAACAAACGGCGCGTGACACATCGCTGGCTCGCAATGCACGCCTGTTGTGCGCTGCGGACTCACGCACCGATGATTACATATTGCATTGTTCTCATATTTCATTTGGTATGATGTTTTTTTTAAAGCAATAATGAATTCGGAAAACAATTATCAACATTTTCTCCGAGAGTTAATTCAGTAGTCAATTAATAAGTAAATAAAGTGTTTTTGATAAATAATAATGTTGTAAAAGTGAAGTGAAGCAACCATGAAATTAAATGAAAAACGTTTTATCCAGTCTTGTAAAGCTTTCTACTAAAACAGCAAAAAAAACGTCTTTCGTATTAAAATTTAATATGATCTAATTTCAAATTTATGATATAACATAAATACTTGTTGGAAATTCGCACTTAGTGACCTTATATCATCAATAATGTAAAAATGCGCGAGTAGGACAACTTTGGACGTGACTAATGGTCCTACTATTTCTGTATAGATTACGTAGGTGCATACTGCCCAATATTCGCATTACTAAAGCTCCGATACGCATAACATCGTACACGAATCACAAACCCACTTATAGCAACGGGGTTACCATTACCGTAGTGGAGGTAGTTACATTAGTAACAATGCAAACACATTTTGTAAATGCGCGCTGCGGCCGCTTATCCTCGCTGTAGTTATGTGGAGTATTTGGAACTTTCGTTACTGCAAAAATATGCAAAATGTTCTATTGATAGCATAATTTAGACACAATTAGTAAATAGTTTTTAAATACTACATACTTAACGATAATTCGAACTCGGGCGGTCCAATACCAATGAGCTCTTTGGAACTTACGTACAGATATACCACTGACTTTTCGGTTAAGGAAAACATTGTGAGGAAACCTGCATATTTCCGGAGAAGAAATTCGACGGCGTATGTGAATCTACACTGGCCACTGGGCTAGCGTGGTGATAGGCCGATATCTCAGCAGTGGGATGTTTAAAAAAGTCTGATGCCGAATGATAATTTTCTGGTGCTCTCCGTAGCGAGTACTGTATTATTGCCATTATTATTTAGAAGCAGTTTAATTATTATATTATAATAAATATTATGTTATAGTATCAAACATTAACAAACGCTCCTCGAGACCCGTGACATGTCCATGACGGTAATTCCATCATTAAAGCTGGCACACACGAGCCGAGTGTTTGTTCTACACTCGACCAGCCTTGTCCCGAAATAATGAACGCCGATACTTTAACTGTTCACGGCAAAGCCAGTGTACTATTATTTATACTTGGTGGTATCACTGAGTAATCTTCACCAAACACTCTTCCGTTAGAGTTAAGTTAGATTAACAAGTTACTTATTGGTGAAACGGGAGGTAGTGTTTGTGAGGTGGTATTGTGAATTGGCAAAGTTTACGCAGATTACCATCATCATTATCAGCCGGAAGAGTTCCACTGCTGAACATATGACTCCCTTTAGAGCACCACACTGAACGACATTTTGCTATTTTTATCCACCGGTCGGAACTCCTAAAAAAACTTTAAAAAAAAACAGATTTATATAGAAAAATATACAACGTTTATTACAAAAATTAAAACAGCAATAGGGGAACACGAGCCCGGCACCCAATAATCAAAGCATCAAGTATTTAATGTTGATAAACTTACAACATCATACTCACCGAGAAACGCCTAAAGATTCCCAATTAGACAGCGTAGTCAGTAAATCCTTTATATATTAAATATTTCATATTCACTTACCCTATTCAATGAAAATGAATATTTTGGTATTCAAAAGTTTTTGTATTTTTTATTAAAAAAATGTGACTTAACCACGTCAGATTTTTTTTATAGATAACTAACTAACTTTTATCATCATCACACATTCTTATTCTATCGCCATTTGCCGCAGCTCAAATCATTATAATACTTTATTAGCTGCAGTAGTCTGAAAGGAGCTGAAGTATATTTACTGGAATAAGCCAAAGTGAAATTAAACACCAGTTTTCAAATACTTCTATCTATATTTTGCCAACAAATTTCATGCAGGTGGTATTTTGTGCTAAGGTCGGAGTTTTAAATTGTGGTCACGAGACCCTGCTACCTGTTTGTAGGCTCGGGGACGCTGGACCTTTTTCGTGTTTAGTTTGGACCTTTTTGGGTTTGTCGTTGATATAGCAGTTATAAGGATATTTTTATTTTGAGGTATTTCATACCCACGCAGTTCCTCTTGAAAGGAAAGCTACCCTGGTATATCCTAGGTTTTACATTTCAAGGTCAAAAATGGAAGATATTTTCATCTTCAATTTTTGACCTTTCAATTGACTTTAGAAAATAATACAAAATAATTTTATGCAAGTATTAGTATTCGTACAAATGACAATGTGACAACAACAATGAGTTATAAGAATAATAATAATAATTTTAGGAACATGAGATGAGTCTCTAAAATTTGGATTTTTCACAATAAAAATAAATACTTGTGTCAAAAACGTTAACTCTATTTCACAAAGTATGGCCGGCAGCGGACTGGCAGGCACTCTGCATTCCTAAGAGCCTGTGAAAACTGCACTGTATAGTGTATACACTATAGAGCCTAGTGCACACTGCGCTAGTATTGCAAATGCTTGAATATTGGACGGCGCTGTCAGCTTGCGAGCGCTCGCTCGTGTGTAAACACGCTTAGTTGGGTTAGGGTTGGCTATTAGAACCATATTTTAAGAACATAAATATTATTTTTACTCAACGGGTTATATTATAGTCGAGCGATAACTATCTCTTTCGCACATTTCGAATTTTTTGTACACAGATTTGTGAATTGCTAATATCCAAAACCTTTATTGATATTCTGTTCATTATATCAACAGAAACATTCTAAAGAAACATTCTTGTTGACGTCTTTTATTTTACCGGTAGTAATCGAAAAGGACGTAAATTTCTTCTCTTTTTTTATCTTATAACATATTCAAACAAAAGATTTGTTAAAACATCTTATCACAATAACTAAAATGTTATCTTGTCATAAACAGAGACAAATTATAATATTTGGTAATTCACATTTATTGTAGTGATATAAATTTCAATTTTTGTTGATAATGTGAAAATTCGTGAGCAAGTCGATCTAATTTTAACATAAGCAGTCTCGTTCCTTGGCAGTCCTTTTAGCCAGAAGTGGAACATTACAGGTTCAACTAGTCGCAACCGACAAAAACGGTTTTTGATAGAGGCACGAAAAAAAAAAAAGTTAATCCGAGATTCGCTAACATTAGTCAATTAATATCAACTTGTATAGCTTTTATGGAAGTACCACTATATATATAAATAGATACTTATAGAAAGCAGTTTAATTGATGCAGCCAAATAAATTAGCATAGTATTGTAGAAAAACATAAAATGCATAATCTGTTCTTCCCACGATGAAACTTTTTGTTTCACGACAGCCATAACCACAGCCTAAGTTTTTATTAGATATTTTATGAAACGAAAACATCATTTTATTGTCCTGAGATAATAAAGTTTACATTCATAAACTAAGAAATTTTATTTGAAACTTAATATTCACAATAAAATTAAATTTTACAACTACAAAATGTTTAGGCTCTATGTACAGAGGTGACATGACGTGAGCTGGGTATTTCAATGTAGTCAAATTTTGTTCTTTGCTCAATTTTACTCAGTCGCTGGAGCTTGCTTTGTGATGACGTGCTGTTTACCAAAGTTTTACGCATAAATATATCGGGGTGTGATCAACAAGATTTATGCGAATGAGGATTAGGTAGTTTACCAACGAGTGATTGACTAAAATTTGGCAAAAGAGCACAAATAAATGTCAACTTAACTTAAGTACACATAACACATACCAATCCCTACTAATATTATAAATGTGAAAATATGTTTGTTAGTTTCTATGATCGAACCATTCCTGAGGATTTTCCTAAGGAATATAATTTTCCGTGTCATGTACTCAACCTGTCTAGTGTAACGAAGAAATGTTTACCTCACAAAATGTTGTATGTACCAACCCTGAGTCTCTAATCGAGCACTCGCGCTATTGATGTGTTGAATTTTTGAAATACCCGTAGGCCTCTTTGGCGCAGATTCAAATGAATTCGTAAGGCCTTCGCTCCCGCCTGGGAAATATGAGGCCAGAAAACCTCGTTTGTAAGACATGAGGCCTGCCACCTCCATCTAGAACAACGTTCGATTTACAACTATAGAATCGGGATAAGTGGTTTCACTTTGGCCCGAATTTAATCTTTTAAAACGTCATCATCATCATCAGCCAGAAGCCAACGCTGCGTAAAAATAAAAATATGTGTTCATTTTGTCTGGGAA
Source organism: Apocheima hispidaria (assembly GCA_947579745.1). Lineage (NCBI taxonomy): Eukaryota > Metazoa > Arthropoda > Insecta > Lepidoptera > Geometridae > Apocheima > Apocheima hispidaria. Next base: position 13,959,330 of record OX388161.1, on the reverse strand, counting down.
GACTTATTTTGGCTTTATTATTATTAATTATAATAATACTGTCGAATGATACTAAGGTACTTGATATTAATGTTACTGATGTAGGCAGACAATCAGTTTGTAAGTTATACTACAAAATAACAAAATTAAATTTTTATTTTACTTCTACAGCAAAAAGACTTAAACGGTAGTTTCATTATTATTCTATAGTCCAATCAGCTTGACACCGGCTTTTAACTTGAAAAAGTTGTTCCTTAAAAGTAAAATGATTAAATTCAAACTTTATCAATCCTTCCCCCCTCAAACTGCGAACATCTTCAGAATCACCTGCCATTTACCGGCGAAACTCCACCGAATAAGGTCAATTAATAAACAAAATCTAAGTCGTTTTACATCGCTAAGCGGCTGGGCGCTGACTCTTCTTACCCTGAGTCTCTGCCCCTATTATCATAATCCCCGCGTTTCCCCAGAGTTACAGCACCCGGCTTTTAATATGACACATCAGAATAGTGATATGCAGATACGGCTGAAATCTACAAGGCTCAATTTTATAGAGCAGTAGCTGTTACACGCGACTACGTTCGCGCGGACCTACAAAAAACCATTAAGCTATATCTATACAAAAATTTAGGTAGACTCGTTCACCCGTTTAGCCATGATAACGTGACAAGCACCCAGACAGAGAGACAGATAGAGATACAGAGTTACTTTCGCATTTATAATATTAGTTAGGATTACTATTTATTCCCTGTGTCGCACAAAGCAACGTCGTCAGTCTGATATCTTCATAAAGCAGCTTGAACCATTTTTTTTTTGGATTAACGTAACCGACATCTACGTCAGAAAAATACAACAAAAAAAAAGCATGGAAACACATAAAACAACGATCCGCCTATTTATATTTTTTTATTTAATTAATATTAATATATTATCATTAACCAGCGTGTCAGGCGAGCGAATAAATAAATAATAAAATTAATATCATAAAAACGAATATTCGCATAAAGCTATCTAAACTGCCCGAAATTATTTTTATCAAAAAACTGCGTAAAAGAACATGCGTTCAGCTTGACAATGCCACCGACCATTCCCGACTCTGTGTCAGGGGAGGCCTTAAGTGGATCAAAAAAAGACTTATATAAGTTCAACTGAAATACATACGAATAACGTCACGTAACAAAACATTATATTTAACAACCATCTTGGCTTAGTTGGCTTAGTTGGCGCGTCTGCCTTATGAACAGGAGGTGCCGGGTTCAATTTCCGGCCAGCAGAATTTGAATGATGAATGAAATAAATGAATGAATGCCATGGTATCCCCCACACAAGGAATCCTAGTTGGGATCATAAGTGTGAACCGTGACTTTCAGCGGCAAATAAACAACTCTATGCAAAACCAAAATCTCAGTCTTGTCCCCGACGTGCCACATAAAAGGACAGGTACTGTACTCCCGGTTCAGCCCTAACTCACCGGGTTACCCCGGGGGAAAGGGGGCAAGTTCGGGAAATCCCGGGCGCGTGATGAGATTATTTTGCTCGAGATTGAAATGAGTGGAATAGTGAGGCTATCTTGAGTACTTGCCTAGCGAGGGTGAAACGGATCTCAGTATACGGGAAATTAATTTATTTTTCGTTTGTAAACGGCTAAATGCGTACAATCTTATTGATAAGGTATAGTGCAGTTTCATAGACACAATATGAACAATAAACTTAAATACTTAATGTATCTATTTTGCAATCGATTGTATTGAAACTTCCTGATGAAAATACTGATAATACTATATTCCCTTTAAAACCCGTTAGAAAACATTTTAAAAAATTACAAAGCAATATCAAATAAACAGTAAAATTGAAAAAGTAAGGAAATAATTTTACTCTTCTTATTTCTATGATTTATTTGATAAGTGTATAATTATTATGTATATAATAATCTACCGTTCCCTCAAATTGACAAATTTACTCTCTTCGTCCCTGCTGGCTTAGTAGGTAGCGAGTCTGCCTTATGAGTTGTAGAGTTGTCTCATGGCGCAAAAAAGTTTGTGCTCGCGAGGTCTACTTTTAGCAGAACTACTAGTTTTTTGACATATTAACGAACTAGACGTGTACGTTTATATCACAGAATTAATATAATTATCAAACTTCTAATCTAATTTTAAACACACCGCTTAGACATTTAAATTCAAATTAAAAATACAATTAATTACATTCAAATAATCAAGTCATTATCAGTATATGTATAAACAATATTAATATCACAAGTGTGCTGTTACAAAACATCGTCAAAGTAGCCAATTGAGCTATGATGCTCTTTGCACGTCTTTGCTATGTGCACAATGTCCACATAGTCTGACAATGCAAAAAGTATGTCATCTTTCACCTTTAATATAATTTTTTATTTTTTTTTATTTACTATATGGCACGGACTCCGGGGTCCGTGCCATTTATCAAGTTTTACAAATATTTTATCAACTAAAACGGAATATAAAACTAAAGACTTTACAAAATGAATATATTAACGAATATGCTAATAAAGAGCTAAGTGCTATTATAGATTTGCGTATATACTGCGAGCAGTCCAGCTCTCGCAAGCAGCACCCGTTCACGAGTTGACGCAAGTGCCAGCCATCGCTCTCCTCAACCATATTGAAGGGAAGAGGGCGACCCGCCACACGACGCCGCCGCAAGAAGAAGCTCCTTTAATATTATTTATAATGTAGCTTCCACTTGTGTCTTATACAAATTTTCTTTTTTTCCGCTAACAGTCTCACAAATTAGGTATTCCTCCCGTTTGTTCCGGACAGATAAAAATATCCCTCTCCGAGGCGCAATCATTAAAATCTCATCATCGCAAGATCACGATGTATGTACCTATCTCAGAGCCTTGGGAACACGCCGGAAAATTGCCTCAATACGGTACTACGGGAACTCGGTTGAATCTCACTGCGCTGTTTGTTCGAGTATAGGTATAGAATTGAATTAGAACATTGAATAAGTTTGAACCAAAATACTTGATATTTTTTGTGGAATTCGGTTTCTAGCTACTTTGCTTGTAATAATGTGAGTAGATAAATTGAAAAAGGTATTTATATTTGAAAAAAATATTTCAAATTATGCTTCATGAAAGTAAATCCGATTTTGACTCAACTGTCGCTATTATAATTTAATCTCAACACATTTTCATACGATTTTTTTATAAGGTTTACACTGGAACTCAATTCAGAATAAACAAAACTGCTTTTTTTATACTGATGTTTACGGAACGATTTGGTTACACATTCTTGGCGCGTGCTGCCTAAGAATTCAACTCTCTGCCGTCTTCCTTTTTTCAGAGAACTGCATTTAAAACAAGATAAGAGTGAATGTGTTCTTCTAGAAAGACGTGCTACATCCTCTGCACTATCGTGAATTGCTATGAGGCGAGTTGCCTGATGACAATTCACGATCCCTGATATTGTTCCATGAGATCCTTTCATATTAATATCGACGTGGTCTGTAAATTTATTGAATTGAGTTGAATGCTAATAATCAACCATACTCAGGCTACGACCAGAATGAATAAATCAATTGACGTAAATCGGACCGCGGCCGAGTTAAAAGAGTAACGCCTTCAAAAAACAGAGTCTTGCCGTAATAGCCTCGGTTCACGACAAATAGGAACTTTATTCAAAGCAGCGTCAATTTATTTTGGCCAAATGACGACGCTCGGAATTAATGTGTTTTGTGTTGAACCACGACTTCCTTTTTATTCAAACTTCGAAGAAAACAACGGAAAGCCAAGGGACTTGCGGAAATTGCAGTAACAATAATTTAACTCTGCGAAAGTGACATTCCGAAAATAAGGCGATAATAGTCGCTCGGAATAGGCGATATTTTCTTACTTTTGTATTATAACACTTCATAACACAGACAGCCCTGAAAACCGTTCAACGTGTTCAGGGCTCTAAACAACCGGAGCAGTATAGTTTGTTAAGAAAACTATTTTATATTTCTGTAAGCAGTCAACTAAAAAGTACCTACATAGGTAGAACTACAGTACCTGACCTGACCATAAGTCCCCAGGATTTAACAGAGTAGCTTACAGTATTTTATTACCTACTAATTCGAGTAAATCTTTTATTTGTTTTTGAATATTTTATCTGAAGTTAAAAAGTGCATGAGAATTAAATGAGGTTAAAAAAGTACAAGTGCTTCCGCCAGTTTTATTATAATATTGTAACAACTTTACTGTAATATTTTCCCTTACCATATAATAGTTACCTATTATACACTTATTCTTTATTGTTATTCCATATATCGTAAAGTTCAAAATTGCAAAACGGCTTCTTGTTCCAAGGTTCTAATTTTCACGGAGCCAGAGCAGAGCCCCCTAGCGAAGTGTTGTAAATAATTAGTTAAACAAGACAGCAAGTAAGTGTAACAATACAGCAACGCACTAACGAACATTGTTCATAATTAAGTCACGAGATGGCGCCTAAGCTAGAATCTCTCATGCAAAAGCGTCACCTAGCATTAAACTCAGGAGACCAACAGTAATTCTACTACTGGAATGTAATGTTGTTCACACTTATGTCACTAGATGGCAAATTCACTGTCAGAAAATTGTCGAGAAGCGCCACCTAGTGTAAACCCATCGAACTGTTTTCCAAATGAGTCAACGTAACTTTAGACTAAAGTCAGTCCTGGTTTGTCTAAATTATGATAGATGGCGCTAATCAAAAATAATATAGATGGCGCCATAAGCAGATATTCTTTAATAATAGGTGCAAGAAATGTGTGCGCGATATTCATGCGGGGCTCTGCTGTTTCTCTTTTTAATATTATTTTTTTCAGTGTCAAGTCAATAGCACGATATTTTCAACAGAGAAACATTGTGTCACCAGACTTATGCGGTCACTTACTTAGCTTGCAGAGTAGACCGACACACAATATAGTACACAAAATAAATAAATATTAATTCGTAACTGCCTGTGTCGCTGACTCTAGTGAAACGAGTGCCACATAATGAGGCGGTCTGAGTGTACACTCACTGTAGAGTAGGGGTGTCTCCGTCAGAAATAACTATGTTTTGAAAAATAATTATGGATGAAAAGTCTGAGACATATTTATTAAGAATTTAAAAAAAGTAACGCGATATAAAGAAGGTAAAACTTTACCGTTGCACATCAACGCTATAGTATTTTTATGTTACTCCGTGACGAGACGAGAAAGTCGCTCACCTGATGTGAAGCGTCACGCTTGCCCATAACAACTCAGTGCACTCAGAATTTCGAACTTCAACAGTTCATGCGCGGCACTCCACAGCGCTCGTCACCCTGACATACTAGTGTTAAATCTCTGTACTACTGGCGGTTGAGTAACTGGCAAAGGTGTGATACTTACCCAGGCAGATTCTGCAAGAGAGCCTCCAATAAATTGAATTTTGTCTAAGATAATCTGCAAAAAATCTTACTAAAATGTATTAATGATACCGAGTCGACTAGTAGAATATGCATCATGAGATACTTTTTATTCCGGAAAATACGCAAAACAAAAAGCGTATAAAATCGCAAAGCACAACTCTATTGTAAAACTAAGACTACCGTGTTGTGTTCAGAAACTTCGTCCCTGAGCTGTCCGAGCTTTTCTCAGAAGAGAAAAAAAAAACCCTTTTCTGTGGTCCGAGGACACCCGATAACATTTCCTTCATACTCATAATGTCATCAAGCGTCCTCGGACGACGCTAACTGAACACGCTAGACAAAAATATCTACATATTATTTCATTTTTCACTTACAAATTATAAAGCTTTCAAGTAATTGTGCAGCTGAGTGCAGCCCTGGTGCGTAACTACAGTGAAGTGCATTACGTCGCGCACGTTCCGGTAATTTGTGCCGGAACCGATGAGGAGTGCCATTTTTGCACTGTAGTTAATAAATGCATTTTATCTGCTGTGTAGATCAACTATTGTATTTTTTTCATAGATTCATGTATGTTGCAGGTACTGGCCATAATATTGTGGGTAGCTTGTCAAATCGAAAAGCCTGAGTGTAATAGGCATAATAATAAAGTTTTTAGGCAATCTGTAGGGTTTTATATGGTTTTTGACACAACCACTTGTGTCATCAAGGCAACGACAGCTGACTTGATAACACAAATAAAAGTTAGTCGGCTCTCTCGTGGTCACCCATCCAAAGCTCACCGCATCGGCCGTTGTTTCTATCAGTGTCTATATGTATATTGAGACATGCGTCGATCTAGGATCTCTCTCAATTTTCGTAGATTTACTACGAAAGAATCATACGAAGTCATTTGATTATGTTTAGACCTTCGATTCAATGGCCTCTGTTTATCATTTATTCATCTACTGTTTAGTGTAGTAGGCTTTTATGTAGATTGTATTAGTTTCTATGTATTTTGTTTATTTTACATATAATACATGCAAAAATTTGTACTACTATACTCGACTCCGTAACGGCTGAACGGATTTGGGTGACATTTGGTATGGCTTATACCCCGTACATGAGATTTGTATCCCAACAAAATCAATATTTCCGCAGCAGGTGACTCCGCGAGCCATAGCTGGTTTTACCAATAAATCGTTCCAATAACATACAAAGTTTTCATATCAACACAACGAGAACTATCGTCCCCGATTCGATGTGAACGTGACGAATTCTCGGCGACTCGTCAGGGACCTGAAACTTTTATTTATGAGAACTCACAGATGGAGATGAGAAGTTGAGGAAAATCTCGGAGTCTTTATTTTTCTTCAACAATATTTTCTCCTAGAAGTCTGAGATGAGATTTTTGTAATTTGCGGTGAGTTTACTTGCTAAGTAGTCTGACAGCTGTGGCTGCATAGATTACGTGCTACAGGCTAATTCCCAAGCGAAACGTCTTATTTGGCTCACTGTTTCTCTAATTGACATGGAAATGGGAGTGACAGGGAACGTAACGATTTCCCTGCCATATTATCACATTTTTTTAAATCTCAGAATAATGTTAAACGATTATTTGGAACGGACATACACGACGGCGGTCAGTCGTAAAAATTACTCGCGGTTTCTTTAGCCCGTAGCAACTGCTACGTTACGAGCGTAGCTCGTAACGTAGCAACGTAGCCAGCAACGTTACGAGAACGCTAACCGAGAAAAAATAAAGTCAATCCAATTGTAATTTGACACATATATATGACACAGTTTCGCTCTTCAAAAATAACTCCCCACTATCGTCTCCCAGAAGTGTGTCAACTCGATCCGGATATAATGTGACACCTTCACGGGACGGTAGGTATATCCGTGACATCCGACACTACCCGCGGGGATTCGCGGTACAACGAGATTGAAATTTCACGAAATCAATAAAATTGACAAAATTTATGAATCAAAAGAAACGTATGCCCTGCAGTAGTTAATTCAGATTAGGCAGTAACCAAAAAAAGCTTTTTGATAGTCAATTTTTTACTTTTTAGTCCTGTTTTTTACTTTTCATAACAATTAAGTTTTGAATTAAAACCTTATGCAGCGCTCGTAGCTTGTCTCGGTGTTCCTAACCTATCACCAATGTTAATCAACAATCAACATACGGACGGTCAGTATTCGTATAGGGGCCCGCAAGTGGCATTTACAACTGGGCGTTACCATGTTTCGGATGACACATTATTAAATGGTAAGTTCAGGTTGTTTGTCATATTGCAACTACTACTTAGCCGGGTCAGAAGCCCTCAGTCGGCCTAAAAACTTAAACTTTAAAAACTTTGAACGGCTTCTTTAATTCCAATGATAATAAACTTCATGTAAAATCTTGTCATTCGTCCCAAACATCCCGGCTGTAACGTGAGTGGGGTCCTGGGACGTCTCGCGAGTCGCGACATCGATGCCGATCTACTGGGACTGCCTCAGTTTGATACTGATTCAATTTTATAGGCTGGTTTAAGTTCGTGTTGTTCAGATGGAAGTCTCGAGATCTTGAGATTTAGTACTTAGAATGCTTAAAAGAAGTGTGTAGTGTACGGGTTTTCTTCTTGAAGAACCAAACCGTAGCCATCAAATAAATGATACAATTTTACGATGAGTATGTTTGGCGTTACTACGCCAAATATACACCACATAAATACTGTGATCGTCTCATCTCTAATTCCAACTCCTCTTGACGATTGTGTCAGACACCAATAGCAATTAACGTCAGCTATAACCGGACACTGTCCCGGTTACTGACACTGTCCCGATTGTAACCCAACACTTGTCCCGGTTATATTGGCGCCATATTATCCGGGCCATCTGATACGACCTCAGAGGTCATGGAGAGGGTTAGAGATGATACAGTGAGATTATATATTGAGCTAATGAACTGTATTGTATGGTTGTAGGTATCTCACATATTGACATTTATCACTCTCGTTACATAGTCGACGAGTGTCGAGTAAAGTAGCGAGAGAATTAGACACAGACGTAGTTTAACAGTACTTTACATTATCAGCCAGAAGACGTCCACTGCTGAACATTGGCTTCCCCCCACAGATCACAGAAACTATGAAGCCGCACCACACCGACAAGAGCGCCACACCGCACCGACCGACAAAGTGCCACTTGCATCCAACGGTTGCCCGCGACATTCACAATGTCGTCGATCCACCTAGTGGGGCCTGCCTAAGCTTCGTCTTCCATTTCGCGGTCGCCACTTAAGAACCATTCTTCCGAAGAAAATAGGTAATTGAAATCAAAACCACAGGATAAAAATCTGATATTTTTTCAAAAAGGTTATCTACGTTGGTTTTAACCACAATTAACGAAGAAGATATCCGATTTCGTCTCAAAGTAAAAAACAAAATTTGAAACTTCCCGAAACGTTACAAAAACAATTCGTCAAATTAAATTGTTTACGAAACAAAGAAAGGTTTTGTCACTATAACCACGAGATGAATTAATTTAAAAAATCGCGGTAGACCCTATTTTATTTTGTTAAATTATTAAAAAAGTTTTTGGGTTGTATCCTGCCTGATGTTAATCTATGATGTGGTCTAGGATGGAGCACGCTCAGCTAGAAGGTACCTACCATTTTATTATATATATATTTTTATAATTTATTTAAAGACTACCATAAAGTACTTTTCGAGAAACGTAGACTTCGGTAGAAAGTTATGTACGTATGTGCGTCTAAAAAATGTGAATCCAACCGCTTTGTGCGCACGTGGGACATGTCCATGATGGAGCTTATGTAATGAAACAGGCGGAGTCAAGTCGAGTACAGTACTATAAAAATAAATATTAAAAATTGGTCAATTGTGAGTCGGGCTCGATCTAAAGATCCCGAACTGACTGAAAAAGAAACACATTTTTTTTTGGCAAATTTGGTATGGAACTCTCGGTGCGATTCCGACTCGCACTTGGACGGTTTTTTGTTTATGCTATGCTTTATAACTTTTTTTTAAATTAAAAAAAACTTAATCCTTTCAGCTTTACCTAATTTCAACGCAAACAAAGTTATCGATAGCTACCGATCATGTTCACAAGGAAAGTTTTACCGACTTGTATCGGAATGTTGAACCTTTTAGTAGATTTGTTTATTTTAAACTCTCGATTGCTTTCATTGTTTATTTTAAGTTTCTTGAAGCGGTTCGCTTTTGAAGTTGGGCTTATTACTGATTCATAGCTTAAGTGGGTAATTTATTCGTCTTGTGTTCATGATAGCAATAATTATAGATTGAGACGACCAACATATGGCTGAGAACTACAATCTAGGCATTTTTAGAATAGACTAAATAGATTTCTTTTTCTTCGATCGCTTCGCTCCCTCCGTCAATTATATAGGCATGCTAGCGTTTACCTGGTGCAACGCATACCAATGCAATTCAGCGTGGGGATGCCGCCACAAGTCACAAAAACCAACTGGAAGGAGGCCTGAGTATTCTTTTAGTTTGCGTTATTTTTAAACTTTCATCAATCTCTAAGTAATCCAAATGATTGTTTTGTTTTTTATGCTAAGTAGTTTGTTTTAGCTTTTATGTGTTTTGTTTCGGGAATAAAGGCACTTGCTCGTTAAACAAACCTAAGTCAAGAAAAACATTAACTTTGTTAGGTCTAGACTTCATAAAAGATACTGTCGTAGACGATGAAATAGCTAGCTCGACTCACACATGGACATGAACGTATTTTATACATTACACATGTAAATTTCGATGTTTACACCAGAAAATTATTCTACTCAACTGAAAACCTAATAACGTCTTAAAACATCCAGGTTTCACATCGAAACCGATCCAGCTCCTCGCCCCGCACCTTAACAGAAGCCTCGTAAGATGAAAGCTGATACCAAATACTTACAATTACTTGCCAACTATGCATAAAATGAAGCGAAGTTTGCTCAAACCCCTCGGAAGGGTATCAAGGGTTGCCCTCGGGGGGTATTTAATCAGATAGAATTAATTTATTTTTGTACATAATTGTTGGCACTTGGAATGTTTACATGAGATTTATTGCTGGAAAGGCTGGAAGATGTAGATAAAATTAAAAGTCATGAAAACAACTTAATTTCAATTTTAAAACATCTTTATTTAAACATTAAACTAAATACAATAAGTACAAATCAACTGCGGCTTTGATTGTGTCCGCCATTTTAATTATTGACATATTTATTCGGGCTTAAATGTAAAGATTTATATCCATCTTCATGATTCACTCTAAAATATACACTCTACACACATACACACACACACGCACACACATATATTATACACACACACACCCTAACACTTATACATATTACTTTTTGTTATATATTCATTATGTATATATTATTCATCTGAGCATATTTTTTAAGATTATTATGAATTTAGAATACGTTGATGTATTTTGTGTCAAATAATAATTACAATTTATGTTTCACACAGAAGAGGAAAACAATTTACTTCTCTCTTCTGTGATGTTTCTACACATATATTGTAATTGAAAGTTCTGATATTGCAAAATATGGTAAAGCACAAGCATTTGTGTCTTATCTCACAAGGCACTTCAATTTTTTTATTCAAACCATTAACTTCCCCACGTCCCAGATATAACATACAAAATCAGCAAAGAAAGCCCCAGAAGCAGAAGCTGTCCCAAGTGATAACGTGACAATGACACGCTCGCGTCAAACCGGGACAAAAGGGAATGAAAGTGGGATGAAAACGGGACGCAAGTGGAATCAATTCCGGCCCGCATTGGGAAAACTTTTTTTATTTACCACCAAGTGACTTTGACGAAGGACTCCGAGTTTAGAATAAAACTTTCCACCGGAAAATAGTAGACAATTTATGGCGCTTGTGGCCTACTTCTGGAGTTTGAAGGGGTGTTCACACAAACGTGGCGTTAGTGATAGATAGGGTGAATATAAATAATATTATATTAATTTAATTTAAAAAAAAAAAACAAGAATATAGTATTCAAAATATCAAATTTAATTTCTAGAGGCAATATGATTTGATAACACTAAAAAAAAAAAATTGCCAGCAAAAATTTCAGTTGAAACATTTATATTGTATTATTTGTGTTATTAGGTAAACATTTCGATTTATTCTATAATTTGCAGTTCCCGATGTTAGATAAGCATGTTTACCATCATCAGGTGTTTAGCCAAGCTAGTAAGCTTGTTTTAAATGCTTGGTGCCTGTGAAAAGCAAATGATTGCAAGTAACACCAAAATATACCTTACGAAACTGTTTTGGACACAGAATAGGCTACACTAGGCGATTTAACAATTTTGAGTGCAATCATCATCATAATCAGCCCGAAATCATCCTCTGCTGGGCATGGGCATAAGGGAGGCCTAAGTTCAGGAATAGATGTCTTCCGGCTGATGATGGTCAAAGGCCTCTACTTGTACGACACCCATCCCGGTCCAGTGCAAATCTTGTCCAATCTTGAAACTGACATTTGAATTAAAATATTATGATTCAGATTATTAATTCACCTTATAACAATGATTATTTATATTGGGTAAGTCATTTACAGCTTAGAATGTCAAAAAATATGAAATGGTAGTGGAATAATAATATAGAATAAAAAAAAAAAAAAAAATATAAATAAAACAACAATATAATAAAATATAATATAATTAAAATAATATATAATTAAAACTACAGTTTAATAAAAAATAAATCAAATTAAATATTATCGTGCTTTAATTCAAATTGTTTAAGTATTTTATTAATTCATCAGATCAAGAAAGCCGTTGTATACAACCCTTAACCCCGACCACGTTTCCGCTCCTCGGTGATTTATTCACCTTTCCGATTTCATTTTTGAATCGCCTCCGCCCCGGGATGCGCGCAACACGAGGAAAAGGTGTAAAGAGTTCCCAGTTTACGGAGAAAGTTTAATTTTATTGATGTAAATACGTACTTTAAGAACGATTGAAGTTATTTTTGGGTTTAATTTGCATTAAGAAAGCTACGAACTACGAGAATGTGGTTCAATAAATTTAAATGTTCATTCACACTGCCAACGTCTACTTGAGAAATATCATCTTTTAAATTTAGGAGCGTTATTCCGGCCAGTTTGTCGCTACAATGTAAGTCCGGGTTTGATCAGCAACACGCGTGTTAAGTTGTCACCTATAGAGAAAAAAAAAAAACTGAAGATGGACAACGTCAACAAAATAAGGCTCTCACTTAACGTATAACATTTTTTTTTTGTCCCGAGTATTTGCTGCTAAAATTAACATCGACCTTTAGTTCAGCCTATACTTACAAAATGATAATTGTTGTGATATTTCCCATCATTCACATTTGACAGTCCAAAATCTATAGGTTGGTCGTAATGTATCTTTCCGTTACTGACTTTTTATATATTCTAGCGAAAACGCGCGGACCAACGAAAAAATAAAAATAGCCTTCGATCTATGCAAAAATTTAAGTCGCTAGGAACTAGCGACTAGAACTGGAACTTTCAGTCCGCACGTACTTTATAATATTAGTTAGGATCAATTTGTCACTGTGCGTGCTAAAATTAACTTAATTACAACGTAAAGGGAGTTTACTTATTCAATATTGTCATTTGCCTCTGTACGTGTACAGAGGACACACTCCGAGATCAGATCCGAGTTAATTCTCTGACTATACAAATATTCTTTAACAATCGTTCCCTAACTATGCCGCAATACATTATTTTAACTTTTAACTATGTCATTTTAGCTATAAAAACATTAAGACACGACTAAGTTATCCGATAGCACTCCAATGAAATAGTCACTTCGACAAAAACGCATATTACCGGACTTGGCAAAGCTCTCGCAAATTGGTTTGATTAAATTCTCCTGACTCGAGTTCAGAGTAACAAGACCGCACTTTGTTAGCAATATGGTTATAGATCCTCAGATGAATAAAGATAATTGACTTTTTTTATACAAATTAGAGCAAGAGACGGAGGTTGAGGTTGCCAGATGAGCTTGTCTTGTTTCTGATTCATGGAAACTGAATGAATGAAATAACTATCAAAAGTGGTACGTAAATTAATTAACAGTCCAGCCTTGCTTACACTCCCTTCCAACTATGACACTTCCAATCACAAAAACGCCGTGATTTTCACAAAATAAGTGGTTTAAAACCGACTTTCCAAACCAACCACACACCAGTATCCTTTGTCCACTTAATTAACCCTCCAAACATTCAAATCAAAGCGGGTTGAACCGGTCGGTACCGGTTTGAAGTTCTTTAAACTGAACGCTTTGAAATCAATTGACCCCAAACATTGGTCCAAATGTTTGCACCCTTGTCAAGCGAGCAAAGATAAGCGGTAGAACTCATTACAACCCCTGTGAGGGTTAACTTTCATAATTTATTTAGAAGAATGATGGTGTCATTGCGAAGGTGTGAGTATACTCAAAACGTCATGTATTTGACCCTCTCGACATTTAATTTCCTTAGTTATGTAATGGTATTGTTATTATTTGTATTCTTGACTATGTTGTCATGTGGTATTTATCTACCTTTGACCATTATGTAGTGAAAATTAAATTTGAAACTACTATTATTTCAAAAAGCTAATTATCTCAGTCAGATCTGGGCATTTGCACATGGTTAGCGAAGATTACATTTTTTCTTTAAATCTTTATCAAAATTTGGTGATATTACAAGAATCGCGAGTTAAATCTAGGTTCTATTGTCTTACTAGTAGAGACCACGACTGGTGGCGTACACGAAGAGACAGAGTGTCTACGAAATTAGAACGATAATTGTGTAATCATAAGTAACATTTCAAAATTATCTTGATTTTTTCTGGTTTCGACCTACATCAGATATTACTTAGAGCTACCGAAACCCAACAATTCGTGGTCAAAATTCTACGCTGCAATCGTTATCTATGGTCGAGATGAGAAATGATAATGAATTCCACGGATGTTTGTTTGCAAGATGGGGAACTGACGTGTGAGGGAGAGCTTATTGCTGCCTTGTTGGTACAGTGATTTCTAGAGTGGCTACCAGTGGATTGTTAAGAGAGGAGGAGGGGAAGGTCCTAATTTCAATCCGCTCAATTGGAGGTAGGCTAAGCACGTAGAAAAACTAATAAGAGAAACGTGGACTAAAGCGACCACGTGTCATAATTATGGCCTACAAGAGCAAAAACAAGTCAGAGGCTTTCGGCGACTTGAATGCTCTCACATGGTAGGACCAAGGTAGATAATATATATAAATTGACATTATTATACAATATACATAGAACAAACATTACATAAATTAAAACTGGTGTAAAAACTCGCCCTTAGCGATTAAAGCAATCTCTTTCAGGCAATCTTAGGAAGGTAGGACTTATAAAGGAACGAAACACCAGTGATCAGACAACTAGCTAGATGAATTAATAACATAGGAAGAGCCTTATAGGAAAATATATTAGAGGAGGTCCAGAAAAAATGGTATTTCAAACGTGTCAATCGGGTTAAATAGTGGATCGATAAGGGCTGATAATAATGTGATGATGACATCGTACCAAATGAACGTTTTAATGATCTTTAAATAATATTGATTGAGTCTTATCGTAAATTATACTTGCAATGTATACTTACCAAATATATAGCTTGTAGAAACCTGTACTGTTTTACTTAGTTGGTACACTGTTTTAAAATAAATAATAATATTTAAAAAAAAACAGTTTATTGTAGGCACATTTGACCTGATAAGGATGTTAATTAAAACCCCAGTCTATGGTTCTACTTTTTGTATGTTTTAGTCTCTACTTTGTGTGTTTTAAATAAAGAGTTATCTTATCGGTCTATCTTTCGTTCTCGACCCCCATCCCATCTACCATCTGGACAAACACATCGTATCCACTAAATCTACAAATCCAACCACGAACACACCTGACAAAGCCTATTCTGCAACATCTTCCATTTTACAGCGCACAGTTCCCGTGGCACTATAACCGTGCAATCTCAACCTCACGGAGAAATAAAAAAACAAACTTCGGCAATAAAACGACTTCATACGTGATCGGGCGAGTCTTGTATCGGGGAGGGCGGGTGTTACCATATGAGAAAAAAATACTTAGTAGTCAAAAGAGTCATCCAACATGTTTTGTATGATGGCGGAAGCATAATTTAGAATCAATACAATAAAAAATAAAAAGATTGGCACAAGAACAGAAAAAAAAAACTGCAAAATCAAATACAACCAGTTACCAGCTTATATAATGGAAGCTTGTATCGAGGTAACCAGGTTCCCAAGTTAACACCATTAACTAAACCGACACTACTACTGTACTGTATTACACCATGTCTTTTCTATCGGTCAAATGAATAATGTATTAACTTATGCTGATGTTTGATCTAAGTAACCATAATAGTAAGAATCTAAACAATTTTTATACTGGACTGAGTAGATAGGCAAGAATACTTTTTTGGATTGATGTAAGTATGTAAAGTATGTCGTTAGATTTGTCTGTACATCCGGAGTGGCACGAGCTACAAAAAGCTGTCTTATTTTTAACCAATGTAAATACTTGTTCCAAAGCTACATTTTGTAACCCTTCCAAAAATAAAACAAAAAATTATCTTTATTTTTATTTTATTTTATTTTAGTTGGACAACCAAACAGCCTTCATACAAATAAATTTAAACACTAGGATAATAAGAACACCCCGCGGGCCAACGGAGGCTATCGCTTATAGAACAAACATGGTGCTAGTGCGCAAAATTACCTAACTTAACATTACAAAAAAAAAAAAAAAACAATATGAAGGCGAGTGCCTGATTAAACAAAAGTGATTATGCGTGTTTTTATCCGACTAAAGGAAAATCAATATTGTAGTTAAGTGTCATGTTACTTAAATCCACTTATTACAACGACTTGTATATTTCGTAAAGTTGACTTCACAAGCCAGTAACTGTCGTACTGAATGACACTATTTCAAGTCCTCTACAAAGTCCACTATGTACCGTCCCATTTAAATGCACAACGGGACGAAACGCGATTTGTACGATTTGTGCCGGCGTTACTGTTCCAGCAACAAGTCTGTTTGTATAAGGGCTCTGTAGAGGAAGTCCTTACGTCAAAGAACTATTATGTGATTAGATCTTGGTATTGATTTAAGTTCTAAATACTATTTTTAATGAGCCTTAAAATGAAGGAGTTCCTAAATTCGATTGGAACTTTTATATATTTTTACCAGAGCTTTTTTCGATTACTTTATTTCGACGATCATCATCTTGTCCAACCTTACATATTCCACTTTTGGGTATACCCCTTAATCTTGCTATGCCATCTGCCTCGGTCCTGTGCTTATCTACTCCAGGATCGAACCACGATATTAACAATATAGTCAACGCGTCTCGCTCTACCTTGTACTCCTGCTTTTGCTTTTACCTTGCTTTCTCTCTTTTACCTTCACCACTCTACCTTATTCCATTTGACAACACTGTGGATGATAACATACTCGTACTATTTACGATTTATGGAGAAAACAAAGTTCAAAAAAACGGTTTCACTATTTTGTGTGTAATATATATATTTTATGTACATAGCGACAGATTGAACTAAAGAAGTTTTCTGTTACACGAATATAATAATTGCGAAAGTTTGTGTGTAAGAGCGTAAGTATGTAAATATGTAAGTGTGTTTGTTCCCGTTCAACTCTGTAACGGCTGAACGGACTTTAATGAAATTTGGTATGTAGGTAGCTTACACCCTGGATTAACACATATGCTACTTTTTATCCCGGAAAATATGCGGTTTCTGTAAAATAGCGGCAGAAGCCACGGGGCGCAGCTAGTGTCCAATAAAAAGTACATGATTTAAAATACTTAATGCAATTGAAAATTTAATTATGTTGTCAGGGTTTTGGTATGTTAGGAGTTCTTTCGTACATTTAAATATATATTTTTTTGTAATAATTGAGTGAGACAAATGTAAGTGAATTTTATACCTTTAATCTCAATAGTTATTTAATTTCATTAAGGCATTGGCATGGTTTTAAATATATTTTTTTGATTGGCGAAGGAATCTTGGAAAAAACAAGGCTTAGGTAGGTACTCATGAAAGTAGAGATATTTCAGATGAAGCTTAAATTGTACTGGCTGAGTCTAGCGCAATCGACACCAATTCTGTCTCCTTTACGCTGCTCCATATTATTTCCATAATTAGCTTTCATCTCACAACACATTCGCTGGACATGGTACTATTTCAATCAAACTATAGTAGTATAGTTTGATTGAAATAGTTCTAGGTGTTCCTAGATTCACTTCAAAACTTTCAATCTCTGACTAACCACGGACAAGCTGCCGGTTAACTCATTCCAGTATTGAAATTAGTTCACAACTAAAACGAAGTCACGTTTTATATTACAGAAATGAGAAGATTCGTAATTTTATATTTGTGGCGAAAAAATGCGAAAAATAACATGGAATTTAGAATCTCGTTTGGTAAATTGGATCGGCCTTTCCGGGGATTAGGATTTGTTTGAAAAACAATATTGTGAATGCGAAAGGAAAGCTCATTTGGGTTAATACTTTTCACACGAGAGCCAGATGTGCGTAGTAGGTACTACTTACTGACAAACAAAGGTGTACCTATTACTATTACTAAACTTCTTTGTACATGAACTTGCAAAAGGTAACGAAGGATGATGACACAATTTCATTTTGAGTCATTGCGGCTACCAAGTTCACTAGTTGATGCATAATTTTGTGTAAATTAATTTATAAACATCAGTAAAATCAATAACAACATCAAATCGTCTTCAAATATGTAAATGGATTGCTTATTAATATTGTTGTTCCCATAATTCATAGATCTATGTTCCTAGAAGTATATCCAGCCTTGTCTATCTACCAGACACACTAGACAGGTCACGGCCGTACTGGCGCCAGCGCGACGAGACCAACCATTCGTATCAGCGGATCGTACACTTTTAGTGATTTCCTTTGTCTTATTTGCGACAAGCTTCTGCCTACGTCTTCGCCCGTGCTGGGAGCTGGAAGGATAGATGCAGCTATATATTAGTTTTAAAAAAAGTTTTATTTTTCTTTTGCACCTTTAGTAGGGTAGTCTTTGATCACAATCACAGTTAATCCGACGTCAAGAGGCGGTGGATTATGCAAAGTAAAATCAAAATAATTATAATTAAATAAGATAATAATAATTTGTTAATATGTTCCGCATCTGCTTTGCACCGAAAGATAATTGACCGAGCAAAGCAAGATCTCAGAGTCAAATTGAACAAGTCGGTGCTTGTATAATTCTGTGTATTTAGCCGAAGATAGCACGCGAAGCCTTGGTCTGATCAACATGAAATTTTGTAAACAGCTAGTTTCATAATCATCATCATCATCATCAGCTAGAAGACGTCCTAATCTGATCTTTAGAATAGATTCATAGTTAATCTCAAAAGACTAATGAACAAAGTACTGGACCTTAGAAAAGAGGAGTAGTGGTGCCATAATCACCACGCTTGCTAAGAGGATGCTTCGTGGCCTCCGGCAGTTTTTGGACATACGCTGGTCCAGCTCTTAGTTTATTTAGATACTATTTTTAATTATAATTTATGAGCGAATTGGTCCAAGTGTTGTTATTTATAATAAATTATAGTTGTCGCGAAGTCTCCGTTCGGCGCTAACTACTGGGTAGTTTTGTAAATTGAACTATAAGCAATTGATCCCTTTTTCTGTACTAGACGAAATATTGTAAATGAAAAACGCGAGAAACTTTTTATACGTACAGTTTTAAAAAAAAACACACATACCAACAGTATACGAGTTCTGAGGATATTCACCGAAGAAACTTGCCGACATAGCCTTCAGAGTTTGCAAGCTGAAGTGGCAATGGGAATACCACATCACTCGAAGAACCGATAAACGTTGGGGAAGAAAGGTTCTTGAGTGGCGACTACGAACCGGAAGTCGAAACGTAGGCAGGCCTCCCAATAGGTGGACCTACGACATTGTGAATTTTGTCGCGACATTGTGTCGCGGGCAACCGGTGGATGTAAGGGGGAGGCCTATGTTCAGTAGTGGACGTCTTATGGCTGATGATGACGAGTTCTGCATCTACCTTTCACCGAAAGATAATAAAATCTAGGTTATGTTATACTCTACAGCATTTAGCTATGTATCAGCTATATATGTTTGTTTCGACATTGTAGTCACGCCGACCCTGAAGCCGACTGAACCGGAGTGCGGCTGAATATTTCACAGGATATGAGTTTTCAGCGAAATGGGAATATTAAAATGTAAAAAGATTTTATATTATACTCTAAATCCTTAACGGTCTTGTGGATATTCCAGCGGTTTTCTGGAATTAATTTCTTTATGAATTAATAGCAATGCCTGTACAAGTCATGGTGTCTCAGTGGGAGCACGCAAGCCTCATATTCGTGGAGTCGCGGGTTCGAACCTCGGCCCGTACAGATATACTACTTACTGGCTTTCCAGTTAAGGAAAACATCTTGTGGAAACCTGCATATGAGAAGAAATTCGATGGCGTATGTGAATCTGCCAACCCGCACTGGCCAGCGTGGTGGGTACGGCCTAATTACTCTTCGAAGGAAGGTCGATGTCATAGCAGTCAGATGTATTAAGGCTGCTGTAGAGAACTATCGAACAGACAAAAAAAAACAGTCGACTTGAGAACCTCCTTCTTTTTTGGAAGTCGGTTAAAAATAGCCCGTAAGTAAATATAATAACCCAGGGTACGTCATAAAACTGCGACCAGAACATAAATGATGGGCAGCAGTGTTTTCTTAGTAAACAGTCAGTGTTATGTGATCCCCAAGCCGCCTGCTAAGCATAATTCCAACTCTGCCTAAGGTCTTTTTTCAGCAGTAGACGATTTATGGCAAATTGTCAGACAAATAAACAAACAGACATACTGACGCACATTTGTTCCCGTAGACTCTTGAAAATTTTGTTTTGCTGAGTCAATGAAAGATAAATCAGAACCACAAGACATAATATATAACACTTTATTCGACACAAGTGACACTAACAAAATGGACCATTCAAGAACATTGCTTTCGAGCCAATAACACAACGTTCTAGAACATTCCAGAACATTCTAGAAATATCTATAAAACGTCTGCAAAATACCGGCCATACATCACAACAACCAACAGACCGCGGTGAGACCGCGTCGGGGAGTCTAGCTTCAACTTTATCATACACTTTGACACAAACTTTGTTTTACACTTGCTTTAAGCCTTAATACAACCCATATAGAGCCACTTTGCCAACAACTAACGTAAAATTATGATAAAGTTTAAGGCAAAGTTTGCTTTACATGAACTGTGACCTTTAATCAGCAGGTTTTAAGTTCAGTTTTGTTCAAGTTGTAGGTGTGCTCTGTTTGGTTACAGTGGCTGAACAGCGCTTGCATTTTACACACATTTGTGACGATTCGATGGCCGCGACTATCTATTATGATGACATGCATTTATGGCTTTTCTAAGCTGATTTACACGGTGTCTTACACTTTGGAACTTTTAGGGTATAGTTACGGTAGTAGCGTACCGCGGTTTCATCCACAATTATCAAAATTTTCAATTTGTCGTAGAAAAATAATTCATCTTTTATTTTTATCCTTAGTTTCAAATCCGTGCAGATTTGGCAATTATGTAATATAAAAAAACATACTTTTTTTATACAACTATGTGGCGATATGTTCATAAGTAGCCCACCTGATGGAAAGTGTGGCTTTGCTCATTAACGATTCAGCCGGTCGAAGATGGTTGCACACCTAGTAAATAACTTGGTGATTAAAATAAATCTCATAGAAATAAATGCATAGCCTCGTTCACATCTATTACTAATAATATTAAGTAGTTTTTTTTTACAGTTGACAAAATATTATTGTTTTGACAAAGGGCATGGAACATGGGCACGGAGTCTGGAGATGAATACCTAAGAATGAGTTATATTGCCTGTTTTATTTAAAGCGCGAGTGAAGCCGCCGTGAAAAGCTAGTTTTCTATTAAATGTTTTAAAAATCCCACCGAAAGTATTTTGCTCAAATGTAGCGACGTCTTAAATTTTGAATATATTTTTGAAGTTTCCTTTTAACTCAAAGGATATCCTGCTAAGTGATTGGACTCTTATGAATTATAACTCTACGTAGAGCACATGTTACATGTAGAGTCAGAAAATTAATATATTGCTGAGTTTGGTAGCAGACTTTTGGGTGTATTTTCTTAGATATACACAGTAATCACTGTTTTAGACTTTCGTGGTGATATACTACATTACTATTAGTGTTCACGGGATATTTACCACGATTCTTACTTTTGAGTTCCCGATATTTCGGCACAGTTCAGTTCGGTTTCAGTTGCATGCGCCATGAAGCTACCCGTGAACATGGCGCATGCAACTGTGCCGAAATATCGGGTACTCAACAAAAGTAAGAATCGTGGTAAATATCCCGTGAACACTAACACACCAGACACACACACGTAACATTGTCACACACATACACACACATATGTATGTTATGTGTATTGTGTATTATACACAGTAATAATTGCTTAACGTTTAATTCGAGTTTGTTTTTATAATGGTACATGCACGTGCAATCTTCTCAAGTTGTGCAGGTTTGTTGCTCCGTGTGCAAGAACCTTAAGCGTCAGAGATTTTACCGCAGGCCTTTAGCATGGTTTGACCCTGCTTGACAAAACACTTGTTCCATAGAAAAATGGTTATGCATCCTCGACAAAAAGTATGGAACAGCAGGTTTTTTTTTTTCGCTATTTCAGTGTTGATTCCATATCGTTTTGATCTGTATAGATCCCACTTAAATTTGTTTATCATGGCGAGTACAGTCGTTTTCTAGAGTATGTCAGTAGTCTAACCGAACCCAGTATTTCGAAATTTCTACCAGTCAGTCTGTACATTGTGACAGACTGAAAACTTTTCCCGATAATTTCAAAGTGCAAATGAAACTGGAACCCAACACGTTCATTTACCCGAAATAACTGACAAAGGGCTTTGTAAAAGCCCATTCACTTAACAAAAACCCTGAACTTCTAACATGAGCAATCTCTTATACCTGATCAATTTATTCTCCACACAAATCTAAACGCTAAAACATTTGCCTACAGTTGATTTTTCCATGAAATTTCAATTGTCAACCTCTTCAGTTGATTGAATGGTTTGGACGTTATTTCGTTTGTAATAAAGAAGTATTTTCGTTGTTTTGGCGAGTTTGAAAGCTCCCCTGTGTACCTGTCAAAACTCCATTGAGGCCTGAAGATATCTGAGGTATCACCTCGTCCTTTCGAGCGTAGGCGTATGGATACTTTAACATGTGTTCAGTTATTGGAGTTATCATATTATTAAAGCCCTTACTCTCGCCCATTTTGAAATTATTGAAGCGCGTTAAGGTTTCACCCGCTGTCGTGGCAGCTACTCCCCCACATTGGGTGGGTAGTTGCCATACCGGGTAGTTATTGGTACTGTAAGCTGATCAAAATGAGTTCAAATTCCATCAATCTACGTTACTTACTTACAGATCAGCTCGCTGTCATAATATTGTATTGTCATCGGAACTTGACAGGCAGCAAAATTTCAACTCAATTGAACAATGGGTCTAAAATGAAATAAGTGAATAACTGGTCTAAACTTCAGTTGCAAGATTAGACCTTAACATACATACATACTACATGCATACAAACATTGCAAGTTGAATAAAAGCTTATAAAGTTTGTATCTGTTAATCAAAAAATTACAAATATTACCAGTAGTTCGCGGCGAACTGAGACCTCGCGACCCCTATATCTTCACAACCCCTGGACCGATTAAGCTCATATTCGAACTTAAAAATTGTATTGAAATGAACTACTTGCCTACAAAATTTTATGAGATCGGATCAACGGCCCGCAAGTTATCATCGGACAAATATACACACAAACATACAAATGCCGATTTGTCTCAGTAAACTCTGAGACCTTCGCTTCTCTCGGTCAATTATCACAAATATGTTTTAACATTTTATATTTTTTTCAGAGGAAATTAAAGAATAACATAAAACATAAAAGGGTTGTTTTTTTGTATCCGTTCGAAAACGGTCAAAACGGATTTCATTACATTAGCTATAAAATATAATTTATTCAGATTTTTTTAATTAATTTTTTCCCGAATCCTTGAAGGTTTTTTTTTTTAAATAATATAATTTTTAGACATTTTTATTTTTAAATATCTTAGTAAATATTCAATTTTTAAATGATTGATTCAACTATTTTGGAAAATATAATAATTCAGTCGTCTAGAGAAATCGGTTAAATAGTGAAGATCGAGAAAGTAAGCAAGCGCCTTAACATGTGGTGTGTTCCCCAAATGTATACTGTGTATACATGTAAACTCATTAAGTTCATACAGTAACCGCGGGGCTTCCCCCTTGACGCTTGTCACTTCTACTTGACGCTTGCAAGTTTGGGTGTGACGGGTTTTGTGACGGTTTGAGTACCGGGACGTCTCACATACGAGGCTCAGACCACGGTGTGAATTGCTAAAGTGCTCTAAATTAATCGGGCCTTTCGCACCGCGGCGCGGTGTGAATCACCTTATTACTTATTTTCCGAGGGTAATGTTGACCTCTGAATCTATATACCAATAATCTATAATCTAATCTCTATAATCTATAATCTAATTACCTAGCAAGTTTAATGTAAAAACTAGCTGCACCCTGCGATATCACCCGCTATCCTACAGAAACCGTAATTTTTTTGGGGATAAAAAGTAGCATATGTGTTAATCCAGTGTATAAGCTACCTTCATACAACATTTCATCCAAATCCATTCAGCCGTTACAAAGTTGAACGGGAACATACACATTTACATAGTTACACACAAACTTTCGCATTTATAATATTAGTGTGATACAGTTTTCCGTACAATGTATAGTATAAGCTATCTACAAAGCAAACATTTCACTGAATTCTAACACCGCGGCTCAGCGGCTCCCGACTGAAACTAACAAAAACGTGTTGAACAACAGGCGCCAACAGACGCTGTCGCATGCAACATTTGAGAGGAGATTTGTTGGCGCGTAACAAAATTGTAGCGAGTTTAATTTTTATCGAGGAAATTCTCCTCGGCCTACCCAAATCCATTGTAAAGATCCACTGATGGATCTTTTTGCATCTTTGTGTTCACTTTATCCACGATTTCTTGCCAGGTGGTTTTATTAGAAATAGCGAGTGTCTGAAAATTCCCTTTGATCCACTAAAATCTACTGTAAAGATATGAGGCGCTGACTTTGGACTGTAATATTTTCAAGTTTATACTTTGTTTAAGTAAATTAACGCCACTAGGATTGCCCGTGTCTGGAACAACATGCAACACAGAGAAAGAGATGGACAACCCCAACGCAAAACTCAAAAGATACATATTTATAAATTCATCAATAAACATTTGCCCGGCCCGGCCAAAAAAAATAGAGTATTTTTTTTTAAATAAAATAAAAGAAGAAGAAATAGTTTTCATTTAAAAAGCAATGTTTTTTTGTTCTTTCCTTATTCGTGTTTTTTTCACAATCGATTTGCAAACTGAGCTAAGTTTCTAAACTGCAAATGCTTGCTACGCTATCGTACTGACTCTACGCGGTGCTACAAAGCTCTACACAGTCCTACGTAGCTCTCCGTAGAGTCTACGCGATGCTACGTGACATGAATTTCAAAGGTTCGCATGATTGATGATGATTGAACACTGTATTTTGGAAACGTACAAATTGGCATCAAATTGGTCATTCTTTTTACAAAAGGTACCATTTTATGGGTTTAATTTACTGCAGTTACTGTTACATGTTGCAAATTGTTACAAAATAAAATATTACAAAAAAAAACTCGTCATCGATTCGCCCATAAAGTGAGACTAACGCGTGTGGAGTTGAATAAGGGAGCCACCGTTGTATTTTCCTAACAGTAATGTAGGCCAAGTAAAACCAACAAATAAGTTGGTCGGTCTAACTATAACTACCAGAAAGGTAGTTGTTTTTATCTGATAGATGATGTCATCTATGTTGTCTCATATACATCATATGATGTATATCATATGATTTTTACAAGTGAGATGTCATCACACACCAAAGACACAATTTGTATGCAGTAAGTTGTTTTTACTATTGCTGCGAGAAGTACGTGGTGAACGCCTACCCCGGTTGTTTTGTGTGTTTGCGCGCAACGCTCAGCTAAATGAATATGTTTTTTGTTTTTATTTTGTAATAGCATTGTTTATTGTTTATTTAGACTATTTAAAAATTTGTAAATGGCGTGAACTAGTTGTCTAGTCAAACCATAATTAGGTTTTAAGAAAATGATGCGGAAATATTGTAAATTCATTTGTGCTTTATGCAACATTTTTTGTGAAGAAATTTGGTGTTTTGTCTAGAGTGGACTAATACATAACACACCATATTTCTGCACAAAAAGTGTTGCAAGTAACACAAATGTCTTACTGAATCAAAATTTTGCAATCGGGTTTTCGTTTCTGTTTTAAAAGTTCTGTACAGGTCGTGTTCTAGAGTTAGAAACGTAAGCAAAGGCTGTAACTGCACGCTCAACGTAGTACATCAGTTTGGTTGGTAGCAGTACATCACTGGAGTTAGTGCCGCTATATCACTCGGAACATAAGGCGGTGGCTCGTGCAGGATGGATCGTTTAGTTTAAAACGAAATGCACTAAACCAAACTACTGTAGATATAAAACTTTTGACTGGCCGTTACTATAGTATTTTCTGTCTGAGTTCATAAATTAACTATTACATAGTTTTTTAAACAATACAGAGGCATATGGCAGAAAGAGAGAGAGAGAGAGACCTTTACTGTGGAAGATGATGATGATGATGATGACTTTATTTTGTGTCGGTGATGTGTCGGTTTGATTTGACTACTCCTGCCTGATATTGAGCAGTGAAGTGGTCTAGGATGCCGCACGCTTACGTAGTAGATATCAGATTTTTGAAGATTTTTATTTATTTTATTTTATTTATTTACTAAATCCACAGCCCTTACGAAAACAAAACAAAACTTACAAGCTTACTAATACCCAATTACGGATTTACATTTAATTTTTAATTTTACTAGACTACTAACTAAAATCATATGATTAAATATGGGAGGGTTTGTGCGTGTATGTATGTGTTCTCGTGTGTGAGGATGTATAAATGCAGGAATTTAAGTTACACAGTTAATTGTCAATACTTTTTGGGAAAATCAGACTCGGGTATCGAGTTTCACATCCTTTTTATCAGTTATGTTTTGTTTTAAGTTAAGGTATACTAGTTTATCCTCGAATTGTATCCGCTATCCAGCAGGAGCTTTACATGTTCACGTACTTGAGCTCGTGTCCAGCAAACTCAACGATGTATTTTTTTTTTAAATTTGGGATGAGAGTGAAATATACAATTAAAGCTTATTTCGCTTACATTATATTTCATATAAAATTTAGCAATAAACATCAACTATGACTGACTTTGCGACTTTTTATTTAATTTAACTTTTCATGCATTTTTGACCCACAAATCTTAAGTTTATATTTCGTATTTTATTTGCTATACTATTAGTTTAACATCGATACATTCACTATAACTCAAAAGCAAACACGATTTTCAAAATCCAACAACGTATATTTATAGAATAAAATACCATCAATGCGCAATCAAACCTTCAAACTATCAATAGATGCAAAACTATCCATAGCGGCCCAAAAAAGGTAACATTACACTAGTAGAATGCGACACGTCCCGACCCTGGTACCATGTCGTAGTTTCCTTTCATTTAAATCAATTTTAGACAAGATAATTAAGTCTTTGAATTTGAAACACATAGTTAAATATAGCTTTACATAATTATTGACCAAGGGTGCGAAGCGAACGAAAGTCTCTGTTTTAACTGGCAAAATTTGCTTTCATCTGCCGTAAGTTGGTACTCGCGTACAGGTCGTGTTTTTCAACCAATCTGATTTTGATTGGTGGGGTTTATTCCAAAAAGTGGGAAAGTAGGCTGCAGCACCATTTACCGGCTGATTTTGATCAGCTAATTGTGAGGATAACGAACTGGGATTTCACGACCTTATATATCTTGACAATCTCTTTACCGATTTTGCTTAATATAAGCAAAATAATAATAATTAATATAATATAATAATAATATAATAAATATAATAATTAATTATAATATAATTATTATATAGTTATTATATTAGTTATAATATAATTATTATATAGTTATTGTATTAGTTATATTAGTTATTATAATATAATAATTTTGAATACAAAATTATTATTAAGAATTGATTACCAAAAGTTAATGCCAAATGTTAAATCGGCTAGTAAAATGCCGACGTCATAAAAATTCTACAAAATCGTAAACCTGTATACCAAGTTTCGTCAAGATTGGTTGAAAAATACGACCTTTATGCGAGTACCAACATACGGACAGATGAAAAAAAAAGACGGAGAATTTCGTTCGCTTCACCGACGACTAAAAAATTATATTGCATTTTACAACTGCAGAACTACTAGTATAAGGTAATATTTCTGAGTCCTTATGTTGTTCATAACACGATGTAACTATGTGTGTATCTATGTGTGTGTATTGAAAAGATTAAAAGACCTTAAAAATATAAAATTTCAATTACCTAAGTTACTCTTGTAATAGTCATTGTCGTTAATGGTGTCGATCTGTGAAATCTTTCCAATTAGCGACAAGTTTCACGACCTATTAAACTGATATAGCGCAGAAACATCTCCGTCTTTTACATTATTTTTTAAATGAGTGAGATATAAAATGTCATACAATAATTTACAAATTATTATTTCGTCGTGTCGCAACGCCCCTGGTAATACAGCGACCCCAGTGAGCTTGCACCCTAACTACCACTAAAATATGCGGGCCGCGTGTCGGCGTGAAAAACACGAGAATCGCGAGCCGTCGCGCGTAGTCCACCGCATGCAAAGGGCCTAGTTAAGAGTAAAGCTGCAGTGTATCGCTATATTTGTGTGTAACGGTCGTTTGTATGCGGAGTTTGAGGAAGTTTTGTAGATTTTTTGCACATTTTACAGGCCTTCAGTAGTGTTACAAGGTGTAAAATTTGCAAAATTGGTAAAAATGTTACCCGCGAATTGTGCCAAAATTATAACTATAACAACAACATGTTATTTAACACGTTGTTATTAATAACAACATAAAAGTATTATATATATTTTTTATTTAATTCTAATGAACGAGAAAAATATCCTGCATAGGGTTGTGGAGGAAACGATGCATCTTATCGTTGTAAAAAGTTTGATACTACAGCTTACTTAGATACCATGATAACATCAGTGATGCGACAAATTCTAAAAACTGGTCGGTATTACTTATTTTAAATTTAAAAACCATACATTAGAGATTACAGTCCAACGCTCTAGATTTACGACAGTTTTATTATAATTTTGTCCAGGCAGGCAACCCTGTAGAGCTTAAATATTAAAACAGAAGTTACCGGACGTTATAAGATGACTCTGGGACGTGCTTTGCCTGTGCTCACGTTGTAGAGTTAGGAACACTACAGAGATGAAAATTTAATAAAAAAAATACAAATATTCTATTTATGTTACGAATTTTTTTGATAGTGCGTTAAACTACTACCGGCAGAGCTCACTATTCATAGTTTGATTTATGACTTTTTATTAAATTAAGCATACCTCTCAATCATTTATTTAGATTCCATTCAGTTTGTAATTGGACTTCTCAGAATAGGCGCTTACCTGAAAAAAGGAAAAAAACTGTTATAATTTGTGTTTTAGTTTATTAAGCACGACACGTATTTATTGCTTGAAATCTCCTTGAAAAAAATAAATAGGTAAATTACATCGCTATCAGTAAATTACCAAAATCTTTTATTTTCTTTGTTACAATTACATTATAATATACCTACTAGGTTTTTCCTGCAGCTTCACCCGCGCTAAAAACAAAACAGCCAACAACAATGTCGCTTTCTCCAGTGAACGAATATTCAGAATCGCTTCAGTAGTTTCAAAAATACAGTACATACAAACAAAATTACAAAGTTTAACTCCTCAGAATATTAATGTACAAATATAGATAAATTCTAAGATACGCTTGACTCTTACAAAAAAAAAACCGACTGCTTGATAACTATACACACTGAAAAGATTTAAAAGAGACGTATTTAAAATGAAATTATCAAATTTACTCTCAAATAACCATGAGATACAAAATACAACTTATACACCAAAACCCCAAACGCCGCACTATTTGTGTTATCAAATATTTTCCAAAATCAATCACCCATTAAACCCCACCCGCCCGTCTCCCAGACCTCCTCGAAATGTACCAGCACCAGGTAATGGTATTGCCGTGTATCTCGGAGGCAAACTGAATTAGAATGTGGACAAACAGACTGAGAAACAGAGAGCATTCGGGACTGTTTCGGTCTGTGAGGCCCAGCTATGGGACTGGGCCTGTGAGACGGAGTCCCAAACACTGT
Organism: Apocheima hispidaria; assembly: GCA_947579745.1. Taxonomy (NCBI): domain Eukaryota; kingdom Metazoa; phylum Arthropoda; class Insecta; order Lepidoptera; family Geometridae; genus Apocheima; species Apocheima hispidaria. The sequence goes on along the minus strand of OX388161.1, from coordinate 13,929,433 downwards.
TTGTTATTAATTGGTAAGGGTTACGAGTTTAACGTTTCAATTATTATACTTATTCGAATTTTTTGAAGGAAAAAGTGGCACAATTTTGTACGTTTCCACATTTTTATTACACGACTGTCCAACAAAGGGGTGTTAATTTCCCGGATTTGCATGATTATGTTTTTATTTTATTTTGGCTTCTTAAGCACCTTAATCATTTCAAATAAACGCAGAAGTAACTAAGGATATAATTATGCAAGAGTATCTTAATTATTCATGTAGTAGAGAGTCGTATTTTTTATTTCCTAATTAGATTTACAGTTACCTAGCATTTCACAATCAAGGTCACGTGCGTTATTTTCACACAAGAGCAAAAAAAGTATTTCTCTTTTCTGTGTTTATTTTAATCATTAGAATCTCATTTTTTTTTATTAAATTGTTTTCATAGCATTCAAGTATTTTAGAGATAAGTAAAAACTTTACTGTTGTTGAAAGTTTAAAATTATGGCACAAAGTACACTCAAAACCATTTCGAGCAGTTCATCATGGCAGCTTTTAAAAGTAATATCTCCATTTAGCTGCACTAAAATAAAGTAAAACTTCAACGCTAAATGAAGCAACTTCACAGCATTTGCCATAAACGTTGCACAAATAGAACTGCTGTTCGCAGCACTCAACAATAAAGCTGAATACACAAACAGACTTCTAATTTTGTCATGCTCGTTGCAATATTACCAGTACGGCCGTAATTACTCAGTTTTAAAAGTTAATGAAAAGTTACCGTCCATTATATTTAATTCTTCTGGATTTAATACAGAAAATCTGTGTCATTGGATAGCCCAGTCACACGACCTATACAACGCAAATCCACTGCCGTCCAAACCAAATGAGCTTACGTTGCAGTCGGAATTACATTAACATTAATGGATGGCTCCCATTATATTTGTGTTCGATTCCTCTCGTTAATCCCCCGAGAAAATCCACCATGCAGTAAATTTCAAATGCCAGTACCGTAAATACGACTGGTAAGAAGATGATCCCTGTTCTTCATTAGCATTTTAAAACAAACTTTATTGACCGAGCGAAGCGAAGGTCTCAGAGTTTACTGGGACAAATCAGCATTTGTATGTATGTTTGTATGTTTGTGTGTATATTTGTCCGATGATAACTTGCGAACCGTTGATCCGATCTTAATGAAATTTTGTAGGTAAGTAGTTCATTTCAATACAATTTTTAAGTTCGAATATGAGCTAAATCGGTCCAGGGGTTGTGAAGATATAGGGATCGCGAGGTCTCAGTTCGCCGCGAACTACTAGTTGTAATAATAATGAACACAGGTGTATCGGTTAAAAAACACTAAACACAAGGACTTAGCTGTGGAATAAATTTGTATCTAAGAAACTTGAAAGTTGTAACTTTTGTAAACATAACTCCAACAATAATTATTTCAAATTCAATTTATTTAGCCTGTGAGCCTGGATGACATCTTTGGTTCATATGTAAATAATACAACTTGTCCAGGTTCCGCTTTGTTAGCATACAATCACATTTACTTTAGACAGGCACCATACAATTTCAGCGAAATAATATCAAGGTGTCTATTTGAAATCTAAATTGCGACCAATTTTTGTTGTGTTCAGTTTTAACGTATTTTTGACTATTTGTATTATGGTAATTCATTTAATTTTAATGAAATTAATTTATGGGTAATTTACTTGATGTAACATTTTTTTTCTTACTTGTAACTTTTTTCTGTTACCAATAAAAACTGAAACTAAAACCAAACAAAATAGTTTTAGTTTCACCTATTCCTAAGTTTCTAGTAGTTTTCAGGGCTTAATAAGTGACAAGTTAGTTTGATTATTCAGCTATTAAAAGTAATAAATAAATCATCTTATTAAAATCGTGATTACCCATACTGATCTTATAGGAATTCACTATGACTACAGTATTAAAGCGATAGTAAAGGAGCCCTGATTTCCTGCAGTCTTTTTGTACAACAAGGTTCGTTAGACGACAAAGTGGCTGTGTACGTAGCTAATATACTGTAAATACTGGGTTATAAGGAAAGGGTATGCTAATCCAAAAAGGGGTCATAGTACTCATTATTATGAACAACTTTAACTATGGTACCAACCCTGAAATCGCGAAAAAATGATTAGCTTTCCCATAGAAAAATGTCAATGACATTAGACAAAATGTATGGAAAAACTGATATTTTTTTTATTGATTTCAGGGTTGATCCCATAGTAAAAGTTGTTCATAATAATGAGTACTATGAGCCCTTTTCGGCTTAGCACACCCTTTCCTTTTAACCCTGTATATATTTTAGGCGTATACCTTCTTTATAGTTGTTTGAAAAATGGAAGGAATATGGCAATTTAGGTGTGATTTGAGCATTAATAAAAAAATGGTCAGTCCAAAAATTCGAGGGTATTTTACACAGAACTTTGTTTGCCAAATTATTGTTTTAAGCCAGTTTTCTTTTCAAGACTTGTGATCTCATGTTTTAATCCAAAATATTACAGCAAGCAGCCGTAAACGATCGCAGTTATTCTATTTTAGAATGTAATTTGTCAGGTTGTAGTGTCCACTTATGCATAAATCCAATGTAAGCTTTGGATAACCTAATTTATGCAATAGAACAATATCTAAGCTACTCGCTGACGATAAGTATAACAGGAAAAGTCGCAACATTATTTTGTAAAATTTGTAACAGACTATGTTATCGAACGTTTGCGAATTTTAAGACTAAGCTGTGTCATGGTCGGTAGTACAAATGATTGCAGCACATGGCTTTCGATGTTTTTTTTTTTGATTCGATTTTTGTCTTTTTGTAGCGATGCTAGTTTAGTGGTTAATAATAATCGCTACAAATTTTATCATTGAAATACTAACCGAACTTTTTCACATTTTAGGTCTGGGTGAAAAAGTTATCCGTCCAAGTTCATTGAAAGTCAAGTAGCTGCAGTGCAAGCAGCCGGTGCAAGAGGAGCCGCGGGAGGAGACACGCGTCTACGAACTAATATCCGGCGCGAGAGTGCCTGCGACGGTGGCGACACTCGTCTTAGTATTTATTGAAGGAATAATAACACTACCCACGCCGCGCCGTGTATTCAAGACATTGTTTTACTCATATCTTCTGGTTTAACCAGAACATTTTTGGATTTCATAATGTAATCATGTAACTGTCTGGCCTCTGAAACAGTTACAGGATGGTTGGAAGGTGGATTATTTTCTTCAAGGACGCGTTTTAAAGCTCACGAGCATCTATCAATAGGTACATCAAATCAGTGAAGTACAAGCATTACAAGCAAGCGTGCTAACGCCGCTAGGGTAAGCTGGGTTCGCTGCCGACTAATGACGATGTCTACTGCTGAAAAAAAGGCTTTCTGAAAGTAGTAAATATATTGATGTATATTATCCCATACGTCATGGGCAATTTTCGCTACCCCTAAACTTAACTGTGAAGTTAACCCCCGGACCGATTTTGCTTTAAATATATATATTCTTACTTTAAAAAAACCACTGAAATAAGTGTTTAAGCAAGTGTATTACTTTTTTGTACATTTTTGTTGCTGTTCGTTTTTTATGTTGTCTTATTAATCAAATTTTTTATTATTATTTTGTATTCTTCCATTTTATTCCACATTCCTTAAGTTTTTTCTTTAAATTATTGTTTGTTTGTTTTATTATTGTTTTTAGAATATGGTCCATGGGTGGGTTTTAATGGGTTTTAGTGGGTTAATTGGGGTAGCTTGTGATGCCAATCCAATGGAAAAGAAATTGTAAATAAATAAAATCGTGAGAAAATATGAACTACTTGTTTACAAGACTTCATAAGGATCAAATCAATCGATCGGTATGTTATCGGTAGACAAACAATATACAGGTACATATAAATATATACAACTTAATATACATACAAATACCGACTTGTTCCCGTAGACTCTGAGATCTTCGCTTCGCTCGGTAAATAAATTCTGTAGTGCCGAAGCTAACACTCAGCAGGAGAGTGTAACCATCGTCTGGGATTCACATTTTGGATACAAGGTGCTAGACTTAGTTTACTGTGTCAATGAAGCAGTAAGATAACTTAATAAATATTTAATTTTAGGAATCGAAGGCAAAATTGCTCTCAAACTTGATTTAATAATGAGTTTAATTTAATTATTGTATTAACCTTTTTAATGTTTTCACGCCTGGAATTTTTATGCTGTCATTTACCGTTACTTTTATTAATTTAAGAGCTATCTATATCGGCTTTAACTTGGTAGATTAATTTGTCTTGTACCCGGCAGATGGGTATGCTCATAAGAAGTTATAATGAGAATGAAGAGCTGGTTTGCCTGATTTAGCTTTCACATTCGTAATTTTAAACCATTTTTTTGTATAAAAGCGAAGAGATAAAAAAATATTTAACAGAATATATTAAGAATAACATAAAAATTGCTTTTTTTAATTTGTTTTCTTCTTCTTCCTCCTAGACCTAGCCCCATTTACTTGGGGTCGGCCTTCCTTGTCCATATTTTCCATTTAGCACGGTCTTGTGCCATGTCAGGTGCTAGTTGAGCATATTTTAGGTCTTTGTTAACCAGGTGGCGGGTGGTCTTCCACGCGTACGTTTCGTAATTGGCATCTCTAGGGCAAGCTTCACCATGTGATCATTTGGGCGCCTTTGGGTGAGGCCGAACCACCGCAAACGTTTCTCTTTGACCTTGGCGACTATCGGGGCAACTTTGAAATTCCCTCTTATATACTCATTACGGATTTTACGGATCGGATTTTTTTAAATTTGTTTTCAGTAATTTTATATTTTAAAAAATGGTTTAAAAGTAGAAAGATAGAAAACAAGATAGCGGAATCAGGCGAGCCGGCTCTGAATACAACTAATCGAAATAAATCGTTACATTTTCGAAAAAAAAACGTATGAAAAATATATTTTCATATTGTTCTCAATTGAAATGTTCCAGTTTTCATTTCTCTATATTAAGATTAAGATAATTACTGTAGTACAGATACCGTCGATAGGTGCAACGTTGATGGTGTCTACTTAACATAATTCAGATGTTAATCGGTTTGATTCCTACATTTTTGCAGTTTGGATCACACGATAACATAAAATGGATCTATAAAACGTAGAAAACCGAGTCAAGAGACGAAAAAATCGCTACTAAAACTAGATTCATCTGGCCTCAGTTTTCAAAAAAAACAGTGCAGTCATACCACGGCCTGTCTTTGACCCGAGTATAGGTGAACGTTGACCTACTGCTTGTATCATTACTGTGACACCACTTCCGGCGCAGACGGACCGCCTGCTCGCACAATTGTGAGTTTTTATTTACCGCACAAAATGTACTCTTAACTGTGGAACGATGCTGTTATGGAATTATCCGGTGTCTTTATTACTTGGACAGATAGCTACCCGACTATGCTAGATAGTTAGGTTCTTCGACCAAAGTAAACTGAATGGACGGGTAAGTGGAGAGTAAGACAATTTTGAAGACGTTAAAGTTAGCGCCAGCGCTCACAATGCTTCAGTCGCTGTCTGTGAAAAGTGCGAGACGTACTTCGAATGTCGGATCAAACGGCTCGACAGCAACTAATAAACACGGGTGTCCCCTTTTCTCTCGTAGATATTATATTCGCTATCTCTTTTTTCTGACAAATGTACACATACTTTTAATTTAGGTGCTAACCTGTAAAAATAGTTGCAATGAAATAAATAAATGACGTGTTCAAGTCTAAGTTTGTTTTGTCTTGTTGTTTTTAAGGAAGTTGTGTTGTGTTGGGGCCCGTCCATTCATTTTACTTTGGTTGAAGGTTAGGTTGAGTCTTATAGAATTACAGCCTATTCGCAAAAGTAATGGTCACAATTTCGATAATGAATGAAAGAAGGTCACTGGTCGATGGCAGACGCGGGATACGAATCATTTTGGCCATTTCAGTAAGTATCGCACGTGGTGCATGTCGTCAAGGACCAGGAGAGGGCTATCGAAGATAACTTCTGCGAGAGTTGTTAGTTACGTCACGACCTTCAGATATGATGAGCATGACTATAAGAAGTGACTTTCATTTATCTACCGTTATACTTTATATCCATGACTACTGAACGAACATAAGCACAAAAAGAAATAAATCGAAATTACATTTAGAATGATGTAACATTTTACTATGCAGAGAAAAAATATTTAAAAAATGTACTTAGCTATTGTAAGGAGTGGTTAAATATCGACATACCAAAACTCAACACTTTAGAAGATCTATTTCTATACCTTACTTTAAATACTCATACTTATTATTATTTGCTTTACTCGTAGTTCTGTTTTTTTTTCCCAAACTGCTGTCGCAGCGATCCTTTCTTTTGTCGCGTCTATAATTGGTTGGCTACGGCTATGACTGCAATTAAAAGGAGCGTTCAGTGTCCAGCTCGATGAAGCGCTTGCGTTGCACTTTTTTCTTTTCAATTGTTGAATATACCCGCAAATATCGCGTTTTAAAACAATTTTGTATTATCTCTTTGTAAAAGCACTGCTTCTAGATGTAGCTCAAACCTTGAGCTAGTAAAACATCTATTATTTTGTAAAATGCGTTTTGTTACGTGATGGGTATTTGCTTGCGTAATCAAAATTTTGAGCTTCAAATCAAAGAAAAAAACTAGCAAAAATATATACATATTTACAATACTAACATATTACAATATTAACATATTTACTACTACTATTTTAAATTTTATTTACATATTTTAAAAGTATTGCTTATCTTAATATTACGGAGTCATATTTTGATGCACCTTTGAACAAGGGCGTGAAGTATCTGCATCCCTATACCTCAACGATACACAATCCATCATCGTCATTGGCTTGTCTCTATCTACAGAAAAATATTTAGGTACCGTCCGAAATAATACACAATTACACAAACCGTATCGAAATTATCGTTCATAGATCACTTCCCATACAAGTTTTCCCAGACTCCTTTTATTTACAGTTTTATTTAGCCCTTTTATTTTTATAGTATAATCTTATAAATATTAATGAGTAAAGACAAAATGTCCTCTTTGTGATCGTAAATTTATTCTAGCATCTTGTACAGATGGATCAACCTTCTCTTTGTAAAAAAATATACATAAATACATAGCTTAAGTGCGTAAATAGCCTGGAGATACGTCCAAAACGCAGCAGATCCGCGTCCCATCTGATAACAACCCTTGTTGAAAGATAGCCGGGGGCAAGAGCCACTTTCTTCGACCTGATTTTTTTTCATGTTTTGTTTTCGTCACCTGTGTTTACTGTTGTATTTCTATGTGTTTTACTTCGTGTGTAAAGAACTTAATTCTTGTAAATAACGTTGCATTAACTTTTTTAAAGTTATTTAAACTTGTATTTTTTTTTCTATTTTCGTTGCATATGAGTGATATGAAACTTCTTATTGAATAATATATTCAGCCTTCCGGTTTAAAAAAAAACCTTCTCATTCGGTAATATCGTTAACAGTTCGTTAGCAAAACGACTTTGAAAGTGAAACGAGACTCGCTAACACTTCCAGGGCGGAACTAAGGGCAGATAAAACGCATAAATTGGCCCCAAACAAGATTTGACGCGCTAACTTGGGGCGCAACTTCGGGCATTACTGTTGGAACGCGGAAGAAATGTCATTCTTTCGAGTTACAATCATTTCCTGTTTGGCCGAGGTAGATGGTAGGTTAATAAGCGACAGCGGTTAGAAAAATGCCTTCATGCCGCGTTCTCCACATCAGTGGGCAGCAGGGAAAGGCGGCAGCAGGAAAACAATACAGAATTGAATTACCACTGTATTCTCGCTAGCGTTAACGTTCCCGGCGGCCTAGTAATGGCACTTAAAAAGTTTTTAACGAGAATAGTTTATGAGCACTCAAAAACTTTTCAATTATTTTTTTCATGATCTTAATTTGGGTGGTCGGTTTTCAGCGGTTCGATCGTGGAATGTGGCTGGCATGTTTGATTTCCAAGATGATCATACAAGGGAATGATAGAAAATTAACTGTTGCATAGGTTCTCGTATGTAGTCCCATTTAAAAGGAAGACCTAATTAGGCCCACTGACTACCAAGACGAAGCATCCTGGCGCATGTTGATTATGAAAGCTGACTCCACCTAACGCGAGAACAAAGGAGAGAGAAAAACAGAGAAGTAGTTTATTTTATTTTTTGTCTGGTATTTGACCAGAAACTCACCTGATGTTAAGTGACGATGTGTTCGACGATGGTAAGCACATCTAGACTGCAAAAGGAACTTGCTTTCGAGTAAAGCTACCGGAAAACACAGTTAAATGCGCGGCGATAGATTTTCAACTTCATGTTGGTAGCTAGCCAGCCAAGAACAAGCTTAGTACCATTCCATTTCAAGCCATGGTTTTATTCTTGTGTTACTCGAAGTCTCCAAAAACTAATTCGCTTGCTCTCGTCACCGTGCCCCCACACCCAAGCTAACCGCGAAAGTGTCGCCTCAGTCAAAAGTAAGTGATATTGCCCCACTGAACAAAAACAGATGTCGACTTCTGTATTTACAATGAGTATTTTTCTACCGGGAACTTTTTAGCTAAGTACCTTTCTTATTTTATGTGGGTTTGGAGGATAATGTACGTGTTATAACCGGATGCTGAAATTGAAATGGGCTGTTTTAATTAGAGGTTATTTTATTTTATTGAATTTACAAATAAAATTAGAATAGACAAATAAATGAATTTAAGCTTTTTATGTATTTAAGTGAATTAATAATGTATCTTTAATTTATAGATAATGTTGAGGCAGCTTCAAAATCGTCTATGTCACCCCGATAGCTTGACTTGTTCTCATCTTCATCGACAACACCATCTACACCACTAGAACAGCTATGCCGGCGGCTCAGAGCCTAGCTCCGGTATTTCAAGGAGCTGGGTTGGCTCTGGTAGAGGGAAATTTCGAATACACCCTATGCGGGACGTCAGTGCAGGACTTATCGCCCCTATCTTGAATAAGAATAACAATGTAGCTTTAGTAACGCTATGGATAAGATTCATGCAGACTAGGCGTGTTTATGGTCCGCCTGAAATGACGCCGGAAAACGCACTGACGACTGCATGTCTCACTGCAAATCAGAAACGTAAAGTTTAAATACATAAAATCTATAGCAATGCTGTGTTCTTTATATTTCTCCAGCGTGTTTTAGCTACATTGCATTTTAAATTAGAAGCAATATACTTTCTTTCCAGATAAGCTAAGGTAGAGCGACAAAAAGAGTATAATCAAAACCGTGGGACAATAACGCATGTAGTTTAGAGTAACAAACAGCCCTCGCGGGACTCATTCCGGGGATGAGACGCTCAGGATGCGAGCGAATTAGCCGCGTCCCTTGCTTTTTTAAATTAGCGATGTAAAAACAAAGATATCATCACTTACTTTATTTTACTTCATAATACTACCTCACGTTTACGTTACTTTAATTTATATTGTTTAAATGGGTTTTTTTATATTTGATTGTTGGTCTATCTAACTTGGCTAGATACATTATTAGGAATTGTATCGAGTAATAATTTTATTGAAATTTATTTTTATATCTTTTAATTTTAGCTACTAGTTATTTACTTACTTAATTCACCTGCGCGTACCTACGCTACAGTACAGTTTGGCATAATCAGAAAAAATGCTATGTATGTTTAATCATAGAGAAAAATAAAATAAAATATTGATTTAATTATATTTTTACTTTGTATCGTTGTTTTTAATTTAATTTTGTGGTTAATTGACTAATGTAATGGCATGAGGCGTGTAAAGAAGTATTAAATAAAATATAATTTCAAAATTAACGTTTTTAAACGATGCTATATTTACATGCATATACAGCAACTTTAATTTACTTATTTCGGGAGAATGGAGCGCCAATAAGTGACTAGATTTTTTAATATTAGGAGATAAAGGTGACATAGCTTAAATCAACTTTGATATCTACAGCGTCGCCCAGTGCTACATACAATCTCATATTGCAAAAGACGTAACATTGCACTGACGCCATGCAAAATGAATGGCGTTTAATAAAATATTCAAGGAATGTAATTCCGAATAACAAGATCCGTACGAAGATTCATTCCTTTCCGTCTCATTCGGCCGTTTCATTTCCACTCCTCACAATAGGATGTCAGAGCTCGGATTTATTGTCCTCATTCGCATCTAGATATGTAAATTAATAGTGGAGGATAACTACCAACGCAGTGGTTAAGGCCCCTAGTACCATCCGTCAAAGTTATCTTGCACGCGCATTTTTACACTTTAGAAGATGTATTATAGTCTGTATTTACAAAAAGTTTCTTTATCTATATCATATTATTATATTATCTTAATTTAACAGTACAAGAGCGACTTAAAAAAATACTCAAGCCTAATGGATCAGAACCAGAAATATTGATAAAAATTGAACCAATCGAACCAATCTGGATTCTGTTTTCTTTCAAACCTGGAAAATAATTCTACTAAATAAAAGTCTAATAATAATAACTGAATGACAGATCCTTTGCGTCTAGACGCATAAACTTTAGCACAAGTGTGCATGACCACCAAGAAATTATTTTTGGAAAGTTTATCCTCTAAGGAGGAGAAAGTAAGCGATAAGTATCTGTGGGAGGACTGATTGTATCAAATAGCAGTCGTCCTCCCACGGATCTGTAAACCAGTGCATATTGAAACTTCTATTTAAAATTTATGAATCTTGCTGTACATTCAAAAAAAATATGCGAATAATACAATATTGAAAAACAAAAGTAAGCGATAAGTAAGTAAGTATAAGGCTAAGTAATAGTAGTATAAAGGTAAGTATGCTAAGGTTGCCTGGAAGAGATCGCTTTAAGCGATAAGGGCGCCAGCTGTTACGCTAGTTTTAAGTTGTTTTTTTGTCTTATGTATGTCATTTATGGTGTGAACAATAAAGAGTTATCTATGTATCTATAAGCAATGGAAGTTTTTTCTTCTATGTATTTGTGAGGTCGAAGGCCGAAGCACAGGTCTGATCGTTGTACCTGTGAGGCCAAAGGCCGAGCGTACTAAGTTGCGAAACAGCTAGTATGCCATAAAACTTTATTTAAAACATATTATCCAGAAAAACTGTAGTTAGAATCTGCCATAAATTATTTCCCGTACCTAAAGTTTTGTAAAATAAAGGTGCACGCACATAGATCAGCGGAGTTGCCAGGATAAAGCGCATAAATTGTGACCAACGGGTTGGAAAAAACCGTGCCACTACAATACACTTGACAGACACAACGGGTTTGAATTTTCATAAAGCTCGTGGGCTTATAAATAAAATGAAAAGAATGGTTTTACCAGTGGTCAGTCAGCCTTTACTTTTAAAAGTTATTGTTGTGTACATTTGAGCACAAAGGTGACTGGACTTTAATTAAAAAATAGCGTCAAATAGAAAACTTTTTCTTAAAGTGTCAGTTCGTATATGTTCCCGCCTTTTGCCCGGCTTACAGTCTACAAAAACCCCTCAACTGGTAAGTTCTTGCGCAAGTTATTACACAATTTTCAATGCAAAAGCGGTGTTTCAATGATAAACCGTATTGGTCGGTAAGTTGCGCAGGACATTATACTCCCTGCTACACTACCACTAAGGTATATTATTATAATTATCATCGCTTAATAAAGCAAGTATTTCCGATACTCATAACTATCAATCAATCAGTCAAATCATTCATATCGTTTATTATATCAGCTTAAATCCCGAAATTTATTAAAACATTTCATTTGCTCACTGCAATGGGGCTTGCATGGCTGGCTGTCGCAGATATACGGTGCGACGTGGATAAGTATGGAGAATGCGCTTTTGATAACCGGATGCATGACAGAGTATTACTTTACCTCATCTTAGGTATGTTTATTATATTTCTAGTTTAGAAATTAGACATAGTTTAATGACGTAATAAAAATTGAAAAAAATACAAAACAAAACCGGGACCTTATTATCAGCCCTTAGACGTTCCACTTCAGGACGAAGCCTCCGAGAACGTGAGTATTCCCGTTTTATCAAAATAAAATGTGTCAAAATCACGTCAGTTTTCATGGGATAAACTTCCATACCTCAATATCTGATGCGCGGCATGTAACAAAGATCAGAGCAAGATTACAAAAAATAAACAAAGAAAGTGGATGGGAGGTGGAGGTCATGCCCTCAGACATGATTTGCACGACTGCAGGACGAGGTAGCGTTCCATTTCTTTCTTGGTTTATCCCTGTTTTCCCCCACGTAGGCAGCGTTGAGACAATTATTAATAATTTATTTTTTATTTTATCTACCACTTTTTTTCCGCTTCTGTTTGTTAAAAAGTTTCACCGAGACACCAAATAGGATAATTAAATTCGAAAGGTGTAGTTCAAACAGTAACAGATTAGAGAGGTCGATTCTAATTAACAAGGTTTTCGAGTAATTAATTTTGTGGCTTGGAAATGGGTCGCTAAGTGATATTTATCTTTATTGAAATTGTGGTTTTGTTTCATGGGTCACGTCTTTAGTGCTAGTAAATTCATTGGAATCAGTTTTAGCTCTGTTTTTGTTTAAGTATGATTTTCCTTATACACATAGATCCTGATAAACAAGTGTCATTATTATTAAGGTCAGAGTTTAGTTGGTAGTGCGCCTGTCATAAAAGCAGGAGGTCCCGCGTTCAATCCCTAGTCTGGCAGATGTTTGTATGATGAATTTAAATATCTGCCCTCGGTAAGGATGTAAATTGTCGCTGTTTTAATGTGTATTTCATTCCCAACAAATGGACGCCTAATCGGGACATATAATGTAAAATATAATTATGCAAGTGTAAAATTTAAAGATAACCATTTCACTGCCGATCGGCTAAATCAATTTTGTTGTAATTTAGGCAGTCGCATCAGGAATACATTTTAAGACTGTCCACACAAATAGGAAAAATATTAGAAAATTAGAAATCCTATAAGTCCTTAATTGGATAGTGAACTCGCAAAACTAAGCTGGTCATAAAACTATTTCATCTAATCAGATAAGCCTTAGAACTATTTTATCCAGTCAGATAAACCTTAGAACTCATCTAAAGCTAAAAAATGACAGGTCGCGTGAAATACCGAATCCGAAACTTGAATCCCATAAACGCCGCGTCAATGGGAAATAAAACCGGATACACACGTTTCGAACCAAAGCCCAGGATTAATCCGTCAAACAATACCGATACTCAAAATAAACTAAAACAGACAAAAGATTAACTTTTCATCGCTAAATCCCGTACTGACAGCACAGTGGGCTCAAATCATGAAAATACCAAGAACGGAACGAAAAATATGATAAAAAAATCCGCTCCATTTCTTGATACATAAAGTCGAGCTTAGAAGTCGATAACCTGAAAAATTGACTGCGGCTTACGGTGTCAAAATGTGAAATGTGTTTACAATAATTCCTACTGTAAACACCGTCCCAAATCCACCCTTATATTGACCAATATAAAGTCTTAAATCTGATAGAGTGCGGATCGTACTTGTGTCGTTTATAAAAGGTCTTGATCCTCGAGTGTAACGTCATAATTCAGAAATGTGATTCCGTTCTTGACAGTATGAAGCCACTAGTTAAATTGGAGACGAGTAGTTTCATTCCATTTGGTTTGATTTTTACTGGGACAAATTATGTACTTACTAGATTTTTTTGTCGTTATTTTTTCAGAAATGAGAGTTGAGACATATTTACTACCAGTGACCAGGACCATTCTCAAAAGCTGAGATTCAATCACGTCTCGAAAAAAATGTCATACGTCATAGATTTATTTTTCTTCACTAGCGTGCGAGATACATCGAGTGGTCGAAAACAATCGAGATTGGAATCTCGAAATCGACATCAATTTGTCATATCTCCGAATAGGGGATGTTTTAACATATCTATGACTATTTTAGATTTTTGTTAAGACGTATATTCCAGTCAAGTTGAAGTTATTTATAATTTTAGATTTTTCTGCCATAAGCTAAAAAAAAGATAAAATAATCGATAGGAATATTTTTTAGTTTTTTTTTGCTACGGCTGAGAGTTACTAAGATGGATAATTCTCGATGTTATCGCTAACTATAATTATATGCTATGAGATATTATTATATTACGAGATTGATCTTGAAACATACTAGTTCTGTAATATGTATTATGTGTATATCAGCGAAATTTTTGGCTGGTTTATTTATATGAATCCCTTGATGAATCTATGTACTATATTTCTTTTTGATATGACAACAATGCTTTTTAACTCCAAAGTTTTCCTTTCAAAGTTAAAAGTCCGAAAGTTGTTTTACATATCAATCCTAGTTCCGCTCGGAAGTGGGATCAACAATACGCGATAGTTGCAAACTAACGCGTGGAGATGCCGATTACCATAAATCATTCCAGGGACGTATGCCCGCCTGAATATTTGAAAGCCTTTTTGTGAATAATGTTTCAAAAAGTTCCGCGTTTCAGACAAGGTGTTTAATATTTTATTTTGTTTTGTAATCGTATGTTTTCCGAAGTTGTAAGGTCAATGTTATTCATTTATTTTGCCCAGAAAAGGCCGGGGAGACCAAATTTCTGAATGGAGTCGAAGTGAAACGAAAAAACCTAATTGACGTTAGTAAGAAAACAAAATAATGTAAATTCTTAAGATGTCGTAGCGATAGCGTATCTCTTGAGCGCTAGTTCCCGTTTCTGGCTACGCGTTAATAGATTCCTCCTTTGTATGCATGCTTCGTCATAGACCGCACGCATCATTGCATATCAGGCAGTAAAAGACGCCTAGACTGTAGGGTCTCTCAAGTGAGTCTTTTAATATCTGTACAATTTATATATATTTGTTTATAAATACCTTGATATAAATAGTACTCGTATGTTTATGTTTCTTCAGGTTCAAGTTCGATTCTACTCTTTGACGTAAAACATAGTCAATCGCGCGCTGACTTAACTAATGGGCTGTCAGAGTTGCCTCGCTTGTATTTCAGTCAGAGATCTTTATAATGGACTGCTTTTACTGTAACTCTTGTGGATTATAAAACAGATCAATTAATTGAATATTTATTTTTGTTTCGAAATGATATCACACGTTATAACTATTTTATTAAAAAAATATATAAATATACAATTTGTTAGTTTGAAACGTGGTTACAAAATCAAGGGTTACGTTATAGGAATATACGCCATTGATCTCGATTTCTGACACTGAATTATACAAAATTATTATTTATTTTCATTTTTGAATGTAAAATATAAATTAAAAAATAAAAGTAGAAACCAAAACTCAAAAAATAGAACGTAAGAATATCTCAAATAAAAGCTACAAATTATATATAAACGCCATCATAAATCTACCAAACAATTCCTAAACACTTGTACGCTATAAACGGCATCTGCGAGGCATCATCAGACGGTATAAAGACGGTATCATGGGGAAAGTATGGTAATATGACCTTCAGGTCGGCGAAGGTTCTTCGCACCCTTTTACAAATGGTCTGTGTATATCTTGTGTGAAAATATTAAGCCGTTGTGATATCTACGACGTCATTTGGTTTTTGTTTTTGTAATTATTAAAAACCATCAACCTCATGCACGACTATTATAAAAAAAATATATATACACATTTTGTTTTATTTTAACCACTTCCAAACCACGTTAATTTCCATGATATTTTGTTTTGTTGGCTTGTTACATATTATTTGCAATTAGAGCAATGAAATTGATATTTCATATGAAAGCTGACGTGGTTTTGATACATTTTGTTTTAATAAAACGGGATTCCTCGATAAAGTTCACCGAATGTGATCGAAACTATAGTCGGAACAACCGACTCAATTTAACGTGAGTATTCCCGTTTTATTAAAACAAAATATAAAGTAATTCATATTATTTTCTGTAGTTTTTAATAATGAGTTATCCACCTTAGCTTAGTAGGTTACCAAAATAGTATTGAGGTGTAAAAAACTATAGTGCATTACAAGGTCCTGTCTAAAGGCACCAGTGGCAACAGAGCCATTTAAAAAAATCTGCGCTCGAAAAAAAATAAAAATACAACAGCTTTACAGGCTATACCATTCGCTTTTGACACTTATTTCTTTCGCGTACATTCAGTATGTGCCCTGCTTTCAAACAACTATCCACGTCTACAACAGGCCTTACTATTGGATCTTTGCAGGTCTATGCAGCTGCAACCGCACCTACCAACAGAATGGCCTTAATCTTGTGTATTTTTTTTAATTCGTGTAAGTGCTTCTATTTTTAAACAAAATATACACGAACTACAACTATAAAAACTACTTAGCCAACTATATAAAAATAACCTTACCCAGAGACATACCTTACCTTTTCTGTGTACTATATGAAAGGAAGAAATAAAATACGAATAATACTTATTATGCAAAATTTAAACCCAAACCGCAAGGAGGTTCGAGTCCAAACGCTCAGGAACAAAAACTTATATTTCATCGCGAATGGATTTCTCATCTGAATCGCAATAAATAAGCGGGCCCTCGAGTCCCGGAGGAAGGCTTGAATCCCGACGCGAATTTGAATTTTGCCTTTTTTCTTTCCTTTTTTGAAATCCCCTTTTTCTTTTTTGAACGCTCAGAAATCGTGAATGCCTTTTGAGCTTAGGGAATTTTAAGCCATTGACTACTACGAAAACGATATTTCGATATGGAGTTAAAAGGATATCGAAATATTTTAGGAGAATTTCATGTTTATGACGTGTTTGCCGTGTTTAGGAGGTGCTTTTCTTTTGTTTATCGCAAGCTGTTTGATACTCGAGTTGTTTGGAAATTTTTGAGTGTATTATAATAAAACAAAAACAAATTGTGTTTCGCAAATAATTTTAATGAAAATATTAGCTAGTTTAAACTTCAGGCATGTTTTTTTTTTCGAGTGAGTGAGTTTAGGGAGTGCCCTATGTAAACTTACCTATACTTACCTATACCTAAAGTAAGCCCTTGTCCCTCCGAAGAGAAAGAAGTACATTTTTATTAGATTCATGGCTTCTTCCGAAGACGGTGAAGCCAAGAGGCATGATAAAACACATACATTTTTGCAGGTATATTGAAAAACTTTCCTGTCTTATATCAGATTTCAAACTTTTTCTTGTATAATAAAGTCTAGAAACTCAATATACATTTCGCTTATTCGTGAGTTAACTATAGCCAGCATTTTTTTATGCGTAGGAAATTCCTTTCCGCTAAAAATGACTATACAGATACATCGCCCAAACACTCTATTTCTTATACAGGGCTAGTTGGAACGGTGTTACTACGCCGAAATTTTGTTATTATGAACAACTTTAAATCATCATCATAATCATCATTCAGAAGACGTCTACTGCTGAACATAGGCGTCCCCCTTAAAGCGCCACACCGACCGACAACGTACCACTTGCATCCACCGGATGCAACTTAAGATAGGAGACAAAAAAAAAAGCAAAAAAACAACAGCTAAATAAATAAATAAATATTGGTAGACATTTATCACACACAGCGCCATCTAGCCCCATAGCCCCAAACTAAGCAAGCTTGTACTATGGGGATCAGATAACTGATAGCATACATAAACACTTTTTTTGTTGTTATTGTAAATACATACATAGAATACATAGAAACACCCAGACAAAGGACATACATCCATATTTGTCACACAAATTGTTTGTCCTGGGTGAGAATCGAACCCACAGCTTACAGCTCAGAAGGTGGAAATCCTCGCACTGAGCCACGAGGCTAGTCAAAGCTATACCATATATTAAAACTTCGGTGAGTGTGAATGTCATTTTACAATATTTTCTTTTGCAGCTGACTACGCATGCGTTTGACCACAATCTCACCTTTGCCTCGGAGGCATTCACGCATTTCTTGATCAATCCCGGATTGTATTTGTTCGGAAAGACAGACGCAAGTGATGAGTTGCACACTTCTGCTTTTCTAACTAATTTATTAGATTATCCGAATAGTAGAAATAATTGTAAATTTTATTTTTATTATGAACTGAATCTGAATGTTTATTTGTA
Source organism: Apocheima hispidaria (assembly GCA_947579745.1). Taxonomy (NCBI): domain Eukaryota; kingdom Metazoa; phylum Arthropoda; class Insecta; order Lepidoptera; family Geometridae; genus Apocheima; species Apocheima hispidaria. The sequence continues at coordinate 13,911,434 of OX388161.1, read as the reverse complement.
TTTGTAGGAATCAAGATAATTATAATATTGTTGTGACATAAATGTAAATGTGTAATCGTTTTTATGTCAATAAATAATTTGAATTTGAATTTGAAATAATAAGGTGGATGGGAAACGCTAATAACGCACCATAAGATGGTGGCTCTTTTTTGTGTGTCTGATAGTTGTAGTGACAGTTGCCTCTGATTTTAAAATAATTACGATATTAGGTTTAGTACCGTAATAACTATCAGACATTATGCCGTTTAACACTGTATACATGGACCTATAACCCATTAATACAATTATTTTTATTTTATTATTCTAAGTACTACTTATAGCAGTTTTATTACCATCTTGGCAACACAATGGTGTACTTACAGCACCAGTAGTTACACTAACCTCGATGCTAAAGTGAGTTTCTATGTTACTTGCCCTGGCCTTTAATGTGAAACCAACTGTACAATAGACGCAAAGGGTTACCATAACAGCACCAATATGTCACTTTAAGTTTGATAAATTATAGCAACACAATAGTAATTTTTGTGTTATGGCAATCTTCTTTTAGTATTATGGTCTAGTTATTATGGTGGAATGGAAGACGCAGCGTAGGCAGGCCTCTCACTAGGTGGACTGACGACATTTTAAAAGATCGCTTTTAGCGATAAGGCCGCCACTTATAAGAAGACATTAGCTTATAAGATAGTTGTATATGTATTTTTCTATTATTATATATTATATATTATTTTTATATTATTTACATATTAAACAGTTTCTGTCTATCTATCTATCATTTGGTAGCTAAAACTGCAAATTCAACCAACAGACGCAGGCAACCAGTGGATGCAAGTGGCACGTTATCGGTAGGAGTGGCGCTTTAAGGGGGAGGCCTACGTTCAGCAGTGGACGTCTTCTGGATGATGATGTTGATAATTATGTTCTAGTCGTATGGCCTTTCTAGATTTAGATTTTGAGAAAATTTTGTTATTATTTTTACTACAGACGGTTTTGACCACTGACAAAAACAATGGCAAAAGATAAAATGACATGTTACAAGTCACGTTATTTGCGGCACTTTGAATACACAATAATATGGTGACAACTCCACCCCTTTCTCTAGTGGTTTCCTAACACTTCAAAAACATTTGACAGTTTTTCACAGTTAACATATTAGCTTGGATGGAATACAAAACATGGCTGACGTGGCGGTCCCAAGTAACTTGAGCAAACAGTACTTTGTGGCCCATCCGCTATTAGTAAAGAATCCTTGAGTACAATAGAAATTAGTAGTTTTGAAGCAGCTCGTAGTCATTGAGTAAAGCGTTATCCGCACATACTCGGGTCAGGGTGTTTCCCAAATATGTTTCCATACATTTTATATTAACGTGTTCAGACAGTTCCGTGTCAGGTGCATCCGGGCTGTCAGTGTCCCGGAGGATGCTCTGACGAACGCTCGCATCGTCATTGCTGTCCAATTTTTCCGAATACGGAGAGATTTATAGAATTTGTGTGACAAAACAATATTCTTTATGATATATCAGATGGAAATTATTGCTATTTCTATTGCAATAATATAGCAGTTCATCTGAATTTAACGAGACCATAGGGATCTGTAGGCAGTAAAATACTCTGAATGGATTACCCCGATATGTATGAACACGGGTAGCTGACGCCTCTTTAACCCTGCCCGTTGCCCACACGGGACCCTGAGCACAGACGGCACGAAGCTCTGAAGGCCCTGACCCGGAAATGTGTGCTACTTAATAAAATTCTACTATTCTTGACTCGCTTTCTCAATGTATTGAACACACGTATCTGCGAACAGCGAGGTATGAAAGGTCCGTAAAAGTCTCGATGATAGTATTGGTGGACGCTTTTACACACAGCGCCATCTAGCCCCAAACTAAGCAAGCTTGTACTATGGGAACCACATAACTGTTAGAATATATACATACTTTTTTTTTGTAAATACATACATAGAATACATAGAAACACCCAGACAAAGAACAAACATCCATGTTCACCACATAAATGTTTGTCCTCGGTGGGAATCGAACCCACAACCTACAGCTCAGAAGGTGGAAATTCGCCCACTGAGCCACAAGGCTAGTCAAGTACAGTAAAGTATAGTAGTATAGTCTAGTTTAGTGATATTACGCAAAAAAAAAAAACAGATACTAAGGGCAAAATGGGAAAACTGCATGTAAAGTCACGAGACTTAGCTATACTAGCGTATAAAAAGATGAAAAATGTATTACTACTGTCTGAATTTTCCATACGACCGAGGCACGTGGTTCGTCTAATATCCGCACCCGGGTCCCCGGCGAGCGTCTCGGAACACGAACCAATTTTGAACGGGAACGAATTTTAATAGACTTGCATGCTTGTAGCTGAAGATAACATAGTCTTTTTTTTTTAATTCTCGTAGTCTCTCCTATTTTTTTCGAAATGCTAATTCCATTTAATACAGTTCCGCTAAACCAATAAAAAAATGTTTTGTACATAGCACGATGTATCTGTATGTGCAATAAAGAATTAAATAAATTTTTAAAATCTGTATTTACGTTTTATTAGTTTTCACAAAGCTGTTGTTTTGTCACTAAAAACAACAGTTTGTAGCACTTGTATGTGTATGTGCAATAAAAAATTAAATAAATTTGTAAGAGCTGTATTTTCATTTTATTAGTGACAAAACAACAGTTTTGTCACTAAAAACAACAGTTTGTAGCACGATGTATGTGTAGGTGCAATAAAGAATTAAATAAATATATAAAATCTGTATTTTCGTTTTATAAGTGACAAAAGTGTTGGTTGCATGTCCTACAATAAATACTCATTTCCAACAAAAATATCTATCTCTTCTCATTATCCTCAAATACACTACAAATCCAAATTCATTTAATCTCTTCCTACCCTCGTTACAAAGTAGCTATTCAACTAGATATAGTCTGTGACCCAAGTTTCATAGTGAGTACAGTTAAATCTGTGATCCGGCTCAAAAATTTAATTAAAAATATCGTCCTTATGCACAAGAGCCCGTTGAAGGCGATCAGGACAGAAGGTTTTCATTAGCTAATTGAGTTGCTACGAGAATCTTCCCGTCTCCCTCCCGCGCCGCCGGTCTCATCATTCTGTATAAATGATATTGTTGGAGTACAAAATATAGGGTTGCCACCTGATTTGTTTTTGAATATTTTTATTCAGTAGTGACTGCAGTCGGCTCTAGCGAATATTTAGAAATGCAAAAAATGTTGCTCAATTTTGATTGGATTGTTTTTCAAAATCTAAAATACTCAATGCATTCATTGCAACTAATATGATAATATGACCTACTTACATGCTGATCACAGTTAGCATTTTGTATTTATACCTAGAGATTGCCAATTTGATCACTCAAACTCCAAAAAGTAATAACAGAATATTTTTAATTTTGCACAAATAGATAAAGTAAAAAATAAGCATCTTTTTGTTTTATGAGTTATTTCAGTTCTTACATAAATTACATATGACATTGCGGTCAGAAGCAATTTCAAAAATTAATGAAAAAAATGCTATTTTAATGATATTTTTAAGATTATGCCTTTTTATACAGGAGATTATGATCACCTCGTATTTTTTTTGCTCTCGAAAACTATTCGGTCAGCCCTGTATTCATTTATTACTAGGGAATTTCGAGTCGGACTGTTTATATTTTTTTCTACGTCTCTATTAAGATAAACCTTAGGAAGAAGCGAAAAACCTTTAAAACCGCGTGAAATTCAGATACGAATATATTATGTACCGTGATCATTTTGTGAATAGACGCTTTTACGTTGCGAACTAAGCTTAAAAAAAATGTTATGGTCAACTTATTATTTTGTTATTAGTTTTTACTAAACCAAATAAAACTGTTAAATGAATATGTCAATTATATCTCCTATTATATCCATATAAGATCATGACCATAGCCGAATACAAATAAATTACAAAGTTTTACACACATAAATATCCCAATAACTATAGCTAAATTCACATAAATGTGTTCATAATCTACTTATCATCTCAAATCCAAAACAAACCTGAACTATTCTTTCCATCTCTGAGCGAACATCGCTTCCGCATCGGTATAGCCAATAAGGTACTGCCACTTACTATGGCGCCGGTGTTGGTGTTTTATTGCTTGGAGCGTCTATGGCTGTAGTGGCAGCGACCATTGACATGGCTCTGATGGACGGTTGGGTTCGCAGTGGGACTTTTTATGATATAATATATTTAGTTTTCAGCACACAAATATAATTTTAAAAAAAAACTAAACAAACATAAATAGTACAGCTAATAATTAATTCAATCCAACATTATTTTTTATACAAAAAATTACAAAAATGTAACTATTTTAAGGAAATTTCAGCAGTATCGCTATAAGCGATCTCTTCTTAGGTGAATGCTGAGAAAATATGACAAAAAAAACAAATACTTTTTATAGAAATAAGAACCGTTAAATGTTATCATTTACATACCGTGTAAAATACTTAGCTTTTTCGTATGACATTACAAATGCCGCGGAGTCAAGTAAAAAAATATATGCGTTGTCTTAGCGTTGACCGATATCACCCAAGATTCAAACTTTCTTCAGATTTCCATATACTTTGAAGCTGGTGTCTCATTGTTGTAAGTTTTTTTAACTATACCCGTAATAAAAATGAGGGATACGAACTAAGTACCTAAATGTTGTAAATAACTCCAAAACGACAACACAAAATCAGCTCACCGCTCTAAACTCCTGTTCAAAACTTGTTAAAGTTTATATTAATGAATTTAATTATCTATTTTAATTATTCTGACGGCAGACGCCACAGTTCCCAGGCGTGAAGGGTGGAAACTGTTGAAATCATGACGCTGCACCGTCGAGCTGAATATACAGATATACGAGTACATATTTAGTACTAAGAGATCAAAAATAAGCCCTTTACAACACTTATGGCGTATACCGTGTGTGCAGCGCCAAAACGGCCTCAGAACTTAGATTAAAGGGCGTATGATGAATGTAAGGACTACCTCAGATGAAAAAGTTCTACGAGGATGATTTTCTTACTTGGGACAGTATGAAGAAATCCGAAATCATAGGAGATACAAGAAAACTGTCTGAGGAACCAATAGGTATTTTTTTGTGAAAACCATTTTGGCACAATCATTTTATTAGTCAAGCGCGAGCTCCCATATAAATGAGTTATTTTGATATTTTATTTTTAATGAAGGTTGAAAAGAAAAAAAACGCAATAGTAGTAGTTGTAATTAGTTAGTTTAACTGGCATTAGTTAGTAGTTTTAAAATATGACTTAGGTCTATTGCTCCGTTTTCTTCTTCTTCAATACAATGAAATCCTTACATGAAACTGTGTCAATACGCATTAAATTAATTGACCAAAACAACTAATTTTGTGGAGGACTCAGTTTTTCATAGAAAATAAGTAATTGGTTCCTAAGACAGTTTTCCGTATCTCATATACCCATACTGTACCAGTTAAAAAAACATTCTGTAGCCTAATGAAACGGCTCTACTGATTCTGAACCGTCGTATGTCTTCAAATCTAGAATAAACAGGTATCTAGAAAAGCGTGCTCAAGATCACTTCATTGCTTCATTGCATCAAGCAGAATGTAGGTAAACCAAAGAAAAATTATACGAGAAAAAATTAAATGACTATCTCATACAAAAAAGATTACCCCAGAAAAAACAGCATAATACTAGATGACGCTTACATATTTTGTCAACTAATGTACAAACCGCTATAAAATCCTATGAAAGTATGTTTCTATATTAGAAACAGTATTGTCCACATTTTAAGCTTTAGTTCAAATTAGATCACAATGTACGTCGTAAAAAATATGTATTTGTTCAGTCTCCGGCTTTGTCTGTAGCCAGAGTGTGCAATTAATTTGAAAGAAATGAGTTTCGCGAATCAACTTAAGCCTGGTATCCACCAAAGTGGAAGCGAGCTAACAAAAAATGCAATACATAGACGACTTAGTGATATCATATACAGTTTTTTCAATTCGTATCTTATATCATGACGCTCTGCTCAGCTCAGTTTTGGAGGATACCGGGCGAGTGCATCTCACTCCGACGCCGCGCCTCTAGTTTACAAATCACATAGACCACAGCCACGGAACATAATTAAAGCTGATAGAATAGCCATTATTAAGACAAATCTGCTCTCATATTATTCTCTCTCGTTTGAATCTAATGTACAATTTTACGCTTATGAAAATATGATTATGCAATTTACGCAAATTTACGAAGACATGTTTAGAACGCATTGCTTCGTTTTATTTGTCACTTTTTAGCCTCTATCTTACCTCGCAAGTATCAACACATTTCTGACGCAATTTATCTTCCTAGTATCTGCAAATATCTATTCAAATCGCTTAAAAATGCAAAACAGTGCCTCTGACATAATTCCTATTAAAAAAGCTTTCGTACTCTATGGCAAAATATATGAAAAATTGAATAGCCCCTTATCGGACGGAAATGGAAACTATTTTTTCTACGTATATAATGTTTTTCCGATAATATTTATGATATGGGTACAGTACACAAAATACGCGACGCTTAACTCTATGGTGATTCCGGCGCCACTGGGCCGACATACGTGGCCATTCCAACATTGGCGACACTAGCCCAGCCCTCACGGCTATTCTAACGTTCTCACAGTGCCAAAGTCTCGTGCTCGTTCACACAAGTGTGTTGATTGTGAAGAGCTCTCGCAACTTTGACGCGATACCCGAGTTGCGGAATAAATCACCTCTCGTTGCGAGAAATTGCTGACTCTTGTGCTCACACGATACGGTGTAGGGAAGAGAATTGGTGCAGATCATCGATGTTGAAAATAATATCTATGGAATTCGACTAATTGCCATCGCTACAGCACCACACAAAACTGGGTGTACATCACTGCGCACTCTGATTGGCGGAAAGGAGACTACGCGCGCACGCCGAAAAAGATGGTGTGATCCTAACGATAACGTTAATTACGTAATATTATAGAGTGCTAATATACTAAAATTAATCATAATCAATTAAAATATAATTATGTTTATTATTATTATATCTGCATATATATAGCCCTATCTGCATTAGAACGAACTTACATACAAGTAAAATTACATAAATATTATCTATTGTTAGCTAATCATGTTTTCTGCAACAGTAGCGCCTTTCCATTAGCTTCTATTATAATTATGGAGAGAAAAAAACCGTGTTATAATACCTAAAAAAAAGTTGTCTTATAAAAACTAATAATTATATTCAAGCGCTTCACTGAATGTTTCTGATAGCTTTATTTGGGAACCTAAACTCAATCGACAGTAACTATGCTTGAACTTTTTATCATTGCGTCCGTCTCGTACTTATTAAGTGAAATCCCTAGACTAGTTTGACTGTTGTAGTATAACACCGAAAGTAAATAATGTTAGTTAATAATCCTAGGAAATTAAATCAACCGAATGGAAAAACATGAAAACTTGATTAAATAATTTTAAAGAACCTATTTACAAGATTTAAAAAAACAACCATTTTTTAATTGACATTGAGAGCTTAGTTTTCCTATTTCCCTCATTTTCATATTTTCTTATTTCTCATTTAGAAACTATTCATTGTTTTATCGATAAAACAATGTATCGATTGCACCCCTCTCTACCGCCTGTCTAGCTGCGTCATCTAATTTCCGCATCGCCCCGTAGGAAGCCTCGACGAATGCGTTGTCAAACTATGGTCGCAGACACATTATACGGCAAATAACATACGTATCACGATGTGATAAAGGCCAATATCGGTTGAAAGGTTTAAAAGCTGGCTAGATAAGTTGAGCTAACGATCTGTGAGGGTAAATGAATGAGAAACAGTTCGGCTGAAGTTAGGAAGAAATGATTCTACAGTTTGTGGTTACTTTGTGCTTAGTTTCGTTTATAGAGATGCATTTACGCTTGTGGAGCTGCAGTGTAGTGAAGCTTAGTACATAATAACTTCAAAGTCTAAATTCCAATAAAATATTGGCGCTCATGGAATAGCTTGAACAAAATGAACCGGCCAGTCTTTAGATGGTGACCGCAAAAGAAGTTTTCGACTGGTATTATAGAGCGCTACCGATGGTCGGAAGAGTAAAGTAGATGTGTTTATTTTCCCATGAATAAGCCTACCTACGTTGTTTGTCATATAGCACCCGCTAAGGCCTAGCTTACTTGATTCTCGCTATCTCGTTCGTATTTTTCAACATATTTTTCAAAATTACTGAGTGGACATTTAAAAAAAAATAACAAACAGTTTTTAAGAATAACGATGTCAATGTTTTATTCTATTTGTATGGTATTGTTTTTTATTTTGGCGAAGGAAAAAGAAAAAAACTCGAAACAACACGTTTAAAACAAGCTTTAAAACTTTGACATTTTTATTCTGTAGAAAATTAATGTTATATTTCTGTATACATTTTATGTTTTATGTGCAAACGGGATGTCTGAAGCGGGCTCTTAAACTAGCTCGGAGGCCTACAGGCGGCTTCAAAATTTTACCAATAGGGCTGCTAACTCAGCCTATAAACGTCCTATAGTAAAGCATTCTAATTGTAAACTAACTTAGACCACAAATTATATGACTGCGCAGTCAACTGAGAAACTAAACTGGGGAATAGAAGTCTAAGCAAACTTTCAGAGTCTCTGACTTCGTTATGAATTAAAGTTTGTTCTTTAAGTTGTAAACGTATCTAGTTAAGTTCAATGGACTCTAATATAAAGAACCATCAATAGTACTATCTAACGGTAGTACGCTAAAGGAACGAAGTTATGTGTTTTAAAGCGTGGTCTGCTCGCAAATAGCCATCTCTTCGTGCAACAGAGACGAGAGTGCAGTTCTGTTGATGAGGCTGTTAATAATATTCTAGAAAAGCGATAGCAAGAATAGATCTAGGTCCCGATGGCGATGGTGATCGTTTACTGTCCCGCTCACGACAATTTACTCGCCGCATGCGTGGGAGCAGTACGTGTATTCTGCAAGGTTAGTGACCGCGCAAGTGAGGTGAACCTGCATTTTTTTATTTTATTTTATTTTATTTTATTTTATTTTGCATGGAAAACTAACAGCTTGAATATAAATAAAGTAGAAATACAGTTAATGGGTACACAAAAGCCTAAACAGTTCTCGCTTATTTTTGTCGATTACTGTACATATATGTAATAAATATCTAGTAATCACATTTAGTTGTAGTTCCTTATCCTAACAATACGATATTTTGACATTTCTGTACAGTAATCTGCAAGAAAAATGCAAATTCACTTAGCATATCATATCACCGGGACGGTCACTTATCTTGCTGAATCAAGGCCTAGGACCTGTATTCTGTGACCTCACAAGTGAGGTGATACGCTTGAGAGAACTTGTATTTTTATTGCAGATTACTGTACAGAAATTTCAAAATATCGAGTGATAACAATAGGCTGTAGTTTCTTAACCTTTTTAATTCTTACCTTTTTCTTGTAGAAATAGGGAGTAAACTGCTCATTCACTTAGCTTATCGCCTGACTTGCACGTTCACTTAGGTGTAAATCGACCGGCTGGACAGCACACGATCACCAGCGCCAGCAGACATACTCAATTACTCAATAAGGCTCCTAGAGGTGAAACACTATCATTAACTGTTCAAAATCGGACTACACGTATAATATTGGTTGATGGTCATTTGCACTCCGACGATAATTTGCAAACCATTGATCTAATTATCATGAAATTTTGTTGGCAAGTAGTTCATTTCAAAGTCATGTATAAGTTTGAATATGTGCAAAAAGTTTAACGGTAGTGAAGTTATAGTGGTCGCGCGGTTTCAGTTCAGCACGAAGAACTAGTTTCTATAGGGGACGCGGGTCACAGCCAGTCTACAGATGTTGAGTAAGAACAGTCCAGTTTAGCAATATCACCCACCGGTCCGTATATTAGCAGCCGTCCCTGACTCGGACTCTTTCCCTAACGTATAGGCGATACGTGACGCGATAATGCCGTTTAATAATGCATGGCCGGGTAACAGCGCGGGGGTGGGACCACACTAATATGTATTATAAATGCGGAAGTTTGTGCGTAAATATGTAATTTTAGCTCTTTTATTTAAGTTTAGATTGCATTTAGAATAGTGTTAGTATAATGTTTGTGCTTGTTTATGTCAATTATAATAAGTAGGTAAGTATGTACGTATGTTTGTTCTCATTCAACTCTTTGACGGCGGAACAGATTTGAATGAAATTTGTTACGGAGGTAGCTTATACCCTCGATTAAGACATAGGCTACCTATCCTGGAAACATATTCGGTTTCTGTAGAATAATGTCGGTGAAATCGCAGGGCGCAGCTAGTCTTAAATATACGGAAATATAGGCAGACATTCTCGTTATAATTCCTAACAAGCCTTAAAACTATGATTAAAAAAAAATAGGAATAAAAATATTATTTAAAAAAATCAAATGATAGTTGACCGAGCGAAGTGAAGGTCAGAATAAGAAGTGTCAACGGAAACTAGTCGGTATTTGTATGTAAGTATGTGTGTATATCTGTCCGACATTCTTTAACTCTAAATTCCTGCTATTATAAATCATAATAGACAGATAAATTATGACAACCTGTTTGCTTCAATGGTAGAACATCTGTCTTACGACCAGGATGAATTTTAATATCTGTTCTGGGTCTGGGTGTAAAGTATCCTTGTCTTCGTGTTTGTTTCACTGCATCCCTAACACAGCGAATCTTAGTAATGAGCCGTGACTGAGAAACTTTATAAAATTAAAAAAAAAGGAAATTCGCAGTCTATTTACAAAAACTTACAAATTTTAATGTATTAATAAATAAATAAATTAATGAAAAATTAAAATTAAAATACAAATGCAGGGTCGCATTTTATACCTTAAAATACAGGGACGCACTGGACACGCTTATGCCCGTAAAGTGTCGTAATGTCGTTAAGAGTACGTGTCAGTGCCATTATACGAGTAATTTTAAATATTTCATGCGCATGTTTACCGGACGTTAAGCTTTTGTGACGTTCATTTTTAATTTTATTACAGGAAACGGCGGGAAAATGCTAAGTGAAGGTATGTATGACCAGCTGTGACAGGCTGGACAGTAACGATCCCCGCATTAGAAATATTAGAATGGACCATAACATTGTATTCATGGGGGATAATATGAGAAATTATATTTTTAAATTTTACAGTCGTATATATAAATAGGAAAAAAAAAAGATAATTTTAACAAAAAAATAAATAAATAAATAAATACCCTGAAAAATACTCTTCCGTCAATTCCTCGTTGATGCCATTATCAGAACTTATGGTTGAAAAAAATGGGACCAATGTGGAAGTATATCCTTTCAAATAAATAACAATTTTTCGAATCGGTTTATAAATGACCGAGCTCTGAGATAACAAACTTAAAATAATAAATGAAATAATTCTGTTGAATCGAGAGCTTCCTCATCTTTTGGAAGATTTTTAAAATCATTTCATTACCAGTCTACGAGGCATTTGTGGACGTAGGTCTATGTGACGCCGCTTATCAAAATCTTCCGATTTATCTCGACTTTGTAAAACTAATTATTTAACGATAAATTACGATGCTTGTAAAGTAAAAAAAATAAAGAGCCAACCCAACAAAAAGTACCTGAAAAAATCTCAGCCAATAATTTATAATACAACTATGGTAGGGACCATGGGCTTGTCACGACACGCACTTCTTTTTTTAAACCGATTATACAGTTTTTCAGTCCATTCTTCCAAACTCAATACAGAATAACAGAAAGAGAATTGCAAAGGATTCAATTACACCGAAAAATAATACTCCTTCGAGGACGTTCCACATCCAGTGTTGGATAATCCAGTATTCGTATACTCAGTATTCGATAAACTTGTGGGACGTTCGCGCAAACTTGACGAGTATTTTTCAATTTTTGCAAAACCCTCGCGAAGCGTATAAACTGGTATAAACTCTCTTTGTGAGACAGAAATTGGTTTTCGAGGTTTTGTGAAGAGTTTGCGAGCTCGCTACGGTGTGAATAACTTTTGTATCGAGAAATGTGTTTTTTATTTGTAGCTTAAAAACAGAATACAAGAAAAATAGTTTTTCGTGAATTAAACCAGTATTAGAAAAGTCCAGTCGACCTTTTTGGTGGCCTTTTTTTAATTTTTTGACGAGGGTTTTTTTTCCTTTGGAGCAACTGAGCCAAAAAAGCTTTATACCGTAAAAAGTGGAAGGGGGTAGGGAGGAATTTGTCCAGCAGTGGAATTGAACTTTCTAAAATAACTGTAACAAATACAGAAATAAAACATTTTAATAACTTTATTCAACACAAAAACTAAATGAAATGAAATGAGTCTTTATTTGCCAGAAAGCAGGTAAGCAGGGTGTTGAAGTTTGAAATGTTCCATTACATTCGGTCATTTCTGACGTGAAATTGTAGATACAACAGAAAATAAAATGCTTGTGTGCAAAAAGCCAAAATAAAATCAGTACTTGTAGACATTTAGCTCAAATTCTGAAGCTTAAAATCATCTGGTTCTTTATGGCCCATATAATTATTTCGTTGAAAAGTAGCCGTCAATATTCCTTTTATAAGTTACTTTTAATCTACGTTCCTATCCGTTCTGAAGATGCTCAGCTCTCGAGTGCTGATTTGAAAAGTTGCTCGTTGTGATGCTCTTACGAATCGGGACTTGAGCTGTCGTTGTGTTAACAAACAGTATGGATACTTCCATGCTTAGGTTAGTATGGCTGCTGTCATCTGCTACACCGATTTTGATGTTGAGTGTAGTATAATTATGTAGATCAAGTTAGTTTGACTAGCGCATTGAAGCCTTTCTCTCGATATTCTACCTTATTCTCAACTCAAACGGATATTTTTTGATTCAAGATCTATCTACACTTATAGAGAGTATAAGTGTAGAGTGTAAGTGTCTGCGTCATCTACTGCCAGGATTATAGAGATAGAAATGGTGGATTACGAAACGCTTTCTTTCCTAAAGGCAAACACAAGGGCTCATGCCTTGGTTTTACTGTGAAATCAGTTCAGCGTATACAGCCGAGAAATCTCGCTAAATTTCATCGTAACTAAGTCATAAGATAAGGCTCATTGCAAGTTTGAGTATTATTGTTGGGAAAATATAACAACATGGTGTTAATACTAGTAGTGTTTGCTTTCACCGAATTTACCATTTGTTCTCGCAGGTCTATTGTTGTATTCGAGACATTTCTCCTTCGAAAAAGTGTTTCTAAAACCGACCGCATCATCAGCTAACATCAAATATACGCCGATTAAAAGCCCTAGCTACTCGTACTTCACTGATCATCTAGCAGATAACGTATGAAAAATCTATGTTACGTTTTCTGCGTACAAGCTCATACTGTGCCGACGTTGCTTGAGCTTCTACAATATAATTATGTTAAAGTGTTCTTGGCTGTTCGTTTTTTTATTGTTAAAGTAATGAGAATTGTTTTTTTTTCAGTTGATTGCTGTTGATGAAGCTTTGATTAAGTCTGTTATTGTGTGACTTTATCCAGATTATTAAATTACTGAGCATTTAAATAAAATAAAAATAATTTTGAAAACTGACTTGGTTCGGAAACATTTCATTTGAATAAAACAGGAATACTCACATTGAATTGAGTCGGTTATTCCGCCTATAGTTTCGAGATCGAGTACCTATACTTGTTAGGCATTTAAGTGACTTGGTAAACAAGTATTATTTTTAAAGAAAATCAAAAAAGCCAACGATATCTCCTCGTCGAAATCTGTCGAGCCGATTAGTCTACATTTATATAATATATAAACAATCAAACATAATTACATACGTATATAAATTATACACCCCAATTCAATTTAACTAAATTCAATCATTTTTGTTTATCAACTTGGTACAGTTAGTACAATTTTAGGTTTAACACAATCAAATAAAACACCCAAAACTATTACCCTATTTCTTGGGTACACGCGTATAAAGACCTTAATACAAACGTAGGTATACAACAATAAAAAGATACATACTCTAAGAGTCTTTCAAAGCTTATTTTAATACATATAAAAAGTCTGCCAAATAGCATCCTATTGAAAATGGCGAAGAATTTAAGCCACATTTCTGAAAAACATCGCAACCTTCGCGAAGGGAATGCAAATTCAAGGCAGATGCGATATGCTAATCCTGCGCAAGGATATATGAATAGAGATGCTGGGGTGGGGTGCACTTCAAAAGGAACTTAAAGGTACATTCCTTTTTAAAAGATACACGTTTGAATTGAAGGGGGTCTTGTGAACACTTGATGGATTATGTCCAAGTTGAAGATAGAGTCATTGAAAAAGAAGCCCTGATAATGTAATGTACTTTTTAATTGATACCCGCAAATATAGGCTAGGTTTATTAGAGAGCTTTTTGAAGATAAAAGAATGCCAAATTGAAATTAGCTCAATTTAACTTGTCTTCTTCGTCGTTTGTTGTTTAACTGTCGTCTTCTAATTCTTTATTTTTTTCGTCGTTTTAGTTGTAGTTTTTCCTCGGTATTTTTTTTTTATTATCGGGTAAGACCGCATTTCACCGACTTACCTGTCAATACGCAGTGACGCGGTCGAAGATGAATCGAGCAGACCTAAAAGACACATATTCACTATGACCTTGAAAGGCCCTACATTAATCTCAGGAAAAAAGGAGCTGGAAATGTATTCCACTCCCTGGCTGTACGGATCAGAGACGTAGATTCAAAATGTTTTTAAATTTTGCTTAACTATAACTGCACCTTTAAAGTGTATTCCTAACTTGATTCAAATGTAGACTTCTAAATCTAACCAATACGACTTATATGAAGATAGCTGTGGACGCGTCTGCCCGCAGCGCGTTATCAGGAGGAAAGCGTTGAAAAGCGGCGAAAAAGTGAAAACTCACCCATTCAAATGCAGATGCTTTTCACGGTGAGTTTGCATGCATTTAGTGGATATATTCGAATTTAGAATTGCCTGCAGATAGATGTATTCACTTTACCATCAAGAATCGCAGTGAAATCTACACGACCTTAGCCATATTTGGATGGTGTGCTGCACGTCGCCAGGAAAGACAGGGGGTTGCACAAAATTTCAAGAATAGACTAATCTAAACAGGCAACAATCACGATAGTCAGACCACAACCAGAGATGGAAGGATTTCATGTTTATTTTACTTCTATTCGCGATAAAGAAGCAGACTGACCACCTGATGTTAAGCAGTAACCGCCGCCTATAAACAGCCAGTTCGGAGAGGTGTTTATGGTGTTATGGTGTTTACCCTTTTTAGGGTTCCAAACCTCAAAAGTAAAAATGAATGGCACGGACCCCGGAGTCCGTGGAGCAATATTGTAAATAAAAAAAAATAAAAAAAAAAAGTAAAAATGAACCCTTATGCGATCACTACGTTGTCCGACTGTATGTCTGTCTGTTAAGAACTTGTTTCGGAACGTGAAGACGCATTCCTGTGAAAATGGTCTTGATAGACAGACGGACAGACAGACAGGCGGACGGCCGACGAAGTGATTCTGTAAGGGTTCTTTTTTCCTTTTGCTTTACGGATCACTAAAAATGAGGCCATTTATTTTTACACAGTCTTAAATCCAAACCTTAGAGGAATGTTGAGATTCAATCTCGACTCGAAATAATGTCAAACTTCGAGATTTCTTATTCTTAACGCTATTTTTCGAGATATTCACGATGGCTAGCGTGCGAGATACATCTAGTGGTCGGAGGCAATCGAGACGAGAGACAGTCGAGATTGGAATCTTGTAATCGACATCAATTCGTCATATCTCCGAATAGGGGCCCGTTTGACCTAAAATCATGAAATTCGACAAGCAGCAAGGTCTTACAGCACAAGTTAAGGAATAAATCTGACAATCATGTATTTGTAGTTAGGCCACAAAAAAAAATGGGTTTACAAACTTAAAGCTCTAGTCAGATAATTGACGATGACGTATATCGTATAAATGAAAGATTATTTTTAGGTAGTTTTAGGTTTTCAGTTCTGTAATACTACAAGGAACCCTTATAAGTTCATCATCATTATTCATTATTCATCATTATTGTCTGTCTAAAATCATCTGTCATCAAATCGTCTATCTTATAACTTCCATAGTTATAAACGTACATGCATGAAATTTTGCACAATGGAAGTTTAAATATAGACCTCCAGTATCATATAATACAATATTTTGTGCCATCATTCCCACACTTGGCAGGCATTAAGAATCGGGGAATCGCAGAATGCTCAACACTTACTAAGTGATTGATGCTGCCCGGCTACCGGTCACTCTTGTCGCAGTTTTAGGACATACCCGGGTGTAAGTAAGTATCTGAGTATCTAAGTATAATGTACTAAAATCTCTGCATCAGCCTACTAACATCCCACTACTGGCATAGCCTCGAAGGGTGATTGGGCCAAATCCACGAATACGCCATCCAATTTCTCTCCATGTGCAGTTTTGCTCCTAAATAAAGTAACAATAAACGACTAAGCGTGATTTCCATTCTAAGTTCTCCTTATCCTTTGAACTAAAGTTATAGGTAGTAAGAATTTACGTCTAAAAACTTCCTAACTGAATTTCCCTTCTTCTAAACTATGCGTTTAATTCCATCGTATCAGCATTCCGTTCGACAGCAGCTCCGCCAACTTGTATGGGGAACTAAGATTTAGTGGCAGAACGCGACGCGCCGCTTCTTCTTACCCGACTGCCCAAGAAAGTGGGTAATGTTTTCGGGGTGTATGTAAGTATGCATGTATCTAAGTATATTTGTGTGTGTCGACGTCATATTAATATATGAGGATATTCTATATGAGATATTAGGATAGTGGTCATATACTTCTACATTAATTATACAGTAAGACAATAAATTGCAAAATCCAATCAAATGCTGCAATGTGCTGCATGCACTTTGGAAAGTGTCGGAGACTCCATGACGCTGTTGGTGTCCGACACAGCTCGTTAACTCTCGGACACTCGGTGTCAGCGCTTTGCTTTTATTGAAGGAGATGCGGCTTCTTTAGTTCAACACTTGGTTAAAGATTAGATAATGGACAGATAAATTATTCGTAATATTGAGGATAGCTCTGAAGATAAAAAAATACAGATAGACTGGGCTTAATGCTCTACGCATCAACAAATAAATAAATAGTAATAACAAAAAAAAAAAGACTACATATTTTGTCGTTTTTATTCCAGAAAATGCTGGCGTGACGATCTTGTTTTCCTCTGAGAGACTAACCAGAAGGCAGAGCTGGACCGTGATTTGTGGAAGGAAGTGGGGGAGTTTTTTTTTTTCATATACTTAGAATACCAAAATAAATAAATATAAATATATTAAACTAGCTGTTAAGGCGTTCGTTCGTTTGCGTGGACCTAGAAAAAAAAGTTGCCTATGTCCGTCTCCGACCCTTAAGCTATATCTATGAAAAAATTCAGCGCGATCCTTTCATAACGAGACAAACACCCGGACAGAGAGACAGATAGAGAGGCAGAGTTGTATTCGAATTTATAAGATTAGTTAGGGTTAAGATTAGGATAGTTAGGATACGACAAAACGTTCTAATTCAGAATGATTATATCTAACCCATAATTATGTGTGCAATTCAAATATTCAAGTCATATTTATACAATGCCAATATTACAAGCCAGTAGATAAGTTGTATGTCTGTAATATCCTCTGACTGATAACGAAGTGTGGCTGAGAATCGGTTTACAAAGTTGCAGCGAGTCTTGGCAGATTTCGCTTGCAGACAACTTGTTTTAAAACTGTCTATGAGTCGTTAAGATTCATTTCATTATTAGTTAGTCCGTCATTGTTTCTCTTGATAGAGATGACGTCACACCTCGCCCGGTATACCATCAGTAAATAGTGGAAACGATATTGGGGATAGTTACATTTTATGAAATTTTGTTTTTATAGAATTTTCTAAAAATGAACACAATTTTGAGATATTCGAAGTGATAATTGGAATAACGTTCTTCTTATTTTGGAAAGAATTATTAAAAAAAAAATTGAATATTTCGTTAGTTTACGTGCGTTATTATTGATTATTTTTTCTTCGCAGCTTCTTTTTTTGTATCGTTTTCAATATAATTAATGCAAATAATGACGTAATTTAAGGGAAAACAATGGTCACATTTAAGTTTATTAAAAAATATGCATTATTTTTCAATAATAATGAATGTATCTTGATCAGGGAGATTATTCAAATAAATTGTGGTTTTGTAATAATAATGCAAAATAAAAATGATTTATCCAAACCAATTCTAAAATTCGATCCAAACAAATCAAAATTCAATTCCGCCGTTCTTATCTGTCGTGATGTAAGCGTTGCGCTTTGGAGTGATAAATTAAAAAAAAACTTGTGTATTAAAAATCTCATGTGTATCGGTCATTAACGTAGATGAGAACTAAGCCAATGCACATAGTTGAGAACTCACTACGTTGTTACATACAGGGGTTCCACAAAATGTACGTTTTAGTATCTACCAACAGATAATTAGTGGACTAATTCGATTGGATGAGCCCATGTTTAGCGCAATCAACGTACGTGTTAGCATTCCGCCGAATTAATTTTACATTGGCTAACAAACTTAACTTACTATGTTACAAGTCCTGTTCAAAAGACCGGACTGTTTGAGCCTTATTTTCATTGGAGTAAAGTTGATAGTACAATAACGGAAAATAGGCTAAAGAACTTTTCAATCTTAAATTTCGTATCGACGAAATGAAGTTTAGTGCATCCATATGACGATATTGGCCAATTTGTGTGTCAAAGCATCAAGGATCAAAATGTTAAGCCACTCTTTAAAGTATGTAACATTCTTCCTTTGCCATGTATGTACATTAAAGCCATTTGCGTTTTCGCCAAAGAAAACCCTGATTATTTTAAGAAACGTAGTGAAGTTATAACCCGTCAAAAAAGAGCCAAGTTCACTAACCTATTATATAATCCTCGCGCCGTTAAAGATCTCTATGTAAGAAATGTCTTTAATATGTGTATATAATATATAACAAGATAACGAAAGACATTAAGGTGTTGGAAGAGAATAAATTTAAAAATACTTTGACTCTTAGCAACTGTTTCTATAGCATCAAAGAATTTAATAATCGTCAATTCAAGTTATATAACAATATTAATATATAATTTTATAGTATAGTTCTATAACATAAAATATTTGCATGTCTGCTTGCAGACTAGATACAGTGATACTAAAATAATTTATAAGAACATTATTAGCACGTATTATTGCAAATAAATAATTTGATTGATTGATTGATTTAAAGAATGCGTGAACTTGGGGAAGACCATACGTTGGATAATAAAACTTCGAGATCCTACTATTTGTTCTTCGAAACGAGTATTGTAGATGTATACAAAACATTAACACGAACTTGTATTATATTTGCTGAGAAAACCCACGGTAGTGCTGCCAGTTTCTGTTAGCTCGCAGTTACAAACTTGCGTAGGTGCATGTGGAAGTTGGTCGGAATACTGTTTGATTTAGATAAATAAGGGATAGAAAATTGGACGTGGCTATACGTTATTAATACTCCACAAGGATTGTCGGTCGGGGATGCCATGTAACATACGCTAAGACTTTGACAACTAAAACCAAGACCAAGAGTAGATATAAAAAGTAGCTAAAAAGATAAACAAAATTCAACATTTGCCCGGTCGGGAATCGAACCTATGACTCCCTTTTTATAATGTAATCTGCGTTCATTCCCGGTTCTTCCTCCTCCAGTGTCGTGGAGGTAGGGAGCGGTCTCGAGGATGTCCTCCTTACCGCGGCTGGGCGCCGGGGGCAACTACCCCCGGGGAACGGAGGAGGATGCGTGTCCCACACCCGACTGTGCAAGGCCGGGCGGCATCACGGCACCCTCAGAGTGGTGAGCGCTGAGTGCTTCACACCGGCGCATGCGGGGCGGATACGATATAAAAGATAAACAAAATTCAACATTTGCCCGGTCGGGAATCGAACCTATGGCTCCCTTTTCATAATGCAGTCTGGCTATCAACTAAGCCAGGAAGATCAGGGATCAAACTTAACCTTTTGGTGAGCCTTTCAAATGGCTTATGCTCACTAGTCTCACTACCTACCTCTACCTACCTTACTTACATGAAATAAAACAGCCTTTCCCTTGTCTACGTGAGTGGTCATCGGTCAATTCTTCTTTAATTCATCAGAATCTTAATTATACTAGCCAGCATGTTTGCGCTCGTGATTTAGCTCGACGGTGTTCTTAAATGATCGCCGAAGTTCCGGACGCTGCGGTCAGTCTTCGGATAGGTGACCTTGAGTGAAAATTACAACAAAGCGATATCAAAGTATGTTGACATAGGTAGTAGACCTATCTCAAAAGCAGGAATTTCTTTTTTCAATTCTCGGGAAGATATATGAGTGATAAATTTAAATATCTGCTCTGGGTCTGGGTGATAGTTCTCTGTTTTTGTGTGTTCCATGCTACTCTGGCGGGGAAATATAGTTGGGAGCTATGAGTAAAATGTCTTACAATTTTTTTTTTTATAATGTTATTGCTCAGGTGTTAGTGCTAGTTTGCCCCTCGCCCTAAATAAATCTACTTTTAGGATTATCTCGGCACGAAATTATTTAGTTTTTCGAAAGATTTAAAGCTCCGACACGTCATTACCATCCACACAAGACAAGCACTCAGTACAAGTCTACAAGGTATCTAAGAATCTGCGTAGTAACGAGCTTCCTCAACCAAATTAAACAACTTGTTCACAACTGACGTTTTAACTTTTTATTTGGCTAGATATTGTGTGGAGTTGCGACTTCGGAGCGTCTTCGCGGAGTCGTTACAAGTTTTGGAGGAATGTGAAATGTTTTGAGGTTTTTGTGGCGTTAGGGAGACATTAACTGTCTTAGTTGATCATGAAAAAGCTTATAAAAGAAGTATCTTTACTTACTATTCTAGTTTAGTTAATGATGGTGTCTGATTTCAGCTTACCTGTAACAAAAGTAAAAATATTATGCAAATATAAATTGAGTATGGACATATGTTTTTTTGCCCAAATGGTGTTCATTGAAATTCAAATGTTCAAAATTATTATAATCGAAGTAGATATTTTACAAATATGGAATTAACAAAAAGGTTTCTAACAAATATAAGAAAGCAAATAATAATTCTGAAATCGAAAGTATAGGAAGTAGCACACCGAGCGCGAAGCAGTTCCTTTACAGCGCAACAATCTCGCGTATCGTCATTATTATCATCATCATCATCATCATCAGCCAGAAGACGTCCATAGGCCTCCCCCTTAGAGCGCCACACCGATTGACAACGTGCCACTTGCATCCACCAGTTGCCCGCGACTTTGACAATGTCGTCAATCCACCTAGTGGGACGCCTGCCTATGCTGCGTCTTTTGGTATAACACATTACAATCAAACGAGCTCACATTGTATATGGAACAGGTTTCGTCTAATCGAAACCCAGTGCAATGTATTTTATCCTCTCCTATCCAGCACCTCTCCAATGATCCGACTGTCCGGAAGTCCGGCTTGCAATTTGTCTCGCTGTGTGACTGGCTCGGAAAACACGCCAGCGTTTCCTGAAGGCTCGACCGGTTTCCGGTTCCGGTTGTAAAAAGCGAACCTTTGAAGGTATAACCGTTACACTGATGTAGAACTGGCGGATAATGGTTCTGACGGTTATTTTTATTTAAATTGCGTTATTTTATTATAGCGCCTTTTTATCAATTAAATAGAAACTACGGATGTTTTAAAAAGCAAGAAATTAGTTCTCGATTAGTCAATTAATATTAATTGTGGATTATTATCCATTAAGTGTTCGTTAATATCCAAGAGTGTGACTTAATCGTATTGATGAGCGCGGCGAGCGGTCCCACAAGCCCAAAAACTTCCCCGGGGCAAATAAAAGCCTTAATTCCGAAACCTTATGGTTTATTTCACCGAACCGTAAAACTCAAAGAATTAATCCAAACCAACCAAGCCTCTTAGTTAGCCGGTAAATATCGCTTGCGCGATTCAGAATTTACGCCTCGTCTACGATAGCCATCTACTGTTTTGAGGGCGAACTAAGAAACTTGATTGGGTTTCGATATTGGTGCGTGAAGCGCGTCGAACATTCCACCCATCAAGGATCATTATTGAAGATAATGTCCTTCACAAACATGATTCTTATGAAACTCTTATACTAAATACGAATACAAATCAAAGCAAAAGTAAACGATTGACCACCCATCATGAAAACACTTATACATGCATGCAAAAGAAAAAAAACTAAATTACCACCCATCGTGAAAAGTAAGTTGAAAGTATGCTATCAAAATCGAATTGCCATACATCATGGCGCGATGACTGTTGTAAGAAAAACAAAATAAGTTAAACGTCTACTGGTAGTAAGCAAATTTTAGTGATTGGGCGTTTAACGACGGTGTTTTTACATTTAAGTGAAACGACTCTAATAAGTCCGTCGTCGCCTGGGTGTAAGTCAGTGATTCTGGCTAAAGGCCATTTGCCAGGAGGCAAATTATCATCTTTCACTAGCACTAGGGTACCGATCTTAATGTCATTGTCCATTTGTTTTACCCACTTCGGCCTTTGTTGAAGTCTGCCTAAATATTCAGTCAACCATCTGCTCCAAAAATGCTGAAACAATCTCTGCGCGAGCTGCCACCGATTCAGTCTGTTAATGTTTGTATCTAAATGTGATGGCTCTGGTACTACTATCGGTGGTTCTCCGATCAGAAAGTGACCGGGAGTCAAGGGCAACAAATCATTGACATCGTTGCTAATTGAAGAAATCGGTCGAGAATTTAAGCAGGCTTCAATCTGACTTGTAACTGTTGACATCTCCTCATAAGTGAGTGTGGAATTTCCAAGTATTCTTCTCAGATGGTGTTTGATGGAGCGTACGCCAGCCTCCCAAAGACCACCAAAATGGGGCCCACTCGCTGGAATATGATGCCAGGTCGTTCCATCTCTCGCTAGTTGCTCATATATCTCATCCTTAACGGTTTCTAGGTGGTTTTCGAATAAATCTCGTAGTTGTTTGTTGCCAGCAGTGAAGTTTGTAGCATTATCGCTCCAGATATGGCTACAGTGACCACGCCTCGCAGTGAATCTCTTAAAAGCGGCCACAAAACTTTCGCTGTCCAAACTGCTGACTATCTCTATGTGTATGGCTTTACTCGCCATGCAAATCCAAATACAAATATAACCCTTGTAGGTTTTGCATCCTCGACCCTTCGACATTCTGAGGTCTATCGGCCCAGCGAAGTCAACGCCAACGTGTAAAAAAGGTCTAGTCGGAGTAACTCTTTGTTGAGGGAGGTCTGCCATTAACTGGGTTCTGGTTGAAGCTCTGTAACGTACACAAACAATGCATTTGTGTACCTCCTGATTAATCATATTCTTGCAGCCCAGAATCCAAAATTTCTGACGAATATAGTTTAGCATGAGAGTTGGTCCCCCATGGAGAGTCTTCATGTGCGCTTGTGCGATAAGTAATTTTGAAATAATGTGATGGTGTGGTAGAATTATCTGGTGTTTGGCATCTTCGGGTATATTGGCATGACGTAACCGGCCTCCGACTCTTATGACATCCATTTCATCCAAAAATGGGTTAAGCAATCGAAGTTTACTCCTTTTTTTAAGGGGTTTGTTCGCCCTTAAGTAGTGTACGTCGTCTGCGAATTCTTTCTTTTGGCAAAGAAGAATGCAAACCGTTAATGATCGGGATAACTCTGTAGCTGTAAGGTAAGTAGGGTACGTTTCTTTCGTTCCGAATCTCTTGCACCATGCTATGACTCTCAGTAATTTGTCCAGCGTAGAAAATCTTTTAAAAAGTTCTTGTGCAAAATCTCTCTCACTGTCTGTATTTGAAGTATCTATGAAATGTACTACCCTTTCTTCTAGTTCTAGGTCTTCAGGTAAGTTTGTAGGTACTTTGTGTTTATTTTCTCCTTCTAGCAACCACTTCGGACCATTCCACCAAAGCCTTTCATATTTCAGCATTGAACCCGACACGCCTCGCGAAGCCAAGTCACTGGGATTCTCCTTCGAGGCAACGTGACTCCAGTGATGCGCAGGTAAGGTAGTAAGGATTTCAGAGGTGCGGTTTGCGATAAATGTCTTCCATTTACTTGGGTGACCTTGCAGCCATGCCAAGACAACTTGTGAATCCGTGTAAGCATATATGTTTTCTCTAGGGACCTTCAGGTGCTCAGCAACTTCACTCAGGAGTTTGGCAAGCAGCGCAGCCCCACATAATTCCAATCGAGGTATGGAAACTGTTTTTATTGGAGCTACCTTTGTTCTTCCTGAGATGATTTGTACATGGACATCGCCTGCAGGACTAATAACCCGTGAGTACACAACGGCCCCGTAGGCCATTATACTAGCATCTGAAAATCCATGAAGTTCAAATTTTGTGTCGTTTTTAGTCGTGTGTAACCATCTCTCAATTTTTATTTCAGATAGACAAGGCAGTTCTGAACGATACTTCAGCCAATCTTCTTTTAATGCCTGAGGTATTTCCTGATCCCATGTCACACCAGAAAGCCACAGTTTCTGTAGGAAGACTTTGCCGATAATGATAGTAGGAGCAAGCCATCCCATCGGATCGAAGAGTTTGGATACGTCACTTGCTATAGTCCTCTTCGTCACAACGGTTTGCTCAGGTAAGTTTATAGAATATTAAAATTCATCCCGCATATTGTTCCAGGCTATCCCCAGAGTCTTAACTGTTGCATCGAGATTCAACTCTTTGTCTTGATTGTCTACTCTGTGCATATCTCTCAGAAGGTTTGCGTTGTTGGTGTTCCATTTTTGCAGTTCAAACCCTCCAGATTTTAGTAGTACTGTCATATCGTTGTAAATAGAAATTCCTTCTTCATAACTGTTGGCGCCTGTTAACAAATCATCCATGTAGAAGTCTGTCAGAGCAATAGTTGCTGCTACTGGATGCTGTTCCTTCTCATCTAAGGCCAACTGTTGCAGAACCTTTGTTGCCAAGTAGGGTGCACTGGCCGTACCAAAGGTCACTCTATTCATTCGAAAGTCTCTGATTTCGTTCTTTGTATTTTCGCGCCACAACACGCGCTGAAAGTCTGGCTGAGTAACGACGACTTGCCGATACATTTTCACTATATCGGCTACCAAGCCCACTTTGTGTTGTCGCCATCGCATGATTATATGTCTCAAGTCTTGTTGCAAACGAGGTCCGACCATGAGGTCGTCATTCAAGGAAACTTGATTCTTGTATTTACAACTAGCGTCAAATACCACTCTAACCTTCGTTGTAGTTTTATCAGTTCTTATGACTGCGTGATGAGGTAAGTACACGGCAGTTGGTTTGTATTTATCTTCTTTATCTGTTATTTCCTGCATGTGTTGTAAATCTAAGTATTCTTTCATGACTTCATTGTACTCTTTCTTCAGCCACGTATCTTTCTCTAACCTTCTTTCCATTTGCAACCATCTTGCTTTGGCAACTTCTCTTGATTCGCCATACTGGCATAGTGGGTCTGTATCTTTCAGTGGCAGAGCCACTGTATATCTTCCGTCTTCTTGTCTCTTATGTGTCTCTTTAAAGTGTTGTTGACAACGTTCTTCTTCTTCCGTTAAATGTTTCTTGCATGCACCCTCTTCTATCTCCCAAAACCTTTGAAGCATGTTATCTTCAATGCAAATGTGCATGCTAAGTGTAGTTGCGTAGCCATGTAGAGCCTCAGTACTTGAAATCTGGCCTGTTAATATCCACCCGAGGTGAGTATTCTGCGCTATTGGTGATCCTCGGGGGCCCTTCTTGAGTCCAGCAGTGATTATGTCACCGTAGACATCTGCGCCTAACAAAAGATCCACTTTTCCTGGTTTTGTGTAGTTTGGATCTGCTAGTTCAAGTTGGCGCAGGTGTGACCAGTCCTTGTTGTGTACTTCTGTAGTTGGTAACATTCAAGTGAGTGATTTGAGCACGCATGCTTTCACTGGTGTAACAAAGTTTGTGTTGACTATCGAATGTGCTTGAAATGAAACCATGCTTTTGGAGTGGAGGCTTCTCCTGTTCTCGCCCAGTCCATTAATTGTGCAATTGATTGGAATTTTCTTCAACCCAAGGAGCTGTGTTGCGGACTCTGTGATAAATGAACCTTGGGACCCTTGATCTATCAATGCTCTCAGGTGATGTGTAGCCCCATTTTGTGTAATAACTTTCACCATGGCTGTGGCCAGCAGCACGTTAGTGGGAAGTTCCTTCTCCGCGTAATGGGATGCTACATTGGTGTTGACTGGTGTAAAGGCTACTTTTGGTGGATCGTCTCGGAATTGTGTAGTTCCAGCTCGCTCTGGAACTTGATCTGTGGCTTTATTCTCGGGGTGGATTAAGGAATGGTGTCTCTTACCACATCTACGGCAAGAGGTTTTATGTTTGCAATTAAATACTGTATAAATAAATAAATAAATAAATAAATATCTGGGACATTATTGCACACACGGTCATCTGACCCCAAACTAAGCAAAGCTTGTAATATGGCTGCCAGAGACTGATATACGTACATAGATATTTTTTAAAAAATACATACTTATATAGATATTAACACCCAGACATAGAACAAACACAAATATTCATCACATAAATGTTTGTCCTAGATGGGAATCGAACCCACGCCCCCAAGCACAGAACGTAGGTTCACTACCAACTGAGCCACCGGGGCAGTCATGTATGATTAGGAATCAAACAGTTGTAGCATAATCCATTCCTTTCTATGAATCTTTTTCTTTCTTCACAGTTAAGAGTGATAAAATCTTTACAGTGGTAAATCAAGTGACTTCCTTTACAGAAGTTGCAGTTAGTATTCGTGGAAGCTGCGGTGTGAAAGGACGATTGTCTTGTATTGGATCGAGATCTGGTTTCTGGCTTCGATGATTCTAATACTTCGAGAGTTCTGAAGCGTGACTCTAAGAAGACGCACAGTTGCTTGTACGTAGGAAGTTCGTCACCGCTATCTTCATTAGTACCAATATGTTGCTCCCAAAGTCGCACTGATTCTGCATCCAGTTTGTTCACTGTGATATGTACTAACATAGGATCCCAGTCGAACGATGCTATCCCCAGATTCTTTAATGCGCTCAGACATTCATTTGTTGTGTCCAAAAGTGACTTAACTGAATGTGAAGATTCAGTAGTTACGAATTTTTGAGTCATCATTCTTTTTAGTAACGCATTTACTACAAATCTCTTGTTGCTAAATCGTTTCTGTAGGGTCGACCACGCTTCTTCGTAGTTAGCGTCTGTAATGGGTATGTGTCGCAACAACGCTTCTGCTTCTCCGCTTAAACTTGACTTTAAGTAGTGTAATTTTTGTACATCTGACAGTGACTTGTTTTTATGAATAAGTGACGTGGAAAGATCGTGGAACGAGGTCCATTCTGCGTATTTTCCTGAGAACGTAGGAATGTTTATTCGTGGCAATTTTATTTCAGCATGTGAATGTGGCACGTGACTTGATGCTACTGGCAAGGACACAGTCGGTGCCATTTTTTCTAGGCATTCAAGCATCTCACACTTGCCTAACGTATAGGCGTCTTCACCCTGTGCGTAAATATCCTTGGAAATATAATCTGCCGATTTAATCAACTTCATGTGATTATTCATAAACGTTTCCCATAGTCCCTCCAGTAAATTCAACCGAACTTGTATGTAAGTTTTATTCAATCTAGTTTTTGCAGTCTTCTTAAAGTTAGTTAATGCCGATTTTAATTGTCTAAGAATTTCCTCTTGTTGGCTTAGTAACTCTTCCATTATAGAATATAACTATAATTATGCAAGTAGAAAAAAGTTCAAAATTCACTGAGTTGAAAAAGTTCATAAAAATTACAAGTGTTTTTAACACAAAAATAAAGTCCAGTATAATTCTAAAATTATTACAAGTCTTTTTGCACAACATTTTTTAAGTTAAATTCACTGAGTTCTCAAATAATTTACAAGTCCACAAATTGTTTTAAGTCACTATTACTCACGGTTACCAAGTCCTTAAGTCACTTCAATCGAAGTGTTCACTCACTATTAGTCACTATCACTTATGGAACGCACACGCACGCACTAGCGGATCGGATCCGTTCACTCGCGATCGCGGCACTTTGGGGATCCGGCTCGAAGGACCAATGATGAGCGCGGCGAGCGGTCCCACAAGCCCAAAAACTTCCCCGGGGCAAATAAAAGCCTTTATTCCGAAACCTTATGGTTTATTTCACCGAACCGTAAAACTCAAAGAAATTAATCCAAACCAACCAAGCCTCTTAGTTAGCCGGTAAATATCGCTTGCGCGATTCAGAATTTACGCCTCGTCTACGATAGCCATCTACTGTTTTGAGGGCGAACTAAGAAACTTGATTGGGTTTCGATATTGGTGCGTGAAGCGCGTCGAACACGTATAACGTTATAATTTTGTTTTAAAAACTCCGTAGAAACTTCCAGGGACCCTATTCGGAGAAATGACATTTTATCTCGGTCACTGTCTCTCTAATTTAGAATTTAATGGGAGTGAGAGTGACCGAGATAAAATGTCATTTCTCCGAATAGGGTCCCAATAATGCTTCCACCGCTTCATTGAAACATGATTTTGACTGGACAGTGCTACAATTGTTGACTTTGAAAGAGAATTGTTATTTTTTGAGAAATATTACAAAATTTGACACTGACTAAATACACTAAGCCGCCAGTTGTTACACTACTTTTTAAAGTCTGTTTATAAATTATGTAAAATTTGTGTGAACAATAAAGAGTTAATCTATCTATCTATCTATCTAAGATTGGAGCCAACATTTTTTTTTTAAAAACCTGTCTCTTTCTAGTGACAATTTCCAGTAGCCATATTATATCTTTACTATTTCCAAAAATTCTTCTGTCTAGTCAAAAGTTGACCATTAACCAAGTGCCGATTCTAAATCAATCAAGATTTAATTTAATACCATGACCATACTAATAAAAGTAACGGGAAAAATAAAATGTCTTTGGCTTAGAACCACGAGGTTTGAAAAAACCAGACAGCGAAATATGTTATCTCAGTGTTGCATGTAGTCGAAAGACTTATTTAAAAATCACTTCTAGTTATTCCACCTCCTTAGCAGAAATCCGGGGGTAGCCGCGGGGTGAGAGGTGTCCGTCGACAATTTATTTCACATTAGCGCCTTTGTGCTGCCATTAGTGTCGATAAAGCTTTATATATCGTGGTGGATTTACATAAACACTTGGATACCACAATTTGAGTTTAATACGAATTAGTTGAATGTTTTGCATTGTGTGCGTGAAATAAACTTATACATTCAACAGTCGACAGGAAGATGAAAAAAAAATTGTTGCTGTTGTATTTTTTTGGAATATCCATCTTTATGACTTGAATCGCCAATCCATAGCTTGTGAAACATTGTAATACTTTTATGAACGAATGGATTGGATGAGATGGTGATGATGAATATATAACTGTACAGTAATACTAGTAGTTCTGCGAACGGTAGACCTCGTGAGCACAAACTTTTTTGCACAATCGCAATTCTACAGTTTCATAGAATTCTTTAGGCGTCGGCGATATTTGATTGGTGTGTTATTTCCCCAAAAAGAGGAGACGTTTGCTGGCCCGTTATTTACTTGTTTAGAATCATGTACTCAATGTTTATCCAAAATATTATCAAAATCAGCCGGTAAATGGTGCCGCAGGAAACTTCCCCTCTTTTTTGAGAGACCCACCAATCAAAAATCGCCGACGACTAAAAAATTCTAAAACACTGTAGAACCTGTACACTGAGTTTTCTCAGGATAGGTTGAAATACGACCTGTACGCGAGTACCAACATACAGACAGATGAAAGCAAATTTTGTCTTTTAAAACTGAGACCTTTCGTTCGCTTCGCTCACTTGGCAATTATTTATATCTTAACGCTATGGTAAGAGTATGAATGAATATTTAACAGACACACAAAGTAGACCCCTTATGATCGATTAATTTTATTAAAAATTGGACTTTGCCTTGTCTTCCATACTCGTAGCGCTTTATCTACATAAAACCTAGGAAGAAGAACATTGCAAAAGTATATTCTGAATTTACCATTCACAAAATACCGATACTCATTGCATGTATGTCTAACAATGGTTTGCACTCAGAGTTGCTCCCGAACCATGTCACCTGGTACGCCCCTGATCGATTGCGGTTGCGGGCGGCTCGAGCCGACCGTAGCCGGTTCGGAGAGGTTCGAACCGCTTCGAACTGGCTGTAACCAGCGAATAAATTCCGGTATGATTGCAACTGATTTAAAAACATGAGAACAGTTTGTTCGGAATATTTCATGAAGCTGTTTTTGGCTGGGACATGTTATGATTTTCCTTTCCCAACTTTTTGTTATGAATTGATACTTATAATACATATATTAAAATAATGTTTCATAGTCTTAGGATTTAAGAATGAATTTTTAAGGATGACTTCAATAAATTCCAAGTGTATCTGTAACACTTCTTTTAAATTTAAAGTTTACTATTATTGTTTCCTAAAAAAAAAACTAATCTTAACAAAGTATAGATAATAATTATGTCTGAAGGTCAATAACTTTCCACATCATATGACGGCTTCTCAAATTTATTAAATTCAATTGCAATATTCCCTAATAAAGCGTACCACACATCCATTATGAATATGCCAACGTATTACGCGAGAGACCCATCTCTTAAACTAGGCATTCATTATCCCTGTCATATCCTTGGTCCGGACCTGGTAGAATAAAACAGCACTTAGTTCGGCCGTCACGTTTAATTGATTGATCGGCGACGCCCCCCGCAGAGACTTCATTGCGGCCCTGTGGTGTCATATTGTGTGAATATTCGAAGCAGTTACATGGAATTTCTTTAAAAAAAGTGAGTAGTTTTTGAACTACGTCATAAAATCTTTATAAACTAGTAGTTTGCGGCGAACTGAGACCTCGCGATCCCTATATCTTCACAACCCCTGGACCGATTCAGCTCATATTTGAACTAAAAATTGTATTGAAATGAACTACTTGCCTACAAAATTTCATGAAGATCGGATCAACGGTTCGCAAGTTATCATCGGAAAAATATACACACAAACATACAAACATACATACAAATTCCGATTTGTCCCAGTAAACTCAGACCTTCGCTTCGCTCAGTCAAAAATAATACCGTCCGTTAAAGAAGGTTTTTTTAAAATTAATCTATTCAAAATTTTGGCACCAAACAGCTAAGGCTATGCTAGCCTCACTTAACAACCACATTACATTTCAAGCATATTGTGTTACTTCCTTCGACTATCCCGTTACATCAGTGATCAAACACCCAGTCATCGAAAAAAAAAAACAATTAATTGTTCTTGGTCCCTTAATAAAGCCACACAAATGCCAGGCTTAACCTAGATTCTATCCAAAACTTTACACCCATACAAAACACTGGGTATGCGATATCCTCAACCGCAGGTACCACTACCAGATTCATTCCACCAATCCAAACTTATAAAGCTCCCAATTTATGGAAAGGCTTTTATTTCTGTTGGCAACACGACAAGTCGCGCGTTGAAGCTGTAAAATTGTGAAAAAGAAAAACAAATCGGACATATTAGCAGTACTGCACAGTGCCAACTCCGGCTGGAAGGCTGGTGACAATAAGATAGTGATAATTTCGCTTTGTTGGCATCGTTTTATCAAGTATCTTACATAGATTTCTTCGAAAGATTATCATTACCAGCCTGATAAGACAAAATTAATATAAATATATATTAATCATCTTATGAAATTTACATCATCAGCCATAATATGTCCACTGCTGAGCATAGGCCTCCCGCTCACACCGACCGACAACGGGCCACTTGCATCCACCGTTTACCCGCGACTTTCACAATGTCGTCGCTCCAGTGGGAGGCCTACCTTCGCTGCGTCTTCCGGTTCGTGGTCGCCATTCAAGAACCTTCTTATAACTCTTATTTGGACATTTCTTATTTATTTATCAGTATTATTATTTCTTAGACTACATTTGAGTAACTTTTAGTGCAAATATTACTGTCCCGCTTATCATGAGTCTATGTTGTGCTCAATTCTATTTTGATCAAAATTAATTAAATGAAAATATTTTTCTACAGGTAAGCAAATAATTCTTGGGACATAATTATAAACGTATAAATATTTTTATTAATAAGCACTTTATTTCCATCTAAGCCTTACACTTGTGTCGTAAGAACCTACACAAAAAGAGACAATTACAAAGTCAGCTATTGAGGCTACACGTATCATCTAAATAAAATATTATAAATCAAACAACTGAGTGACGGAAATAGCACTTAAGCCGGATGGATATTCATAATCGTCTAGAATATAAATTTCTATTGTACTAGTAAGTAGGCATCATAAACGTCAGTGGTACAAAAGATTAAAATTCAAATTCAAAATTCCAGACACGTTTTTTTCAACCAATCATTGATCACCATCATCATTATACATAATAATAAAATTAAAAAAATTAAAATGGATAGTTCCGCATATAAATGAGGTGAGCACTAATAAAGGATTTTAGTAAATTCAGTCCTTATCGGGCTTTCAATAAGGATGAAAGTTCGTCAGTTTAACTTTGTATTGGCGAGGTCAAGTCCAAGTCCAAGTCTCCGTCGAGAGTCTAAAACCTGCGAAGCCGAAGGTCGAGCAGCACCACGCAAAAATCTTATCACCTAGTATTTTTTTAAGTTTTCCGCAATCATGTATATGGTTTCCAAACGAGGGTGTCCAAATATACACCTTCCCCTAACGACCCATATGTAAATCACCCAATCTTTCTCCAAATACCCATCTGGTTTAAAAGAACACGTGCAATTCGCACGTCCCTCGATTACGGCGGTGATTCTCGTAATTTGTCTCCAAGCCCCCAACACCCAAAATACCCCCTAGGCAAGGACGGAAACTAGATAGGTAAAGACAGAAGGGCATTTCTGAAAATAACGAAAAAGTTTTAGGTGTGCTCTGTATTCCGTAGTTGGAATAGTAAGTAGTTCACGTGGAAAGGAGGTCTCGTGCCCTACTTCACAACTTCTAGACCGATTTTGCTCATATTTGAAGATAAACATTGTTTTATAATGAAGTACTTGCTTTCATAGAGATCCGATAAATGGTCTCATTTTATCGTCAGACAAATTAAACACAAACATACATTTTCCAATTTGCCTCCGAAGTTTGTAGACTTGTAGAACTTCGCTTCGCTCGGCCAATCAAGTTTTGGTTAAGACTATACTTTCTCACAAAGATTACGCAAGTTGCGACAAATATTACCCAAGAAATTAGGGAAAATTTACTCCTGATTAGGGCAAGAGAGTGAGTTTTCCATTTTTCGTTTTTACTCTAGGTTAAGGAATACGGCGAAGATAATGAGCTTTACGACATAGCCGCTTATGAGAGGCGCCCAATGTGAGCCCCTGATGGGCCAGGGTGGAACCGCCTGTTGAACGATGAACCTTTATAATATTTCATTTCGGGTCTCATTATTTAGAAAAATATTTGAGTAACGAAGCCTTACAGTAAACAATTATTTATTTTTAGCTTAGTAAGCTAAAAAGCGAGGTATATATATATATATACTTATATATATATAAAAGTTTGGATATAAGTTAGTATATCTATAGATTCTATTGTACCACTCGAAAAACTAAACTAATTAGACGGAACTAAAATTAAACTAAGTTTTTTATTTTATTTATTATTTCATTGTATTAACTGACAAGACGAGCAAGACACTCACCTGATGGTAAGCTAGACGCTTACCATCAGTTGAGTGACTAATGAGTGAAACCTAATGAGCTATGGGCGCTATGCGTGTTAACATTGTGTAACTAATATTTGTTAAGTGAAATAGCCAGGAGTATTAACCTATCTTAAAACGCACTGTCCTCACTGTTTTACGCGTCCACTACTACCAGCCGCATATGAAGATAATTTGATAATCAAAATGACTACTACAGCGCAGTAAAGCGCATTGTAAACTCAGTTAAATTAAAATGTCGTCCCGACACGACGCGACGTCGTGTGTCACGGAAATTAAAGTCTTACCTTTACGACTAATATTCACACAACCACGTTTAGTTCCGCTAAAACTAGATTAGTTATTGTTTTAATAAAACGGGAATATTGAGTTAAGCTGAGTCCGTTATTCCAACTATATTTTCGATCACTGTCGGTGACCTTTATCAAGGAATGCTAAGCGTGACACACGCGCGATCTCGATTATTAAAACAAAATGCGTCAAAACTACGTCAGTTTTCATAGTAAAACTTGATTAGTCTTCATTGTGTTATGTTTTATTTTGATATCCTACTATTTTCATATAACTAGTTAATGACATGCTGTTTACTGAAAATTTAGGAAAAAGAGTTATAATTAAAGGTTAAACTTGGTTATATTTAGTTTGTATTTTGTTTTAGTTAAGGCATTTGCCCGTTAAAACTACCTATACAAGGTGACTGGTAAGATACTGATTACATTTAAGGATATCATTATAGTCACCATTGATAAATTTTCCTAGACCGATCCGTAAAATCACAAAATAAGCAGCTGTTCCATACCATTTTTTCGGGAGTGTATCAAATTATTCTATGGAACTAAATGAACAAGTGTTTTCGTGATTTTCGTTAATTCTATAGTATAATGACGAGTATGTGGCGTACTGCGCAACCACCCGGCAGTCGTCGGGCGCCGGAGACGCTGGTAGCGATGCGCGCGGGGCGCGCGCAGCCCGCGAGCTGCATTCGCAAGCCGGCCGCCGCAGGTGCACTCCAACTCGATTCCGCGCCGGACGTGTGCCGCTTGCGCCCGCGCATCCTCTCGCGATCTCCGTATTAATATTGTAAAAAATCTGTTATCTTGTTTGCCGCGTTTGGCATTAAACGTGGTGTTTTGTATGGGACTGCGTTTAATTACCATCGGAAGCCCCATAAGTACAATGATATTTTACTATGAAAACTGACGTGGTTTTGATACATTTTGTTTTAATAAAACGGGAATACTCACGTTAGTACAATGATACCCTAGAATGTTTTCTATATCTAACCAGTCACTCTGTATAGTAAAGCAATTCCAGCATACATGGTGCTTCGTCCCCATTTGACGTAAGCCACGTCCTAGATAAGCCGTCCATCCGGAGGCGACATGCCGGATTACCGGAGACAGGTGGCCTTGACCTTATCACTCTACTCTTACATCACTGGAGACAATTGTCTCTTTTCGTGTAATTAGACGCGTGTCAGGAATATTCTAGCTACGAGCATCTATAGCTTGGGAATGGAGTAGTGTTTTCCCACGTCTTTTATTGGAAAAACCACACAAGTACATAACATTACTAAGAGCCAAGCCTATTCTTAAACAGTAGAGTTGGTAAAAGGTAAATGTGTGTGTGTGTGTGTGTGTGTTATATGTACGTCAAAGTGACAGAGATGAATATGGTAACTATGTAGTGGCATGTAAACAAGCCTGCACTTATAACCTATTTCCATGCCGGATTTCATTTAAATTCATTTTGTCCGATTAAAAATTTTCAAAATTATAATTTTTCGCAAAAACCTGGCAATGTTCAAATCTTCGTAGCAATTTAAATATTTTACATCTTATTTTTTTAGTTTAATATTTGAATATTAACCCTTAAAACCTAAAGCTTGGCTTTGAAATAAACCATTTTTCTAACCATGCCAAATTACTATTATTTGATATTACTTCTATAATATTGCGTAAAATCCAATTTTTCAAAGAGATTTCGTTACGACTTTAGAAACTATATATGTTTTACTTTTTACCACCCAATGACAAGACCATGGGTTTTTTTTTTGAATGAAAGTAATAGTGTAAATTGAACCCAAGTACGTACTAAAACTGCGACCACAACCGCCGGAGGATGGGCAAATCAAAGTAGCAATTAATCAAAGTAACTTTAAAGCTAATCAAACACCATACCGTACCCAAAAACTGTTAATTACAATAACCCCCCTCTTTCGTAGTCGGGTAATGAAATATGTTTTTGATCCGGCCCATAAAAGTCACTCGCAGTAGGTATACATCAATCAAACGGTGAGTATGTTGGGTTGTTTGGACGTGCGGGTTTATTATTGTTCTGAATTGCTAGAAGTTCCGCGTGCGGGCGCATACTGCTGGGAGTTCGGTTAATTACTTGCGAAGATTGAAGGAAAATAATGATTAATTATTGTGGAAATCTAAACTTCTCACAATATTGTTGTTTCTAGTTGGTTGGTTAATTTCGCTCTTTTGCAGCTTGATTTTTTCTGTCAGTGTCTTTACCATACTGCCTAGAGCGAATTTAAACAGCTATTTGCTCCTAATTTTAGACATATTTTATCTCCTGGTATCCTGGTTCTTATTTCAAAAAATGTTTTAACGACTCAAAACATCAAAATTGCCGACAAGCTTTCCGTTTACGCTTATCCTTTTTATATAATATAATAAATGGTTGCCTGGAAGAGATCGCTTTTAGCGATAAGGCCGCCCCTTGTGGCACTAGCTTAAGTATAAGATAGTTCTGTACATGTGTTCTTTTATTTTTGGTGTACACAATAAAGAGTTTCTATCTATCTATCTATCTTTTTACCTACTGCCCAAGAAGGAGGGTAATGTTTTTGGAGTGTATGTATGTTGTTTGCCTAAACGGCTTGACCTATTAAGAAACGATGTTAAATTACAGAATAAAGAATTACAAAAAAAAAAAAAACAAGGACTTGACCAATTTTGATGTATGAGGTGTAGTTGGATTCCTCTTTTGACCTCCGGAATGTCATAGACTATATTTTGCGGTCAGGAATTTTGTTTTTCTTTTAATAAAACTACTTAGCTTTGATACAATGCCATAACAAAAAGCTTTCGCAGTTGACTACTTAAAATATTGACTTGATCACGGGATATTTACCATAATTTTCTTGACTTGTGTTTCCGATATGTCGCCGCAGTTGTGTGCACTATATTCACGGACTGACTAAAAAATCAGCGTACTGAAGACCTAGTTGTTCGGGTGATTACAATTTAACTATAAATTATAATAATCTTCAACAGGTCTTCAATAATCATGTAAATTTTTCCGAAACCGTTTCCGTTCCGTTTCCGCTAGTCGTTAATAAAGGCCGCATAATTAAACGTCATGATTAGCGACATTAGGCGCCGCTGGGGCGATGCAAATGTAATGGCTGATGGATTAGCATATTTTGGATGTTTCGCCCGCTCCGGCTAATGGTGACGCCGTGGAATACAGTAGGTAGAACGTCCGCTAGGAGGAATAGTATTCTGTGGGCAGAACCAATGACGATACAAACAGCAGAAGATTCGTTACGTTCTATATTCCATAAAAACAACATTGATTGCACTCAGTGTCGACGGCTAACAAAGTCTAGACTGGAGTGATACGCTACCTTAGTGCAAAAGGGTCCCAACGATACCAATATCGTTGTATCAAATCGTGCCTTACTTTGCTTGAATATGACTGAAACTTGTTTCAGTTGGTAAATATTTTACTTCACTTGAATTATTACAAAACTTGACACTGGCTAATATAATTAAATGTGTGGAGCCAAAATCTAGGAAAAAAAAAAACTTTGACAGATCAAAAAACTTTATTTTTCTCTTAAATTTTGGCTTCACGCCTTGTCTATCTAGCCATTGTCAATTGTCATTGTCAGGAGTGGAACAGTTGTGCAACAGGAGTGGAACAGTTGTGCCAGCGACCCAAGGCCGTGCTCCGTTACTTTAAGGAGCTGGGCTGGTTTGGGTAGGCTGGCAGCGGGGTAAATGCACAAAACACCCTTAGCGGGACGTCAGTGCAGGTCTTATCGCCCCAGATAGAATTGGAATTAGCCATTGTCAAGTTTAGTAATATTTTAAGTGAAGTAAATATTTCACAATTGAAACAAGTCTCAGTTAAACAAAGTAAGTCAAGTACAGTCAAGTCATGCCCAAGTTAGGTGGTGGACACGTTAAAACTGGGGTTTCTACGGAGTTTGGAAACAACACGAAAAATCACGTTTCACGCTATTATATTATTCACCAACACTCGTGCACGTTCAAGAACACTTAATTATCAAATATCAACCTTTTTTTACACATTAAAACTCGAAATAACCTGAGTTTTGGAAAATAACACAATGACGCAACATGACTTCTTCACGTTCCCGCCAAAACTCCCAAAAAAAAACTTATTATTTTGTCCCTTGATTTCTTACACCACGCACGTTAGTGCTCTCATCAGTTTCATTCAGAAGTTGGTATACAGTTAAAAAATTGAGCTGTATATGTATAGGATGAGAACAAATGTGACTTAAAGTACTCTATGAATAAGTAGTGTCTTAGTTGTACGACCGCAGTTGATGTGGTTTAGCTACGTTAATTCCGACCGCGGCATTCAGCTGTGGACGAACAACTTTTGCCGATAATTTTACGATGCTTCTATTACTAAGTAACGACATGTTTTTGAAATGCAGAGGTATAGTACAGTTTAACTAAGCTGTCATAGTAAATACTTGTGTATTTAAAGAGAAGCAAACAAGCAAACAAAGCTATTAGTGTGAAAATTATAGTGCATTATAATTTTATTTTATTTTTTTATTATAATTTTTATTACAAGAAAATACTACTTTGAGCTTTTTGTAATAATTCAATGGAATGTGTTTGTTTTTTTGTTTGTTTTTGTTTTTGTACTCATAGAAACCAATATAGCTTCTACTATATTGGTTATATAATATAGTAGCTTTGGTATATTCCTTTTGTAAAATCTTTTGTTTTTATAGTAAGTTTACGATAACATAAAAAAAAAACACAAAAGGCACGGACTTCGGAGTCCGTGGGGCAAAGTTTAGAATAAAGAAATGTAGCTTCTACTACAACAAACGGAACTGCAAGCTTCTATTGCTTCAAATAACTTGCTCTATATAAGTAGAATCAACAAAATACTAACAATATTCGAAAAACAACCTTCCAAACCTGACAAAAACAAAAAGGCAGCAAAATTACCAACATTGGCTCTCAAGGACCAGCTCTACACCTCTATTATAAACCTCTACCTATATAGAGTTCCATAAAACGAACTTATAGGCTCTCTACCGGCAACTTGCGCTCTAATGACATCGTTGTGCACTTAGCTGCCGGTATCTATAGGCTCTACGACTCTACGACCAACTTATCTGTAAAATTGAATGACAGAGCCACAGTCGCATTTTCTGAACAAACCTAACAGTAATCCGTACATTTTTTGTTTTTTAATTGGTTAAGCCTGCAGATAAGTTGGTTGGTGTATTCTTAACGATAGTAATTGTTAGAGTCACTGTAGATCCCGTCTAGATTTTAGCTTGATTGTTATTGCCACAAATACTTTCGGTTGATAAGGTATTTAGATACTTAACAACTGAAGTCTATGATTGTAAATTTACTGTTATCTTGAAGTAGAGGTATTTTACTTGGCTTAACTTTGAGTTTGTTTTCAGCGAAGTCATTAGGTATCTAGATAAGCCCCTCTAGATAAGCAGCTCTTACATTTTTTTTTTGTTTTCCGCATTTTTTCGATGGGAAAAGGGTAAGTATTCTACGTTCGTTTACGTAATGCTTGCTACCTCCAAATTTCATCAAGATTAGTGAAGAGGCTTTGTCGCGATAAGGTATCCGATCAATTAATAGGTAATATGAGAGAATATTTTTTTTTTTTAAATCAGTATAAAGTGTGATGATGAATACTGTCAGTTAGAATATCGAATTTTTGTAATTGAAATTCATTATATATGTATATACATATAATTTAAGTTCTAATGTTTAAGTCATACATATAGATTAGACATACCTTTATAACCGGCTTCCGAAAAAAAATAGGTTCTCAATTCGATTGTTTGTTACCTCAAATGTCCGTTATTTATGAACCGATTTGGGAAAAATCTTTTTGCATTTGAAAGGAGATTTTTCCAGATTGGTCCCATTTTTATCAAAATCCTGTTCTGATAATGGAAACTTTGAGAAATTGAGGGAACTTCTCAATTATTATATGCATACAAATTTTGGTATTTTTATCAACATGTCAAGCATTTGCTTTCAGAATGTATCGTTTGGTGAAGTGGAACTGTTGAAGAAGACCACAGATGGCCACCGGAACTCCTCAATGATAGGTATTTCACGGATGGCGCCAAGATAATCCCGATTATGATAGTTAAGCGGCAATGACGAAACAAGGTTATTAAATAAATGATTCTAATGAAGTCAGTCTTTTATATTTTTAATTATTATATTTATTATTTATTTGAAATGTGATGTTAATTCACATTGTCTAAGAACCTTCGTCCTTTCTCGTCTGTCTGGGAGAAAGGCTGTGTCCCAGCAGTGGGAACATATGGTAGGTTGATAATGATGATGTTAAAATTGCATTATTATTTTTATTGTTTTAATTAAATAAACTTTAATCTAAATGTGCCTGTATATATTTTTTCAAATAAAATCTGAATTTTGTGTTTCATAAGTTACCGCTACATTTAATATTCGCCTCCTTTAAATCATAAACACGACTTGGTATAAAATATTTCTAAGGTCCGCTGAAACTTAGTTTTACCTTTGAGTTTTTGCGTCTTAACTTAATTAGTCCGGTCGCGGCAGTTTTTATGTAAAACTTACGACTGGTACTCATAGTTGTAATTAAAGTCAGGCTTTCGTCTTTGAAACTTGCATAAATTAAAAGTGATAAGAATTCCAATAAAACACGAGCTGTATTTTGCATGCAAATAAGAAAAAAAACAACAGAAAAAAAAGTAGCAATATAATGTACTAGGAATAAAAATGTGTTAATCCAGGGTGTAGGCTACCTCATTACCAAATTTCATTCAAATCCGTTTAGCCGTTACAGAGATGAAAGGGAATAAACACACTTACATACTTACCTATTTACAAACTTTCGCATTTATAATATTAGTGTGATTACTAGGTGTTCGATTATACGACGGACGTATTTATCTATGATGTTAATGTACTCATCATTATGAACAACTTTTACAGCCCAGTTAAGGTATTAAAGATTATTTAAAGCAACATCAACAGTACATCTACATATTAAATGCTAACTATGGGGTTAAACATTTTAAATCTGATACAGTTCTGATGTGTATACTAGAAACAGGTACTTACAACAATCACTGTTAAAAGTTTTTTTTTTTAAATAAATTGTGATGTTGTTGTTACTCGGAAATACCGCATGTGGAAGTTCACTCCCCAATTTGCAGGTGGAGGGATCGCGTAAAACGCAGTGTGCGATTTCCACAGATCGATTATGTGACGCCGATATCAGGTCGAACAATTCTTCAGAACACTCATTGTAAATGCGATAAAAGATAGAGAGAGAAACAATGTAAATGCACATGCTGTGTGGCTCTAGGTGTATTTATTTTACACTTTAAATGTGTGATGTTGAAACCTTGGTCCGTGTTCTCCCTGAAAATTAAATAAATGAAATCTTATAAATCTAGACCTTATCAAAAACTTTTACTAATTTTATGAAAATCGCACAACAAACACTGTGAAATTACTCAAAGCAAGGCGGTTTAAATAAACGGTACTAAAGACATCCTACAAAAGCTGAGAGAAAGAAAATACTAGCCAATAGAATATTATAAAATTCTGTGACGCTGTTAGTCACACTGCTATTGGTCAACTCTCTACGCTCAGTTTCGATTCACGCCACCTTAGCCAAAGTTTTTTTTAATTGTAGTCACCCTTAGAGCAACACAGGCCTCCATTCGATCTGAGCTGTTCGGGACAGTACCGAGTTGCTCATTGTAATCAACCTAACGGGTTTTTAGTAGATACCAAGAAAAAAAAGAAAACCCAATTAATTATTTTGAAAATTAAACATTCCTATGCCTAATCGTAATATACGAGTAGCAAGGCATTATAGCCATTGATACCAATGCGATAGGGCAAGGGCTGGACTCATAAATCACAATACGGGCCGGATTCAGTGCTATACGTCACGATTTTTAACCCTCGTGATTATATCCCATCGGGAGCTAGCTAGTGCAAAGGTATTTTTAAATGGACAAAGAGTTTTTAAAACAGATGAGACGCAATTTCGCAGGTTTCAATTTTTTTTTACAATGAGTTTTTGTTTCATGTATAATGAACAGAAAACGGTTTCAGGTTAATAACTCCTTTGTATCAGGTAAATTAATGTTTTGTTCTTTGTTAGGTTAATTTAGTATTGTCAAAATATTTTTGTAACAGAAATATTACCTAGTTGATCCTTTATTACTAGAAACGATCTTGTTATTGGGGCCCGGGTATGATACTGCGACTAGAACCACCAGATGGTTATTGGCATCCCCGCCCCCTTTCTACGGGAACGGGAATACCCACGTTAAATTAAAGTCGGCTATCCCGACTATAGGTTCGATCAGAATCGGGGATCTTTATCAAGGAGTGACCTACGCACGACTTCGTCTTGCCTTGCACCTCCTTTCTTGTCTTGTCTTGCCCTGATGCCGACATTGTTATAAATATGTAGATGCAGTTTTTATAAGCTAAGTTTTGTGATGAGTCAAATTTGTCTCAGTTTGTATATTTCAACATACACATAATAGACTGTATATACCCACAACATAGATATAATAAATTACCCGTATAAAGCACTGGAAAAACGTATAGTCTGATCAACCCTTGTTCCAGAATCCTTCGACCCTCCAAAGCCTCATCTTCCTAGATGCCTCTTTATTCTTTGACTACCCTTTCCGATTCAGACGCGCTATTCCACTAATTTATGCAGCCTACGTCTGGCCGGCCGGCGGCCCCTAACTTTGCGGCGGTGGAACCTCGTAAATTCACCAGGGTTCCGTACAAATTGAAAGGGACCCCTCCATTGTCAGTATATGGATATGAGCGGACGTTTTTTATGGCGTTTTAACTGTTATATTTTTGTGCATAACGGGAATCCAGATGTGAATGTGACTATTATAATATTTACAAGGTATTATTATTATAAAAATAAGAAAACAATATCAAATGTAATTTTCTAGCGTTGATAGCTCAGTGGTTGGTGCGGTCGGGTCGAACGCTGCAGGACATGGGTTCAAACCCCGACAATGAGTTTGAGATACCGGGAAGAAAAATTACGTATTTCCAGTAGTCGGCGGGCGACGCTACTTTCAAGTTTGCTGCGGCGCCATTTACCGGCCGATTTTGATAATATTTGGCAGAAATTTTCGGTATTCAATTCTAGATAACAATTTTGAATATGAGAAAAATCGGTCACGAGTTTGTCAAGATACAATGTCTTGAGGGCTTTGTGTAAAAAAGTTTGTGGTCGAGAGATCTACTGTTCGCAGAACTAATAGTTACACCTACGTGTCAATTTTGCTTACATCCGATTTTAAAGGCTTTAAACCTCTGTTATGATAGCTTATTCATTAGAAACGCACATTGTACGAAGCTTAGGCACTGTTTTACTTCGCCATAGTTGTACCTGAACGCATACTTTATGAGTTTTTAACGGCGCTGACAGAACCCTAATTTTATTTATGTCCTCGACACGTGCTGTTTGCTTTTTAAGATCGCTGCATCGGATATGAAAAGGGTTCCGTGGAAATAAAAATGGATATACGACTTTAGGGCTATAAATAAGAGAATTATTGTAATCAGCCCATCATTTAATTATGGTTTAGGTACATGATGCAGATAAAAATACAACTTATAGCAAGCTTATAGCTTTAGAAGATATTTCAACTTTATTATTTTTTATTTATTCATGTTTTATTAAAATAAAATGTGTCAAAACCACGTTATTTTTCATAGTAAGATATTTCAACTTTTCTGAAGAGGAAGCTTTTTCTTGTAATCTTTATTGATAACTGTATTACACTGCTTGTTTAAATACTTACTAAGTTGTGTAATTTTAGCCTTTACTGCTTTATTTCACAAATTAGGTTTACAAAATCGAAATCAGCGAAGAATAAAGTCAAGCTTATAGGTCATGAGACCTTTACGCCGAAAAAAATATTTTTCAAGAAACTGTCAGCCAAAATATACAGGATAATTAACATTTCCATGTCAATAACCCCGGCAGTACTAACGACCGCGATTAACATTTGCAGTCATCGGTTGCCCTGCACGCTGGCAGCCGGGACACGTGGCAGTGCCCCGCGGTTTCATCTGCTACAGAAACCGTATATTTTTCGAGGATTAAAAGTAATGTATGTGACAACAAACAAGTTTTACAAGTTTTAAGTCTTAGGAGAGCGAAATTACTCGAGAGGTTGTAAAGATTTAGTGGTCGTGAGGTCACAGTTCGGAGTGAACAACTAGTCTCATTATTTGTTAAAATATATACAAAGCTACTATGTAAAGAAATACTGCATGGTGGCTTACTCGTAGCAGTGGTCGTAGCACCTGCGTAGCTACCTCGTAGCGCGGCGTAGCGCCGTGCCCCCGCAGATGCATAATGTGTAGATTGGATGCAAATCGCTTGGCTGCAACTAATTTATCTCGGCGTAAATTCGCCCTGTCTGCCGCCATACGAACTAACTACTATTTAATCTGTAACCAGGTCCATAGTTACTGTTATTGAACACGCGGGCGCAGCAGCGCCAGTCGCTGCGACAGCGACTTGCAAAAGTTGCACATTTTACAGGAACTTGCGCGTATTTTGTTTGCGATTACTGACATTGGTCGCTAGTAGCGTTGGCGTCTTTGAAGTAATTAAGCAATTTGTATATATCTTTCATTAAATTTGATGTATTTTTTGCTATCTATGCTATCTATGCTTGCACGCACCCGATGAAACTTAAGCTTTTGTAAGGATTGAGACGGGTTTTAGTTTTTTGACCTATATCTTGTTAGCTAATAAAGCTGCCCGTTTGGAGTACTCTTATTTATCTGTGGCTAGGTACAAGATTACTG
Source organism: Apocheima hispidaria (assembly GCA_947579745.1). Taxonomy (NCBI): domain Eukaryota; kingdom Metazoa; phylum Arthropoda; class Insecta; order Lepidoptera; family Geometridae; genus Apocheima; species Apocheima hispidaria. Next base: position 13,866,486 of record OX388161.1, on the reverse strand, counting down.
TTGAATCTATGTCCCGGTCTGCAACGTGCGTGACGGCGCGGAGGTACTCTCATTGCGGACATGGGGTTGGTTATCCTATCTTTCTTGTTCTACACAGATTTATCCACCTATCGATTACTACAGTGTTCTAGGACAACGCAGGTCCTTGCATACAAATTTGATGTAGATCATTTCGTTCGGACTAATCCAGCCAAACAACTCGAGATTCAGTCTCTTACTTTCTCATTAGAAGTTTCATGGGAATGAGAGAGACAGAGATAATGTAAGGGCCAAGGATAAGCTACAGAATTAAAAAAATATATCCAAAATCGACATCAATAGTTGAATGGACAACGTCATCTTGACGAGTCTCCTGGCTTAGTTTGTAGTTCGTCTGCCTCGTAAGCAGGTGGTCCCGGGGTCGATGCCCGTTCGGGCAGATGTTTGAATGATGAATTTCAATATAATTATGTTCTGGGTCAGAGTGCTGTTTGTCCGTGTCTATGTGTGTGTCCCATGGGAGCCCTATGAGTGTGTAGGGTTAATATATTTAATAAATACTTGTCTGTTTGAAGTCGATTGAAAAATAAAACTGAACTATCAAGTGAAAAAACTTGAACTAGAGTCTGTCCATCGCTTGTTCCCAACACTGTAGCACCACACGGAGGATAATGAAATTTTCATATGAAATGGATACGTCGGACTACGGAGTACAAACTTCACCGTTAAATTTCGCCCATTACTTTTTATCCATTATGAATAACGGTTTGTTTACGCCACTGGTCCACGTGTGGGACGCTGCGGGAACGCCAAATGTTATTAAAAGGATTAATTTATTTAAGTGTTATTTAATTAAGAGTGGTAAGAGAATGTTTTAAAACACATCAACCGGTTGCCCGCGATTTTTACAATATCATCGATCCACCTTGTGGGAGGCCCGCCTACACTGTGTCTTACAGTTCGTGGTCGCCATTCAAGAACCTTTATTTCCCATCGGTTATCGGTTCTTCGAGTGATGTAGCCTGCCCATTGCCACTTCAGCTTGTAAACCCTGAGAGCTATGCCGGTAACTTTAGTTCTTCGGTGAATATGCCCGTTCCGGATTTTATCGCGAAAAATTGTAGCTCTCTCCATTGCCCGCTGTGTGACTCTGAGTTTCTCCAACAGACCAGCAATTAAGACCACGTTTCAGTTCCATAAGTCATAACTGGCAACACACATTGGTTGAAGGCATTTATAGTTAATGAATGCTTTTAACTAGAAGTTACGGTACAATAGTTTTACTTACTATTTTCTAAAATAAATAAAAAAACCTTTTTTTAAATACTAAATTTGTTATTTTACGGTTTTATTCAAAAGTTAAACAGTAAACGTGAAATTAAAATGGAAATAAAATTGATTTTAACTTGACGATAAAGTCTAAACGCAGTACGGACTATCTTGTGTTGTCAGTTGTTTTTTTTTCATTTCTTGCAGTTTTCCTTCTCGTAGCGATTGATTTTTCTTAACACACTGGGCACAAGAATTGAAATGTTTTTTAATACATTTGCTCGAAATGTATTTATACGAAAGTTAAAAATTATGTACCTTGCGCTCTTCGACTCGAGCTTAAAGCATTCCCGTATAATAATCTTAGCCAGCCTAGTACTAGAACTCTCTAGCCCCACTATAACGATATATTTTAATTGACCGAGCGAAGCGAAGGTCTCAGAGTTTACTGGGACAAATCGGCATTTGTATGTATGTTTGTATGTTTGTGTGTATATTTGTCCAATGATACCTTGCGAACTGTTGATCCGATCTTCATGAAATTTTGTAGGCAAGTGGTTCATTTCTATATAATTTTTAAGTTCGAATATGAGCTGAATCGGTCCAGGGGTTGTGAAGATATAGAGGTCGCGAGGCCTTAGTTCGGCGTGAACTACTAGTTTAATTTAATTCTATTTTCGAGAATAGCTTTATAAAGACAAGCAACCTCCCATTATTTTGAAAATGTTCCTACAACAATACAAGCAAGCTATAGAAAGTTACTTTACGAAAATTCCAACTTTCATTTTAACCTGCCTTTTCCCTTTCACAATAAAAGGCTCAGTTTTGTACCACTTAAACTTGTAAACAATAAACCACGGACCCGGATCAAGCGTGATCCGGATCCGTTTCCACCATTTCCGGACATATAAATAGATCCGGAATGGACCCGCAACTTTCCGACTTGGCCCACAAGTTTCACTAATAATAAACTTTTTCCGGACCAAGCGACAACTCTGGTGATTCGTCCGGAACTAGTTAACCTAAATCCGGTTATATCCGGGTCATAAAAAGTTTGACCGGAAGAAATGGATAGGGTGTGATGTATGAAATAATGGGTGTTGTATTGTTAACTCGAGGGAAATGGTGTGTGTTAGTGTGGGTTTAAATTCAATGATTTCACATGACATTCTAATCACAGAGGCCCACAGACCATTTATAACCATATCCCCTTTACGAAAAGAATAAGCGCAAATTAGCATATTCTAGCCAATATGGTCGCCTATGATAGTAGGCGACCATATTGGCTAGTAAAAAATGATCTCTAAAACAATTGTACTTAGATGTAGATTCAAAACATCGACGCATCATGAAACATGTTGGTCTGTGTGCACATTTTATGGCCCTCACACAGGGATTATGACAGACAAAGTAGTTGGGATTATGAGGGTGTTATTCACAGAAGAGAGAAACATATAAAAAAAAATCCTCTTCTGTGGTGTTATTTACGTATTTTCATTCATTTTTGCTGACGCATCTTTGCCCAAACATTGGCACCAACCCCTTCAGTCGTTATTGGATATTTGTCCCCCTCCGTATGTTTTCTTCTACTTTTTACCTTCATCTGGTCCTGTTCAGGGTCATTTTTGTTTGTTTTACCAATTTTGGTACTAATAGGATCTGGCGCTAAAAGTCTATCCTATAGACCAAACTTGTCAAAGCATAAAGATCTCTAACTTGTATTATTTACGGTTGAAAGTTTTATATAAGAGTGTTAAATGGGAATTTAGTATCATATTGTTTTTTTTAGCTAAGCTGCAGAACTGAAGGGTGGGAAGTTATGTGGAAAAGAGATAAGGAGATGAGTCGATAATAATTTAGCGGACTTTGAGATTAATGGTTCCCACTCAAGATAAGAATAAAATTTATGTCGTATATTATACTAGTTGTTAACCGCGACTTCGTTCGCGTGGCAATAAAAAAAAGTACAGTATACAGTAACCCCTTAACACATTTTATCAAGATTTATTCAGCCGTTTAGCAGTGATAACGCGATAAGCATCCAGATAGAGAGACAACTTACTTCCTATAGTTTGATTAGATGGCGCTAGTTGCCCATTTTTGTTATAAATTTTAATTTTTGCTATTTGATATAAAATTTCCATTCACCGTGGTAATGTCGTCCACAGAAGTAAAAAAAAAAACTCTTCTGTGATGTCGCCAGCCTGCTTAGTACGCTGCCAACTGAAGGGCAATGTTTTCAGCGTAATTACTATAATTAATATAACATAATTACGGGCGTACAGATATTTAAGAGCTAATGTAATTTCTCAAGGTGATGAGCGCAGTGCATTGCCGCGTACAGTTTTGAACTGTTAAAGTATACAATTTTGGGTGACACTGAAATGTTAAGGCTAAGCGTGACGCTTAACATCAGGTGAGTGACATGCTCGTCTCGTCACCGAGTACAAAAAAAAACTGTTAGTGGACTAGACCATTTGGATTATCTTTAGACCTTCAATAGTCTCAGGGTAATCCATTCTTCGTTTTGAGTAGTAGGTTAGCTAGTTTGTATGTATTATGTTTTTTTTAAGCTTTTGACGAGACGAGAAAATTGCCTCATCTCTGGCCTGATGGTAAACGTGACGATTGCCCATAACAGTTCAATGCCACTCAGAATTTCGAAACCATGCGCGGCAATGCACGGCGCTCGTCACTATGAGATATTAAATATCTGTATGCTCTGTAATTTTACTAGAGACATTACTTTTCAATCTGAAACACAGTAATATTTGCCTAATCCTACCACTACACAAATTAATATTTATGTTTAGCAAAAAAAGTACTTGGGACTGTTCGAGTGAGATAGATGCAGCACTGCACTACTCTAAAACATAACACTATACTACTTTATATTACAAAGAATTAATTTATTCACCTTTCTTAAAGCATCCCCTTTATAGCTTCAGAAACAAAAGAGAGCTGTAATCTAAAACAATAGTTCCCCTGCAATTAGCCCCTTAATATAGTCCCCTTTATTGTGTAAATATGTAAATGTTATCACATGGGGGCACATCGGCTTAATTGTTTTATTTTAATCTATGGAGATGATGCGGATGTGATGAATGTGCGGAATGGTGTTGTTGGACTAGTCAAGGAAGGAAGGCCATCCGCATGACAATACAGTTCGAACATTTTTCCCTTTCCCTTTCCCTTTCCCTTTCCCTTTCCCTTTCCCTTTCCCTTTCCCTTTCCCTTTCCCTTTCCCTTTCCCTTTCCCTTTCCCTTTCCCTTTCCCGTTCCCTTTCCCTTTCCCTTTCCCTTTCCCTTTCCCTTTCCCTTTCCCTTTCCCTTTCCCTTTCCCTTTCCCTTTCCCTTTCCCTTTCCCTTTCCCATAATTAGGTTTATTACAAGTCATGGAACAAAAGTTGTTAAGTATTATGTATGGAAGCTGCCTGAAGTAAGAGGTTTTTGGTTAGTTACAAATTACCCTGTTTGGCAGAGGTAGACCTGCTATCCTCTACGATATTTTGTTGTAAGTCATATTATTTCCTGAAATCCAATCTAAAACTAAACCCCTAATTCCAAAATTAATATTCGCATCGCAGAACTAGCGGGCCATAAAACAAATGCCTTTAATTGAATCCGCCATCAATTCGGCCCCGGGGGCCATAATTCGCCCTTAGGGGTCACGGTTCGTCCCCGACGTTCATGGACGATACCTGACCTTTGGGGCTGACCTTATCTCGGATCCGCTTAATTTCTGATAGAGATAGTTGACAAATGGGGTTATTAAATGGTAATGCTTAGTTTGTCTATAATTTTTTGTTTGCTTAAAGGCTATTGAAGTAATAACGAAAGATTGGTAAAATCACAATCAGAAAAATGGCAGCACTAAGTTTAAAATGCTACTCTCTGTTACTAGTCGAGGGTAGTAATTAAAACTATCTTGAACTTTCGTAAGTAAATATTAAACGGTTTATTCTATAGTGTCGCCCTCATTAGCAGCTTAGCCATGTCAGAGGCGTTCATTTAGGTGGTCTAAAAACTTGACCACCAGGGCTAACCACTCTGCCTATACCAGCTTAGTTGACTTCTATAGACTGTAGCAATCAATCAGAAAACAATGATAATCAAGCTAAAAGTTACGGGTATCATCGTGTCTGTACTTATAGTTACAGCAGTATATCGAGTAAATTTTGACATAATATTAATATTTTAAAAGTATGTATCTCTTTTACAAAGAAGACTTGCTGATCGTAGAACACGTTAACAATTGTGGGGTATTCCTTTTATTTATAAAAACTTCTTTAGATGGTTAACAAAAATATGGCATAAGCATTTTCCAACATTATATTGAACTCTGTATCCTTATTTCATTTCGCAACCATTTTATAAAGAGGAATAGAAAATTCCGAACGAATAAAAAACCTCAGAATATTTACACAGCCTGAACTAGCTCTAAACTAGCGCAAACCATTATAAAAACCCATCGAAGCGAAATGAGCTGAGCGAGCGATTATGAAAAGAGTGAAAAGAGCGAGCGAAATGAATAGGGTCCGACGGTTTTAGTTCCTATTTCGTAGCCGTGAGCGTAGGAAAGTTGACGTTGGGCTCAACCCATTATTGAGTACTCAGCAAGTACTCAGACAGGAAATTGTAATCATTATTTATTTAATAACTTACTTATTTTTTTTTTCTTAGACTTGTCTTTACCTATAATGCATACATTTATTGTACGAGATACTGCGAAGTAATACGAATACACTCAACGTTTGGCAAACACATTGAATTAATTTATAGTGTAGTTTAAATCTAAATTAGAGATTTTAGAGATGTTACTCTAAATTTATTTAAAACGCTTAAATCAAAGATTAGAACCGTTCAGTTCTATTTTTGACTGAGCATTATAATGATCAGTTGTATTGTGCTGTTTTCGGGGTTGAGCAGCGAACAGACTTTGGAATAATTTGTTTTCATGAGTGGAGATTAGTTATTTCCTCAACTCAATAATTTATCTTCTCTTTCTCCGTAACTCACCCTTTCTTATTGACGTCTGTATACTGAAGTGTTTCGTAAGAATAGGTCACGAAATAAGACTTATGTAAATATTGCGACGAAGAACAATGACATAACAATGCAGTGTATCCAGACAACTGTGTCCCAGCCGAACACACAGTACTCATTGTTCGGAACAACTTTTATATTGTGACTATAGTGACTAACGATTAAATAGAAAAAAAAAAAAAACTGCTGTTCCATAGAATCACATCATTCACACTCAACGAAATGCATGGAAGAGCTTTTTTTCGCGATTTCATTTTTAGTCCCATAGTAAAACTTGTTCAGAACGATAAGTACTTATCGTTTATTCTACCTAAATATATAAAAGAACAAACCCTTTTCTAAGAATCAACGCACAAACCAAACCGCTTATGTTAGAGACGTGAAATTTGGACCCAATACTCTTCAAATAGTCTAGGCGGTTTGTTAAATTCCACACATAAAGGGGTAAAATGCCCCCTCAAAGTTTGTATGGAAATAAAGCCAATGAAACTCGGTTAGTGTACAAAGTATAAAAAATTAAGAAATGCATGTCTCAGGATTTTTCGAAAACAAATCCCCGAAGAGATGAAATGGGGTGTTTTATTTACTGTAGCCTAGGCGAGCGAAACCGTGTGGGCAAGCTAGTTAAGAAATATTTATACATGATCGTAAGCTCTAAGAACGTGCATATTTATGTATAACGTTTGTGTGTTGTGTGGTGGTTATATAATTCAACACTAGAGTGGCAAACTAGTAAACATGTGGGTTTATTAGTGCATATGTTTCGCTACGATTTGAGTAGGAAAATCTGGAACAGTCCTGGAATTTACCCTTATCTGTATCTATAACCACCATAGCTACAGCCTCTAAAGGTATTATACGAGATTGCTTTTTAGAAATAGGGTTTATTCTTCTTTATGTTTACACATTTCTATCCAAATTCTCAGAAAAAGTATTGTGGAAATTGAATACAATCCCTTACCGATACATTATCAAAAGACAACGTTCCTAAAAATAAACTGAAGGTAAGACCTCAATCAGGGCATTCACCTCCAATAGGCTGGAATAGGGTTGAGCTGATTTTACTTGGGGAAAATTTCGGTAAAAATTTAGTTTTTTTTTTGTTAAAGGTGGCTCCACATTCAGAATTCACTTATGAATGCAAATCCTTAACTTGTTTATGAAAATACCAAAATCCTTTTATGAATGCTTATAATATTTGAGGAGTTACCTCCATGCCTCAAAGATCCCATTATCAGAACTGGATTTTGATAAAAAATGGGACCAATCTGGAAGTATCTTTTTTCAAATTAAAAAAGAATTTTCTAAATCAGTTCATAAAAATGATGGAGTTCTGAGGAAACAGACATAAAAAAATTGTTGCCTTGAAAACCTCCTTTTTTTTGAAGTCGGTCAAAATGTATAAATACTTTACTTTATTTTGACATTTTTATAGAATAGAATTATGTGGCCTTATAACTAAATTGCCACTTTAGGCAACTTTTTTTACCAACATAGAAGAAAACCATGAGAGAGAAGTGAGAAAAACCAGTATATAGATTTTTAAAAGCATCCCAAATCAATACACATTAATATAAATGCAAATAACGGTACAATTTTTACATATTTACATTTTATATAACAGTCGTGTACTTTTTGTGGCAACCCTACGCGTAACCCGATCACTCCTTTATACTTATTACAGATTCGGAATAATACTGTCTCAGGAACCTTTCAGCCTGATATTACAATTTCTTTTTCTGAGTTTACGCATTTAGGTTGAATCAAATTGATTTGACAATCAATACAGAACGAGTGGCGACTCACTTACTTTCTCTTAGAAATGGCTTGTCGCTGGTCGTGATTACAAGAGTTTGGAAATACTGCTAATAATGTGTTACAGTCAGGTACATTGCGGATTTTCGAAGTGTTTTGTTCCAAGATTGGACAAGTCTTTGTAGAGGTAAGTCTATTTTGCAGTCCCCATACCACACCCTTGCAACTTATTCAAATGCCAAGCAGTTGTGTGCAAACAAGACTGTTTCGGGATTGAAGGGCAATCTTTTCCAGGAAAATAACCAAGATATTTAACATCTTATATGTCTGCGTGAAGAACGCAACGCAATGCCGCGCTGTAACTCGTAACTCAGTAACACAAAAACCGCCGACCACAGAGATGGAGAGACTTTAACTCCATGACAATGGACATATACAATACAAATATATGGCTATACAAATATGAGTCAATATATATATACGTATATAGCCAGTGCCTTACACTCAATATACCTATATTATAATATACTAGCTGTTAGCCGCGACTTCGTACGATCCGGACCTGGACCTGGAACAATCAAAAAAAGTAGCCTTTGCCTGTCTCCGACGCTTAAGCTGGAAAAAAAATACCTGGTCGATAACGCGACAAACACCCAGACAGAGAGACAGAGTTACATTTGCATTTATAATATTAGTTAGGACTTATATGAGACCATGACATGAGAAACGTACTTCATTTAAGCACTGTACTAAAAGAATAAAATAAAGAATAGACCCAGTATAATAAAACCAGTTAATACATTTCTATTCTCACATGTACTTTACATTGTCTGTCTCTCTATTTCCTTTTTATAATCAAACTACTAAGCCAACATTGATAAGACTCGGCATAAAATAAGATTACATCACGGGAAAGTACTTTATTTACAATTCAGTAAAAATAATAAAACTGTAAAAAAGAATATCATCATCATCAGCCAGAAGACGTCCACTGCTGAACAAAGGCCTCCCCCTTAGAGCGCCACACTGAACGACAAACTGCCATTCGCACCGGTTGTCCGCGACTTTCACAATATCGTCGGTCCACTTAGCAGGAGGGGTACCTATGCTCCGTGTTCCGATAATGATAATAAATAAATGAAGAATTATCATATTGTAACAGATCCCAGTTCAGTTAAGTTGAAAGTACAGAGTTCTTTATTAGATATTAACAGAAGGATAAAAATAGGTTAACAACTCGAGAGCATTCCCAACATTTCTACTCTCAACTCGACAAACTCTTAATCCCGTGTAATTAATACAAAGTACAATACAATTAAATGAATGAAACCCACACGACGGCACACTCCACCCTAATTTAATATTACATTACATACTAGCTAATACACGAGACTTCGTTCACGTGGACCTACAAAAAAAAAGTAGTCTATTTCAGGTCGATCGGTGCTTCCGTTTAGCCGTGATAACGCGACAAACATCCAAACAGAGAGACAGCGAGACAGATAGACAGAGCTACTTTCGAATTTATATTATTAGTTCGGATAACAGTCATTACATGAATGAGAATGTGTTATAGCTCTATGTTGTACATTTGTGTTAGTGGCACACTTTTTGTGAAGAAATGTGGTGTGTTGTCTATTAGCGTGAGTCATATTTAAATGTAAGTCTTCGATAAATGTTTTGTGTGGTGTACGATATATTTTGTAGTATTGGTGTGTGGTGCGCCTAAGAACTTAGAAGAATGACACAGCCTTGTGGCTCAGTGGGTGAATTTCCACCTTCTGATTGGTTTGGTTGTGTTTACAACAAAAAAAAAGTATTTATGTATTCTATCAGTTATCTGGATCCCATAGTACAAGCTTGCTTAGTTTGTGGCTAGATGGCGCTGTGTGTAAAACGTTCACCAATATTTATATATTTATTTATTTATTTATTTATTATACCGTTCCCGTATCGTGATTTTGTCAAATGGTTTTATCATATTTTTAATATATGTGGACAATGCGGTGGTGGTCCGTGGTAGTATCGTAGCGTGCTATGCTACGCAGCTACGAAGCTACGAGCTATGAAGCTACAGTGATATTATTAGTCCATTAATGGTAGTAGTCTTGAATCGGGTCTGGATCTTTATTTCCTAAGTCAGGCGAAGTCATTATTTTTATTTTATATTAGCTGATGCCCGCGACTTCTTACTCGGTAAACTCTTCATCGAAACCTTGTGATTTTTTTAATGATTTAATAGTTATTCTGGTGTTCGGGGTGGAGACAAATCCAACAAACCAAAGATAATAAAAATCGGTCCAGCCAGTTCTTGAGTTATAAATAGTGTAACTAAGACTAACTATATATTTTTTTTTAATATATTAATTAGTAATATTTGACAAAATATTTTATTAAGTTGACTGAGGGGACCCCGGAGTCTATGGAGATGCATATTGTTAAAAATTGTAGCAAGTTTATGGATCCATAATAGACTTTTAATAAATATTAAATAATTAGAAATAAATATTATTCATTCATATCAATTATTTTTTTAAAAGTGTATGCTATTTTGTTTGGGCACAGTATGTTCGTATAGGGAAATAGCTACGAATTTGTCAGCCGGTTATAAGGTCCCTACCCATAAATCAGTTTCAGCACCTAGTTAGGCCACGAGAAAACACACCACAACGTACCATCGGCTTCATACCAAACGCCTTGTTGTTAAAAGTTGTTCCCATTCACTGTCACAAAAACTACAGAACAAATAGTATCTTAATGGGAACAACTAGCGCTCGCCCTCGAGCCGACGCGCCGCAATTTGTCGATTTTTGTTCAAACAACACTCGTCAATAATTCCAACTGCAAGCTTGTATCAATATTGGCCCTAGTTAACGAGTTGATCAATCTGACAAACCAAAAATGACTCTATTAACACGAATTAAAGATCAATTTAGTCTGTGTACAATACTGAATAATTTTCAAAATATGTGAAACGAGAAAAGACTCTAGTAGCTGGTGATAAAGGTGATAACGGCCTGTGTAGAGTACTAATTATTTTGTTTAAATATTTGCCAATTATGGACGAAAGCGATTTGTTTTCTGTCTACAATGTTGAGAAGGAAAATATACTAATAGAAAGATTGTTGAGTTGTCATAATTTTTTTAAGCCATGATTATTCGTAATTATCCTAAAAAAGTGTTTGCTGTAATGTATACCCATTTTTAACAAAACTCTGCTAGCTATTAGTTTATATCAACTAAACATCGTTACGAAAAATATTCGGTTTCTGTGTAGAGTAGCGGGAGGAACCCCAGAGCGCTGCTAGTTATGTATAAATCCTGAAATCGAAATTTCTTAACCGGCCACTAAATCTAACTAATCGAGTGGCTTTACAATAAGTTGATCTACTTCCGTTGAAGATAAACAATTAGCCGCAACCCACATAACTGTCAGGCGACCCTTATAATCGCTTGTAAAGCGCCACTCTGCACACAGCCTTATTTGATTTACCCTCGGACCGTGTGGCAGCGATTAGCGATTAACCTCGGGATTCTGAAACGTTTGTTAACAAAACAGATTAATTCTAACGCTACCTTTGTCTGGCACTAAGCAAATGACAAAGGCAGCAATAGACTTAATCAGTTGTCAAAGTTAGAAAACGTTTCAGAATCCCGAGGTGAGATAAACTGTTTACTTTTCGACTCACGTTCACAGAGATTTCGCGCAGACCGATGCAGACCAATCAACAAAAATTTTTCCCGCGCTAAAACAAAATTGTGTAAGTATGAATGTTGTATTCTTTTCACACTGCGTTCCTACATGAAATTGTGTAGTTCACTTTATTTCATTTTTTGTCGATTGTAATGAGTAACACTGTCAATAATGAAAGTGCATACATATGTCTCAAGTTTTACGTGGACACTTAAAATCATTGAACGAACAACGTATCGTGTGAAGCACGGTAGTGGCGCTGATTTGTTACTACACGCGGTGATTGATAGTCCTTTCAATAATCATGTCTGTATTTGATGCCTTTCCTAATCCGCTGTCAATCGCACCGTACGTTCCCGATCCACAGCGCCATCAATACTGCCGTTTGCTGGCCCCTATTAGGATAGCTGATAAATTGTAAACTAACTTGTACATAAATGGTCTTGTATATTAAATTTCTAGCATTACTCGTGCGTGGTTAAAGCATGGTAAATGATGGGGTTAGTTCTACAACGGCGGGTTAGCGTCGGGTTTATTTATGACTGTTGGTTATAACCGTTACTAAGCGTTTATTTTATAACATCCCGTTACATCCTGTCGTACCTCGTTCTTTTACTTGCAATTTCTAGTTTTCTGTATTTTTTCAAAACAAAAATTAATAATAAAAATCTTTTTCTTTTTTATCAAATTTTATTCTAGACTCTAGGTCTAGAGTTTAAGTGTTGCTATCTTCAATCTTACAACATATTAAAAAAAAAAAAAGAGTTTTATTTATTTATTTTATACAATGGATCCCCAACAGAAGTTACATTCACATTATGAAACATAGGCATCAAGCTGGGTCCACCCCCAATTACAGTAGATCATGTCGAGCTCATGGAGGTTAGACTAGACTAAACTAAAATGAGAATATGTTTTGCTGCTTATAGAGTAAAAAATAATTTAAATTGGCAAAGTGGAAACATTTACTTGTGAGTCTTAATTATATAGTGAGAAAATGTAACAATGTATGAAGCGAGTTAAAACTAGGAAACATCAGTTTGATCGTCATTAAAAGCTAACATACTATGTAACCCGTGCCTTAGTTTTTTTTCTGATCCGATCTCAAAACAAGACTGTCTTTATCACTGTCGAGTCATCTCACAGGCCATATTCTTAAAATGTACAGTTTATTACAACATAAAGCTAAGTTGGCATCCTCTCGCCGGCAAATTGCAACTTTATCTTTATTATACGATGGTCGATAAACCAATAATGACGCTTCAGAAACTTTTAAAGTGCTTATACTCTTGAATATATGAACAATATAAGTTTAAACTTGCCTATTTCATGTGTAATTTACAAAAGTACGCAAACAAAAAATTACACAAGAAGATAACCGAATATGGCATAGTAAGATTTTTTTTGCAGAAATCACAGCAAGTTTTCAAGCAAGTAAAAATCGGTAATTAATGGTTAATAGTTAAGAAGGTACTTAGATAGAAAAAGTTAAGTATTCAAACACCAGCACCTCCACGTTATCGCTTCGTTGTTGTGGCTCCTTCAACCTGTCATCCTAGGTTACAAATGTTCTTGTAAATAACAATATTTAGCTGTATTCCAAACCTAAGGAAATGTCGTCTTTTCGTAAAATACACGGGAATAAATCACATTGTACTACGATTTATCGTGTATTTCTGTATCTGAGTTCAGTCTTCATTGTTTGCTCTCCATAAAGGGTATTTAAAAGAAACATAAGTGTTAAGTCTTAAGTAAATACAAACCACCTAAAAACTACACGTATTTGCGTCACACAGATATCAATACCAAAACCACTACAATCTATTCACACGAACTAAATTGTTAATTAATTTGCTTTGTTTGTAAACAAATAGTTTGCAGATTATTTTTGAGCAGTCGTTGGGAAGTTGGCAGTTTGGAAGCTTTGGACGGATGAGATTAGAGGTTGATGTAATGAATGAACAGAAATCTGAGCCGTTACGTTTATTGCTTAATGACCAACATTTTTAATGTTTCCACACTAGGACCGTTTCGCAGGTGATCAGATCTGATTAGTAGGAAAGGGACTGATACTATTAGGAAATTCAATGGATTGGATATTATCGTAAGTTCGAATAATGGTAAGTGACAAGAAGAATGTTACAATCAAAAGGAGGCTTAGTGGCCAGCAAATGGATTATAAAATGCTGATGACGATAATCACACAGTGATCTAATTCTGACACAGGTTTAAGTCTTTCCTTTGTTGTATGTCGTTTGGATAACTCTTTATTGTTCAAATACAATTTTACATACATTTAAGAAGAGTCTCAAAAACTAGTGTAACAACTGTGTGACGTTTCTGGTGTGAATAATAAATAGTTATCTATATAATCACTATTAATATTTTTGTAATGAATTCTTGCAAATGCTTAAACTCGGTACGAGTTTTATCATGAAACTCATGAAAAATCACCAAGAACTTGCCTTTCCCATTTTGATCTATTCGCCAAATTTAACGTTCCCATAAAAGGAAGCGGTTTTATTCGCAATATCCGAGTAAGTTAATGTCGTCAAACTGAGCCGGTCGTAAACTGGAGGATATCAGCGCAACAGTGTGGGGATAGCGCTACAAATTATATTATTTATTTAGATGATGCTACAAAATGCGTAACACCCGCGACGTCGCTCAAAAATAGGTATCAAGGTGGTCGCCTATTAAATCACTTCAACATCAACCCATCTCAAAAGCGAAGCATTGAAATGTTGGCAATAAACCCCAGAACCCTTCCCCAAAGGTTTTTCACAGACACAACATGGAGAGCTTTAAAAGTACGTGTTTTAACATCTTTACGTACGTGTACGTGTTTTAGTGTTGCAGGTGTACATAGGCAGCAATTTGCTTACTTTCAGGTGGACGTCTGCTTCTTTGCCGCTTGTTTTATAACAACAACAAAATATTTCAATTTTTCGGGTAAAGTACAATAAAACTTCGTTATACTCTCGATGACGCGTATCAACGCGTGGTCTACGCGTCATGCAAACATTACTGTGTTCCGGATTGAATGGCAATGTTTCTTCTCTCATGGTATATATATCTCAGGGAGACAAACTCAGTGCTTTGCCGCGCATACCTTAAACTATTGAAGATCAAAATTATGGGTGGCATTGAACTGTTATGGGCAAGCGTTGCGCTTAACATCAGATGAGCGTCGCCTTACTCGTCTCGGCTTCAAATCATCGAAGTTAAGCGACCAGGTATATGTCATATTTTGATCACGAGTTGTATTTACATATATAAATGCTATCGTGTTCGGATAAAACCTTTTTTTTTTTAATAATTCACAAGGTCGAAAACGTGGCCTCAAAGTAAGATTCTACGTTTTGAACTCACAAGAACGAACCGTTCTTGTGAGTTCAAAATGATTATTTCCATTAATGATTATTGTATAATTGCCGATCTCTCCACCACCGCTGCCGCTGCTAGTTTAAGACCAAAACTCGGCCTCAATTCTTTTTTTATTGGCCTTGGAACCTTAACCAACACAAGAGCTACTCTCTTCTGATCTTTGATCTATTGAGACTTGATAGGATGACAATATCTGTTAAGCAATTAGCAATCCGAAAATTCTGCCTGGGAAGAGACCTATCTCCAGCAGAGGACTGATACTAAAGGAAATTTGGTCGATGCAAACCTACCTGCCCAAATCAAAATAACACAACAAGTACTCAAGATCCAGTTAATTTATCACCTCGTACAGAGTTAACACGTCCACTGCGTACTGCTCAAAAGCTGCGCCATCAATCCCGGCCATTACAGAATAGATTATAGTACGCAGTCCGAAACAATGTCTTAACGCAATTTGTAGAGGGCGCTGCGACCAGTTGTGGGGTCGAGCGGAAACCGCCGACTGGTCGACTGGCGTTTTGATGAACTAGTAATACTAGAGCAAGTTAGGCAACAAGGTGTTTATACTCTGGAATGATGTAAATAGCTCCGCCTCGCGGTTTTACTCGTAATTTTGTACGTTTATCAGACCAATCAGTCACATGGACTTGAAAGCGTGTATATTTCGAAAGTAACGCGGAATGTATGCCGTCGTGCATACAATCAAATGAAGAGTTCGAGTCCACTTCCTTCAAAGGCCCGCATTCCTTCGTTCCCGCATTATCAACATTCTTCAAGATATACAAAAAAAACTGGTGGGCAGTGAGCAATAAAAAAACTCTCCTCTCTCCTTCCTAATCTCCTTCGCCAAAATTAATGAAAATTACTATAAAATATTAAAAGAAAAAACAGTCCTTTACTGTTTTTTTTTTTAATTTCCCTTTGATGTTTTTTTATCTTTAATAATTTAGAAAAAGAATTAAAGACAAGCTCTCTAGACGCTTTAACTCTGACGCAGCCTTAACTGAGCTCTATATGCAGTTGAATGCAGTCGGGGCTCTTCAAAATCCTTGCATAACTCGGCATTCAAGTTGCGTCTGGACTGTATACGATTAATCTACACTTGTCTGCACTAACATTAATAAAATCGTCTTTTGCAAATCCCGTGATCTATCACCCTAGCCACGGACGGCCCGGACCCGGCACGTCAAGGCTCGTACGTGACACGGTGCAGCCCGTTGACTTTTAAGCTTGAGGGGGCTTTAAGCTCTCTTGCTTAATAGTTCACAATAATAATTTGTTTTTACATTCTGTTTTGAATTTTTAACATCATCAGAGTCATACATTTCAGAAATAATTTTATTCAAATTAAAGACATCCGTTAAGGAAATAATTAAAATCTCTGTTAAATGGTGGTAGAGACAAATATTAAGAAATGTTACGGTAATACGTTAAATTGAGTCGGTTATTCCGACTATAGTTTCGATCACATTCGTGTCACGCTTATAATTCCTTGATAAAGGTCACCGAATGTGATCGAAACTATGGTTGGAATAACCGACTCAATTTAACGTGAGTATTCCCGTTTTATTAAAACCACGTCAGTAGGTATTCATAGTGAAGTGTTACGGTGCTAAAATTATTATTATTTAAAAAGCGTTAAAAGTAGTATGTACCAATTGTTCACCCACAAAACTTTTTAAAAGAAATGTGTTTCAAATTCCCCGACGGATCCGCCACAAATATTGGATAAGTTCGTGTCTATATCCGACACATCCGATACTATTCAGCATAAGTTGCGGATATAAAATATTTGTGGATAAATTTGCAAAGAAATATATATTTATAAAAAAAGGGTAATTCAAGCCCAAGATTCTAACACACAATATACGAGTACGGTAACTGTTACATGAATAATGAACTGAAAAAGTGCACCCTGCCATTTTCTGGGTTTTCGCACATTATAATATACTCTTAAACTCTGTGCCCTTCGCTTCGCTCGGTCAATAATAACGAAGTGACGATAAAATTTCATCATACACATCGGATTACTGCGTACTTATCCCCTGAACTTGACCATAATCCCCGTGCTTGGCAGGCGGCTTGGCATAAGCCTTGCTTTGCGGATCGCAAGGCGCTCACCGTTTGCTTAGAAGACGCTGGTCTTCTAGAAGAAGTTCTCTTCTTAGAAGGTTTCTCTGTTGATACTGGTCGCAGTTGTAGGACATACGCGGGTCCTACTAGCCCAGTCAAGTTACGGGACTTAGTATGCAGCATCCGGACATAATTCATTACATATAAATAAAATTGTATTTTATTCAATATTAAGTTAAGTGTTTAGAGGTACGGAACATAGAAAAAACATGTATGCTTGAGCCATCACTGCTGTGCTTACGATCGTCATCTGAAATAGACATAGTGCAAATAGAGACGATATTGCATAATGTAAAATTTGAGTCTGTTCCGGATACGCAGTTCGTTTAATTACTTAATATTAATATAAGAGGTTAGTTCTACAGTTATGTCCAGAAAAAATACCCTGTTATTAGTAACTTCCGGGTCAAATGCTAAATTGACTGGGCTATACATACAAACCTTTACTGCGAAACTTTATCTGATCTGATTATCTCAGAGAAATAAATAAATCTTCCAAAACTACAGCACACATTCTAAAGTTTCCGATACAACATTCAACACAAGTTGCGGATATTGAAATATTCGCGGGTAACCCGAGCGCGGAGAAACGTTTGCGGCGAATTACATTTTTCAAAGTTTGGCATGTGACGGGCGAGTTTCGAAGTTAGCAAGCAAGATGGTTATGAATAGCGCTGAATTTAATATTGAAAATGTTGTATTGTGTATTAAAATTATAGAATTAGTTTAATTTTAATAATTCACGGTGAACGAGCCATTTTGAATGAAGCTTTACATTCAACGTAAATTGAACCCCACACAAAAGATTTACTTGTATTCTTGACTTACACGAGGAGTGCAGCAGTCAAAAACATTTTTCGTCCCCTCTTCATAGTGGGCTCTAAACATTTTCTTTTATTCCTTGAAAATTGAGGTTAATATCTACTATATCGTAGTACTGAATTTCGTATTTGATGCATTGATGCGGACACAAAGACCTTAAAAGGGTTCTTATTTACACTACAAAACTCTAAAAAGGCAAAATCTAAACCAGATCAAAGACCTGTGAACTAATAATTAGTTACTTAGTTTGCCTAATTTAATTTAATTCTAAGTTCTGCAATATTTAATGTTACAGACATGTTTATGGCCAATAAATATTTTTATTTCTGATTTTAAACTAGAAACTAGAACAAGCTATCTCAAACACAAGTGTCATGAATACTCAGCAATAACAATAACTCTTATAATGTCGTCAACTATCCTGATGAAGCGATAATTAGGTGCACGTGCCATGGACAGATGGCGCTACTGGTTACTGTCGACATTACCCGGATATTGACGACAGTCGCCGGCCATTGAATAATTATGCAACTGTTGAAGTGCTAGTAGACGTGATTATATATTTACTAAGTAAGCAAAAAAAAACAAATCTAGTACTTTAACTCGTAAAGTCCAGACCCACGCATCCTCTATAGTTTGTTTGGAACGATTCGATTTGTAAGTGTAAGCGATAATCAATGTTACTAAATCTCCAAATATTATGCGAGCAGTTATTGTATTTATTAATTGCATAAACTTAATATTAAAACTTGACATTATTTATTTTATAAGCTATTTTTTATTTTGAATATATTATTATTCCTTTTTATTTTGAGATAAATGTACTTAATTGATTCTGACGTATTTTTAATTTAAATTTATTTAATTTAATAAAAGTATTCTTTTACTAACCTTTTCGAGTGAGTTACCCGTCCAGGAACCCCATCCCACTTATAATCCCATATAGATTCTTCTCTCAACGATAATCCGTTAAACAGATAAATTAAAAAATACGTTCATGGATGCAGGCACTGCTAGGAGTAACTTAGAGATACCCAATGAGGAGCGGTTTGGCTCAGTCTGTACAATCTCTCAGTCCCCACGCTTATTGAAACTTTGGTACGTTTTGGCGAACCAAAGATCTCTTACCCCCGAATACTGAAACGTTAGTTAACTTTGACAACAGCGATTCTAATACTGCCTTTGTCTGGCACTAAGCAAGTGACAAAGACAGCAATAGACTTAATCTGTCGTCAAATTAACAAGCGTTTCAGTATTCTGGGGTTAATGCGTTATCTGTGGTGTTAATTTGTGTCCCAGCCTGATCCACCAGAGTATACGTGTAACATTAAGAAGAACAGTTGAGACATGTTGTCGTAGATTAAACTATCTTAGTGTGGTCAACTGCGCAGTGCACATTGTTACCTGCATTATAAACTAGTAAGTCTACTGCATAGTTTAAATCCAATCCCAACACACCACAGCTAAACGTAACGAAGCCAATCCGCACAGTGGTTTGGCGTTCACAACATTTGGACATTGAAAAAAATAACGCCAACTGTAACTAGCCACATTTAAAACTGTCTTTTTTTCAACTTCTTGCTACAATTTACGGAACCCATTATAGAAATTGCTAGAATATAGTTTTTTTTTTAAATGAGTATTCTTACAACTAAATCACATTCAACAATATAGTTTGAATTCAAATTTTTATCTCAGAATATGCATTATATAGATAGACCAGTGTAATATAAAAGCCGAATTCATACGAAGGCACTTATAAGTATGGAATTTATACAAAGTGCTGCCAAAGCTGCTGTGTGGATCCTCGATGGATCTATTCAGAATGTTTCTTCTCATTAAATCTCATTTTGAAAACTAATTGTACTGTTACTGTATACTGGGCTACTACCGCCCCAGCACTGCCGCGACAGCAATTTTGCCAGCATCATCTATCTTCGAATAAATTTCAAAGTTCAAAAACTCTGGACAACAATTGCATAACACGATTTTTGGTAACTGTAAATGTATCTCAACCCACAACAGCTCACACGGCCAAACCCACACAGTGGTCCGACACCGGACACACTCATAATAAATGTATTTTTTCTAATATTTACGGTTTAATTTCCGCGCTCTGCGCCGCCATTGCAGGCCGGATGGAAAATCGTAAATTATTGTGCTTAGTTACATATTAATTAGTTTTATATTCCTTCAATTAAAAGTGGAACGGTGGGTTAGGAATGCTTTTACTCGTACCTATGTTTTATGGGTTTAATAGAAAAAGACTGCAGGTACCTAAAAATATATAGGGCTAAAATTTGACATTCTAAAAGCACGGAAATGTTTTCCTTTTGTTGATAAATGAGAAAGACAAGAAAACTTGATTATTTGAGTAGGCACTAGCCACACTAATTGCTTGTCTAAATAGTTAAAATTATTTTCGTTTTCCAAGCACTATTATAAAAAATCCTTCAATCAATGTCTGTTGCCAGTGATGACATATGGAACTGAAACGTGGTCCTTGAACACTGGCCTTTTGGAGAAACTCAGAGTCGCACAGCGGGCAATGGAGAGAGCTATGCTCGGAGTTTCTTTGCGCGATAAGATCCGAAACGAGGATATTCGCCGAAGAACCAAAGTCACCGATATAGCTCTCAGAGTTTGCAAGCTGAAGTGGCTATGGGCAAGCAACATCACTCGAAGAACCGATAACCGATGGGGAAGAAAGGTTCTTGAGTGGTGACCACGATCCGGAAGACGAAGCGTAGGCAGGCCTCCCACTAGGTGGACCGACGACATTGTGAAAGTCGCGGGCAACCGGTGGATGCAAGTGGCACATTGTCGGTCGGTGTGGTGGTCTAAGGGGGAGGCCTATTTTCAGCAGTGGACGTCTTCTGGCTGATAATGTAATGTATGTATTATAAAAAAAGTGTTAAACTTATGAGAGTGAACGAGACAGAGCAATTACTTTCGCCTTCTCTGACATGTGGCGTCCTTGTAGATATTTATTGCGGGTAGTTCACGGGTAAAATTTACTTCATTGCGACGTAGCAAATCGCTATTTATTTAACTATCATTTTGAAGTGAGTGTTCTATCTTTGTACTATAATTAATTTATTCTGTGACTAAGTATCAAACTCATGCTACTGCGGTTATTATTTTTACAGTAGTTTATCAAAACACACCTACATACTTTTCAAAGCTCTTCAGATTCCAACAAACGAAACTGTCTCTACACACGAAAAGCAAAAGAAATGCGGGTAGAATAAAACTCAAGGACACTCGACATGAATGTCTCCAGAACACACGATCGTTTCCACGGTGTATGAACCCACAGGGTTATTGCCCAAATTATTATTTACCCTAACATCGGGAGGTGCGGTAGTGCTGCCAGCCGAGTAATGGAGCAATTTATTTTTACTTATGGATGGTCGGGTGCATTTTCACCAATACTTTTTTTTCAAAAAAATTGTTATAATAATATTATACTGATATTATAAATGCGACAGTTTGTGTGTAAGTATGTAAGTGTGTTTGTTCCCGTTCAAGTCTGTAACGGCTAAACAGATTTGAATGAAATTTAGTATGGAGGTAGCTTATATACTTGAATAACACATAGCCTAATCTTATCGCCTAATTTAAAGGTTCCTGTAGCATAGCGGGTGAAACCGCGGGGGGCTAGTATTATATAGTAGTTTTGCTACTTTTTCTTTCAGTTTAGTATGATCAGTGAGCTAAGAGTTTTTTTTAAGTACTTCTAACAAAAAAGCAATAAAATTTTATAAAAAGCAACGCGAAACGTTGCTTTTTCTATTCTATTATTTGAGCGTGTAAATTCAACCCTTTCTAAAATAGTGCCATTTGTAGACAGCAAAGATTATTTCCCCATAGTTGTGAAGATAAAAAAAAAAAATATCAGACATAAAAGAAAAATATATTTATGAAGTTTCACTAAACTTGGCTACATTTTCATGGAGTACATTTTAGCTGAAGTTATTGTATACCCCAGCAGACATCTTTCGCAGCAATTTCTTTTTCTCGTACACGGGACATTATGACTAACGCCGGATACGCAGTGTGCCAGTAAATCAACTTCACTGGAGTGGCTGAAGGACGCTTAATGACGCAAGTTCTTGAGGATATGGTAATGTAAGGGATCGTAACCAAAAAATACTCAATAAATACGAGAAATCACAAATGGATTCTAGTTCGTAAAATTTCAGTGATTATTTCACTTCAATGCATTGCTCAGGAAAAGCGTTTATTTCCTTTTTATATGAAACAACTAAACAAAGAAGTTAATACCGTGCTTAGAGGGATTTAACATCTGATATCTCAGAATGACGAGCTAACTGCATTGCTGAGCAGAGTTTGGTACTGTAGAATTTCAAATTCTGGATGGAACTGAACTGTTTTGGGCAAATGTTACGCTTCTTATCAGGTGCGGTCGTCTCTTCACTCAGTTGGATCAATTAAAAGAAGACGTGGTATATAACAGTAATATAATATATGCGAAAGTTTGTGCGTGTTTATGTGTGCAGGTATGTAAGTGTTTGTTTCCGTTCAACCCGTTCAACTCTGTAACGGCTAAACGGATTTAGATGAAGTTTGGTATGGAGGTAGCTTAATCCCGGATTAACACATAACCTACTTTTTATCCCGGAAAAATATTCGGTTTCTGTAGGATAGTGGATGAAACCGCGGGGCGCTGCTAGTATATTATAAAACGCTTACGAGAATAAAAGAGAGTGAGCTGCGCTACTGAAATATATGAATGTCGCCCTCCAAAGGGAGGATATCTGAAAGACAAGCGGTGTGATAATGGGAAGGAGTGGAGCCATAACAATAATGTTTATTCATGATTTAGTGATGGTGGTGTGACTCAGGACGCTCTTGGCTGTTACCTAGTCGAGTGAAAGTGAGATATTGAGTCATAGACTTCATTTTGTCGAAAGCTCTCGACAATTGTAGCAAGGTGAAGCATATTTAGATTAGATTACAACTAGATAGGGTTTTCATTTGTTTTTTCGCGTTTTTGGGATGTAAAATATTATATCAGTGTGTCCCTTTTTATGGTGCACACTCAAAATCAAAATGTATATTTTGTCTTTCTTTTTTATTGTCTTGAAAACGACAAAAGGGCAAAACGATACACAGAGATACATTCACTTTTATGCTTTTATTGTAGTGACAGATACCTCCTATTTAAACCGCTAAATTACTCAAAAGTCCACTCTTCACAGTATCCTCGTAAACAGAATTTCGGTATTTGTACCGCAAATTGAATTATGGTAAACACTGTTTTAGACTTCCGTGGTGGCTTACAACATTACTATTAGTAAATATAATCGTGGTAAATACTAAATCGTAAATCGTGGTAAGTACTAATAGAATTATGGTATTTGTTTCACAAAGTCTTTGTTTAATAATAAAAATAAAGACAACATTTTTAGTAAGTATTTCAAACGTTAGGCAAGCGATTTATATCTGATGAAATTCAGCTCGTTATAAAGTGAAAAACGCAGATTTATGCGAATAAATTAACTATGTTACTTCTGCTTACGGGTCTGCTTCAGATTCGCGCTGTCTCGTTCGCACTTTAAAAAAAATTAAAAAAAAACTGAGAGCAAATTAATAAAAACACGGAATAAACACCTTTACAAATAACCTTTGCTTGTTTTGTTTTAAAATGTTTCAATGTCTTAAATAGCAATTTTCAAGGTTATTTTTTTTGCGAATGAGAAGAAAAAATCCTCGAAAAATATATTTTTCCTTAATAAGTCCATGAACAAAGGCCTTGTCAGTAGTAGACCGATGGTGATAATAAAGATACACTTTTGCGTGCTGATTAATAGAGGTAGAATGAGCGCACAATTTATAATCAAAATCATATATAATGAGGTGCACGGAATAGAAAAATAATATTTTGTTAATTTAGTTTCGAAAGCTTGGTTTTAAAATAACACAGATATCGCGTCAAAACGTCTAATCTAATATTAAGATACTTGCTGCAAAGGTTAGCCATTGGCATTCAACGCGGCTATGCAGCCAGCGTTATGGCCACCTCTGCACCAGATACATTACATACAGATACATGGGTTATTTTCTTATTTATAGATATTTTGATTTTATTTGACTGTAATTAATTTTTATTATTTTTACTATTACTAGATTTTTATATTTTATAAGCTTGAATTATTATAAGTTTAAACTGACTTTGAATTCCTTGAATTAGTAGAAGAAGAAATAAAACTGTTAAAGCCGCTACTACCATAATGAACTCTAATCCTAAAATCTTATCCACGCGCACTGCACAGAAGGAACGTTGGCCGCAACCGAGTGTGGCGCTGCGGGACAAATAACGCACCGCATCTGCTTACAACAGAAACACACTAGGAACAGGTGGAATGCACAACTTGTTAGACGAAACTTATTTTGTGTCTTCAAGGCATGTGGGAATGGGTTTAATTTAGCCAAACGTGGTTCGTAGTAGAGCTTCTCAGGCTAGTTGGTGATTGCAAGGATATTTTTATAACAAAAAGAACTAGTGATAATTTAATGTAAAAGCTTTTCCTATAATACAGGATCCATTGCTACTCACATTTAAGTATAAAAAAGCACCATCATAGAGTTTAAATGCATGGGCACGCACTGAAAAATAATTGATAATATATCTTAAAAATTGCATTAAAATAAAATACTTGCTTACAAAATTTCATAAAGATCGGATCAACTGTTATCAAGTTTTCGTCCGACAAAAATACATACTAACAACAACATACACTCAACTGCCAATTTGCTCCCGTAAACTCGTAGATCTTCGCTTCGCTCGGTCAACTATCATAAAAGACTAAAACTACTACTTTGTAACTCACAGATGATATTATTGCATGTGTGGGCGTATGTAAGGAATCAAAATGCTTCGGCGCGGCATGCCGCAGTGCAAATTTCCAAGCATTTAGCGCCGACTGGCTAGTGTTGGTATTCAGAGGGCGTGGGAAAGCTTGCCAATTTTTGTAGACTTGGATTTCAGGCTACATTCTCGCTGCCTGTAACTATTTAAAATAAAATGTTTCGGTGTAGAAGAAGGGAATGGACATACAAAACCTAGAGAAATGCTGAAATATGTCTGAAATAAAGAACGGAGACTGAAACGGAACCAATTCACATCGAAGTCCAAACCGAAATGATCTTGTGTAGGTTCTTGCATTTAATCAGATCAAACTGGACCAGATTGGCACGATCTGTTCGGCTTTACGGGCCTACATAAACTAATTAACTGTTAACAATGAAAATAATTTTAAAGAAATTAAAGTAACTCTGAACAACAGGACCCAAACAAAAACAAATGACAAGTTGAAACTTCTAACTTCAAAAGTTTTCCAACAAACTTCGTCCAGAAGTATATCTGCCGCCGCGATATTTATTTGCTCGCTATCCGGTCTAGAACTCTCTAAAATGTTTCCAGTGCTTTTATTTTATCCTCAGACGACGCGATTTGAACCACTGGGCAACTAGTTCTTAACTTATAGAA
The DNA here is from genome assembly GCA_947579745.1 of Apocheima hispidaria. NCBI lineage: Eukaryota > Metazoa > Arthropoda > Insecta > Lepidoptera > Geometridae > Apocheima > Apocheima hispidaria. The sequence continues at coordinate 13,840,885 of OX388161.1, read as the reverse complement.
GCTTGTTGATTCATATTTCACGTTTTCTTGAACGTTTAGCTCGGGCTTTTTTTCGAAGTGAAAGGAAATAGTTATTTTTACAAGACAAAATAGTGATACCAGTGAATCGCTGCTATCACATCATAAGGCAATTATTATAATATATTATCTCAACGTGACGGGCACTGTGCAGTAACTGCACACTGTGCACTGTGTGACTGGGCACTGTGTGTGTGTGTGTGTGTGTCATAAGCAACATTATAAACTGTCAAAAAACAAAATATAAGTTTTTTGTAAACCGCACTAACTGTTATGGGCGAACAGAGCGTTTATTAATTAAGCAATTTATTCGTCTATTTACTTAGTCGTGTAAAAATACAAAAATAATAATAATAAGATTATGTGGAAAAATATATTTTTCCAGACAAGCTTTTATAAAATCCGTAAATGGTACTGAAAGGTGATTAAAATGCGTCCAACCTCCATCAATCTACAGTTAGTTACTGAAAAGTTCCGTTTTCCACCTTCCGTCTCCATCATCAGATCAGCTCGCTCTCATAATATTGTACTGCCGTCGGAACTTGAGAGGCATCCAACATTTCAACTCTATTTAACTGGGGAACTGGTCTAAAATTCAGCAGCAAGATTTACCTTAATTTTTCTTATGAACTTTTGGATGCTACAAAAGAGAACAATAGGAAGACAAAAATTTTGTTCGTTTGTTTATCGTCGAACTACCGACGTACGAAATTAAAATATACAAAACAGTGATTTCATTTCTGCTAAAAAGTTAAGAGTACTACGCGTTAACTTTTTATCATTATCCTATACAGCTCTAAGCCTTTGTCAAGCAAGTCCAACTAGAACAAAAGCTGCCACAACTGCTCCATTCCGGAGGACTTTACCATACAACCATGAGCCAAGCACAATCATTACAATACAGCTTAAACATCCAATCCTATACATCCCACAACTCACAACACAATTCGGAGTAACAAGCCGATAGCAAACAATGCATAATACCATCCAACTTCAGCAGCTCAAAATTGAACTTTATGACAACGTGGTTAAGTCTAGTTAAGATTTTGAATTATTCGTTATGCATTACCAAGATTCGAACGGCTGTCGCTTAATACTTAACCATAAACTTTGCAAATAGAGTTGAAAATAGCAAGTAGTAAAATGTATCTTTCACTGCACATGTTTACCGATTACTCGGACGGTTGGTGCATTGTGCTGTTGGTATACTCTCCTTCTTTATCGTTTAGTAAGGGTATCGTTGTTTGTGTATTTAACTTGTTGGCTGTCCGGCGCGATTGTATATCGTATTCATTGATTGTATATCGCATTGTATGTGTTATAACTGATAAATGAATAAAGTCGTTTAAACAGGTTCAAATACTAATGCAGCAGTAGTATAAAAATGTTGCAAAAAATGTAAATCTTGTGAAAAGGGGTAAAACTAACGATTGACGAGGATGAATAGAAAAAGCGTACAGTAGATTTCGAATTCTACTAACTATATTTCCCTGTCCCACATTAAAAAGCCCTCTTACACACTCCCGGTGGTTTGTGAGTGGTTCAGCGGCGGCTCATAAATAATTCCGCTGTAATACCGCGTAGTGCACGTTAACCTCACCAACCTGTAATTTGATACACTTACCGAAGATAGAAGCCTTGGTTTATTTAGAAATAGGTTATAGGCGCTCACGGTGATTTGGGCGATGTCGGCTCAGAATTGTTATCGGGTATTCTTTTGTCTAATTGTTTGTTTTTGTTTAAGCCTGCCTAGTTCTTAGTCGATTCAACCACATGGTTGATACATAATGCCACAAGTTCAGCTGCACATTTTTGATATGCTAATCTCGGCAATGGTTTCATATTGTAGCCAATTGGGGGCCATTTGGGGTTGGGATTTGGGGTTGACTTTGAGACATGCCCGTGGAGACCAGGATCTCATATGATTTTTTTAAAAATCTGTCTGTGCCTGGTTGAAAATGACGCGTGAACAAAATGCTCGTGTTTTTTTACAATAAGTTGTTCACTATTAAAAATTGCCTTAAAACCTATATTAAGTTTATCTAGACAATAAGGTCTCAATAATACTAAATATTTTAATTATTAAACCACTTAACATAGGTATTAATAGGCTGAACTTATCTGGCGCAACGTGAGCTTACCATTCATCATGGTGATGCCGTTAGCAAGCTGCCTACGTTGCGGACCGGTTACGTTTAATCGTCACTGGGTAATCCAACTGTTCGTTTTGTGTATCAAAATAAGTTTGATTTTAGAATGTATGTATTTTTTTTTAGATACTAATGACACTTGCCCGGTTAAGCTGCAAAATAGGCTGACGATATTGTATTGATTTTATGCACAGAAGAGAAAATATTTTTCCTCTCTCTTCTGTGGTTTTATGAATCTTATAATAATTTGACCTGAACCGAGTTCAAAGAGAGGCTATCAGCAGCAGGATAAGAAAAGGCGTGGATGAAGATGGTGTTTTTAAAATAAGTCAAATAATTTATAAACAGGCATCAGTTTTTTTGTAGTTATAAAGTTGAACATTAAGCTAAACAATTATTCGACCAATAAGGGGCTCATAGTACTCGTGATTGTGAACAACTTTTAATATGGGACCAACCCTGAAATCGACAAAGAAAATCAGCTCTTTCATACACTTTGTCGAGAGTCATTGACATTTTTCTATGGAACAGCTGTTTTTTTTTTCTCGGTTTCAGGTTTGGTCTCATAGTAAAAGTTGTTCGTAATCATGAGTACTGTAAGCCCTTTTCGGCATAGCATACTGTCCTTACAAACCTGTGTAAAGAAAATTAAGTAATTACCAATACCATTACTTCCCAAATAACCCGTCTGCTTGAACTACAAGTAGTAACTCACATTTAACAAGTTCACTACACGGCTCATATTCAGGACGTATAATTAAATTGTACCATAATTTTCGTTCGAATTCGGTCTTGCAAGGGCAATTACCAGTTTTAGAGACAACACGGTGTAATTACCTATACACGACTTATATAGCATTTATACGACTATATAGAGAGTTAGAATACACAATTGTGGGAGGGTACAGGTGTCTGGCGGTATGAAGGTGCTATTTTGTCGAGGGAAACTGGATTAAAAGTTGTTGTATTTTTGGCTGTTTATTCTTCGTGTATTTTGTATCTTTTTTTCTTTAAAATAATTTAATTGGCTTAATAATACCTATGTTTAATTCAGCCTACAAAGGTCCATATTACACATAAAAAAACATTTTTTTACAAAATAAACATAAAATTAAATTAAATTATGTCCTTCATGTCAATAAATTTTACTAAGTATAATACAAGAAAGATAAAGTTTGTTAAAATCTAATGTAGCAATACCAAAATATGTTAATAAATAAAATACCTATGTTAAAAATATTTTAAGATTTGGACTATTTTTCTAGAGTTCACATTTTTGGTAATTATGACTTTTTATAAGCCCATGTCTTTACTCAGTGTATATTTCAAGATAACACTATAATTTACATTTTGGTTTCTGGACGATGGCGTCTTTTGTTTTAACCCTATGAACAACAAGAGGACTGTAGTGATAAAACATTTCCTGACAGTAATCCTCGTGGTTGAAAAGATCCACTATTTTATGAAATAAAATCCACACAATTTCAAAACACAGCTTAAAAAAATTTCAATTTAAGCTCTGTCCTTAAATGACAATAAATTAATTCTCTTATCAAAGCGATCACAAACTCTCAAATTCTGTACTAATTTTGTATCAAAACTCCATAATTAAATTTTCGAGGAAATTGCATGTATTCCGGAATAAGCCGGGATTTTCCATCATTTCCGGAGTTATTCGGTAAGCATCTTAGGCATCTAATTAGGCGAGTTTGTAATTGTAGTTCTTTGTAATAATAGCGGTATAGTAATAGCATAGAAAAGTTATACGAGAAGAATGATAATCTCATACAAAAAAGCGTAACCGACTAACCTTCACACTGCTCTATCACACAGGTGGGTCGGTTAGGAAGAAAATTTCCTGACCTTAGTATGAAGGCAGCATGAAGGTTAGGAAAATTAATTCCTAACGTTCATACTAGTGTATAGGAATTATCTTTCCTTAGTTTAACACCGTTGCGATTTGAACATATTTACTATATTATGATATCATCTAATATGATATCTATTTGAGGATAAACGATGCTTATAGAAAACAAATGGAATGTAATCATGGATGTATGTAATTAATTTGTACAATATATGCAAAACAGCATGAAGATAGATGGCCGTATTTAGTCAATATGTTCATGCCGCTAAAAATATGGTAAATATAGAAACATAGTTTTTGGTAATTTAAGATATGGTTCAAATTAAATTACAATATACGACTTCAAAAATATGTCTATAAAAAATGTTTTCAATGCCATTTCTTGATTGTAATTGTGTATATGTATGTATATATATTATTTATCCTTATAAATCCTCTCCATGCTAAAGTTGCCTGGAAGTGATCGCTTGTAGCGATAAGGCCTCTAATTGTTACTCTAGTTTTAAGTAGATTTTTGTATTATGCACGTAATTTCTGGTGTGAACAATAAAGAGTTATCTATCTATCTATCTCTTGAGAACCTAGAGTGTTTAGCAAATAAAATATACAATTAATAATTTTACTGATATTACTAATACAAAAATATTCATAAAAAGTAGCGTTTCTTCAACTTCAACTTCAACCAATGGGTTCAATCCAGAACACATGCTTGCACGCTACTGCTTGGCGGTTGCATAACTGCTAAAGGTGCGGTACTTCTCTGCAAAATAGTTCTACTACTACAATACTAACTTCTGAGCATAAATTAACTCTGCTTTACATTAGTATATCATAAACATAACATAAATCATAAATTATTACAAAACAAAAATAGGGTACATACAAGTGGTAGCTCTGCCTTTTGCGTTAGTTAAAAATTGTGTTGCAAAAGGCAGCGTCTTCCAATGGTGTAGTTAAGACTGTTCTACAAAGATTATCAGACTGAAAGTATACAATACTGTTGAAATAATACATTTGAATGTGAGAAATTTGTCTATGTTAGGTCAAGTGTCAGGTAACTGTTGATGTGAGAAGGCATGTGTGGGTAACATCGCTGCGATACTCAAGTCCTCGTAAGAGTCAGGGTTCGCAACGATGATATATCGTAAGGCTAATCTATTTAATCATTGTATTTACAGACTTAACTCGAAAGGCAATTGGTATAATCCGAATTAGCTCTGACGTACACTACCGTTATACAACCACTATACAACCTTCCTCAATCACGATGACATGAACTTAGCTTAATCAATGTCATAACTCAGGGTAAGCTCGAGGTCTTAAATGCCATACGCAAAAGGTACCAGTTACTCACCTATTTTTGAAATAAAAAATAATTAAAAAACAATAGTTCTAGTTAAGTTTTACTAGTTTAACCCCCGAATACTGACATAACATAACATAACGTTTGTTAATTTTGACGTCAGATTAAGTCTATTGCTGTCTTTGTCATTTGCTTAGTGCCAGACAAAGGCAGTATTAGAATTAATCTGTTGTCGAAGTTAACAAGCGTTTCAGTATTCGGAGGTTAGACAGTTAATAAATTTGATACTATGACATGGGCGATTCATCCATCCATCCGTTTCTAAAACATTGAAATGAAAAGGGATAGAAATAATACAGATAGTCTAGTCAAGTATATATTACAACTAGCTGTTACTATTATGTTATTATGACTTCGTTAGCGTTGATTTACAAAAAAAAAGGAGCCTATGTGCTTCCCCGATCCTTAAGCTACATCTATGCAAATGCAGCTTGATTCGTTCAGACGTTTAGCCGTAATAACGCGACAAACACCCAGACAAAGAGACCGAGAAACAGAGAGACAGATAGACGGAGGGATAGATAGAGAGACAGAGCTACATTCGAATTTATAATATTAGTTAGGATTAGGATATATAATATAACAACACAATTGCCGTTACTATTTCTGAAGAATATAATAACGAAAGAGAAAAAAAAGTTTATTCGTGCAAGGATTTTTCCTATCCTGACTGTTTTCCTGTGATAATATTTTATTTATTTTTTAACTATTTACATGGCTACATAATTGACGAAGAATGGTGCAGATATCGTTGTAGGATTGACATACGATAAAGCGGATCTTGCGTCCCACATTGTTATTTGAATAAGATCCAGTTCATTAGATGATCCGGTGATAATATATTATGAGCTATCACGGGGCATCTCATGGTAGATCCATACTGCATTAACATCATTATAGTGCGAACTAGCTACAGAGCCAAGGATCTATCATTTTGGATAGTTTGAACCGAGTTAGCCAAGTTTGGATCACATACGTTGAATAAGCCCAATTAAGATCTACGTAGATAGATACTCGTTATTGTTCACACCAAAAGTCATTTCTTCATCATACAAAATACCAAAAAAAATAACTTGAAACTAGTTTAACAACTGGCGGCCTTATTGCTTAAAGCAATCTCTTCCAGGCAACCTTAGCATGGAGAGGATTTGTATGGAAGAGGTAAGGGACGGGGTATGCTATTAATAAGGGATTATGCTAGACGCAAAAGATAATAATAATATAGATAGACTACATACCTAATGAAAAAATAGTTAAATAATATATATATACTACTTACTAGTACTACAACAACACATACCTAAATAATAATAATATACATACAGTTGATTTTATTTAAATTATCTTTCTTTTCTTTTGTGTAATATGTTATATAATTTGTTTATTAATGTATAATTCTTGCCTCATAGTTATTGTCAGTACAATATACATACATACACATATATTTATAAGCATAAAATGAGCACAACGATGCAGCAGCTATTCCGAGATATAGTGTAGTTTAACTCGACGCCTGAAGACTTCCAGTGAAGGTGAACGCTTGGAAACGTAAACGTAACAACGTACGGTAGCCTTTGAGGGCAAGCCGATATCCTAACAGTGGGATGTTAAGAGGCTGATGCAGAAGAAGTAACTGTGACCCGGGTATGTCCTACGACCAGAACTACCAGAGGACGGAAAGCAGCGTCCTCATAGTAAACGGTGAGCGTTCTGTGATCCCCAAACTGCCTACCAAGAGTGGCGATTATGGCAAGCTCTCGCCTTCCCCTCTTATAATGGAGAAGGCCTTGTTCAACAGTGGACATATTCTGGCTGATGATGATGATAAATTATGATGAATGAAAATTCTAATAGAATATAGAAATATATACTTAATAGAGCACATCATAAATTTCCTACGAAACATTCCGACAAAAATTTAGGAAAACCGCGAGTATCAGAATATAAAAAAGTCTCATATATTTTATTTAACTTTTTAACTACGAAGCTCCGCCAAAGCGTTGATATTTTAGGCTCAACGTAAACAAACCTCAAAAATGTTTGCCCCATAACTTACCTGCTAAAATATTCATAAACTAACATATTTTTGCATTACCTTGTGTTTCTGGGCACATAAATACGGGCGAGTTAAATGAAAAAATGCTTGTAAGAGTTACTTGGTCTACTTTTGCTGGGAAGGTGTAAGATTATGGTGTACATGTGAGATTAGAAGACGGATTTATTGTCGTTGTGTAAATAATTGACACAAATTGCGTTTGGTTTGTTAAGAACAAACTGTTATGATGTCATATAGTAGAAGCTAAGCCTGACAGAAGAACGTATTTGAAGTTTTAACGTGTAAGAAGAATACAGTTTCTATTTACGTGGTGGTATTTTAAAATACAAAAAAAAAACCCGCATACTATACATCACAACACAACTTTTAATGTTTCCCCTTACGCGGCAGGGTCACTAAGCCATTCCTTAAATGCCTGGTATCCGTTTTCACTAACCAAAAACAAGGTGACTCATAATTAAATACTCCTTATCTAAGCAAAGTACTAAGCGTAATCTTCTGTTTCACCAATTCATTTTTAATAGACGACTCTTAATATAAGAGTTGCTTACATTTTTAAAAGTTATCTATGGTTTTGATTGATTGGTTGTCAGTTTATACTTTTGACGTTTATAATATATTATAACCTAACCTACATTTATAAGGAGAATTCTGTGCCTAAAACAATAACAATACCTCTTTAAATGAGTGAAGAGCGAGCGCGGCGTGGATGCCTGTCAGCCGGCCTGCCAGTTCAAGGGTTACACACAATGACGAAAGAAAAAAAGAACCTGTTACAACTCACGTCATTTGCGGCACTTTGAATACACAATATGGCGTCAACTCCACCCCTTTCATTAGGGATTTCCTAATACTTCAAAAACCTTTGACAGTTTTTGATAGCTAACGTACTAGCTTGGCTGGGATACAAAACATGGTCGACGTGTCGCAAGGCGGTCCCAAGTGACGTGTGCAAACAATACGTTATGGCCCATCCGCTATAGTAGAGAATTCTTGGGCACTCCTAAATCGGTGTCGTAACTTTAGATGACGCCTAACGTCACCATTTATCATCCAAAGTTTGGTGAAACGTTTTTTGCCCTAGGTACTACTAAATATTTAGGCATCTGATTTAGGTGACCCTAGGGTTAGTAAGAACGGGCATAAAACCTCCTTCCGGGTAGTAAAAACGTGCATCGCATTTACCCCGTCCCAGCTTAACGTAAAAAGGCGTATGCGATAAATAATTTTCGTATTACTGCAATATACGTAGAAACAGAGCTCAGGTTCTGTTACCGTTCATTTTTAAATAGACAGACAACAAGTTTTAGGGTTCTGTACCCTAAGGGTATCAAAGGGACCCTATTACTAAGCCTACGCCGTCTGTTCGTTCATCCGTCTGTGCGTCACATACCTTTAAAAGGCTCTATCTTTTGAATCGTAGCTAGAAATTTTCACACAAGTTGTTTATTTGCTCTATCGTAAAAACAGTAATAAATACAAATACGTCAAATTTGTTGTAATGATAGTTATGCATACTCTATATTGATAAAAAATATTAAAAATCGGTCTGTTTGAGTTTGAAGTTTGAGTTGGGATCGCACTGAGGAACCCGAAATGAATGAAGGAAAACACATTTTTTTTGGCCTTAGAACTCTCGATCTTGTCCTGATAATTATATCGTCATTACCAGCCTGAAGTCGTCCACTGCTGAACAGAGGCCTCCCCCTTAGAGCGCTACACTGAACGACAATCTGCCACTTACTTCCACCGGTTGCCCGTGACCTTCACAGTGACGTCGGTCCACCTAAAATGGGAGGCCTCCCTACGCCATTCCAGAAAATACTACACTTCCTTAGTATGATAGAGGTTTTTAAATATTTGAAAGCTAATGTACGGCCTACGTTCGCTCCTGTGACAGCGTAAGGCGCGCTACACACACACCAGATGCGGTCGGCTCGTCGTAACACCCATCACGACTTGTTATTCATCGTGCTCTCCGAAACCTTGATTACGGTAAGTACGTTTACAGGAAAATTACAGAAAGATTATTACGAAAAAAAACTCGGTTAGACGATGAACATCCTATATAATATAATTCAGAGGAATATAGCCGCAGTCGTATCAGGACCAATAAAGCTTCGAAGTGTAAAAATGAATAAGCTCGTTTCGAGGAAAAAACTTCGCTTGCGCGATTCAGAACTCCCTACATTACAAATTTACTGTCAGCCATAAAAAACATCAAAAAAATCAAAAGTGATTCAACGCCATCTAGCGAACTCTAGTAAGTAGCTTTGCCTCTTTGTCTGGATCTTTGTCCCGTTATCATGGCTAAGCGGCCGAACAGCTCTTGATAAAATTTGATAAGGAGTTACTGTATATCACAGATGGGTACAGGATACTTTTTTATATCCACACGAACGAAGTCACGGGTATCGCGGGTCAAAACAAGTATTTTATAATGTTCTTGTACTCAACGTAATGATCAACTTTTACTATGGGAACAACAATGTAGTCCAATGAATAGGTCCGTTGTCTAACCGAACACCCAGTATAAAACTCAATGTTGTCGATCCTGACATACCATTTTTTAAACAAAAGTTAATTTGGCAAAGTATAAATTGTTGCCAGCCTAATCTCACTTTTTGAAATGAAAAAACATTAATATAAGTTAGTTTAGTATTAGTTTAGTGAAGAGTAAAACAGAATCGACACCTAAGCTGTAAGCTGAAGCTGTAATGCTGGTGATTATATTTAATGTACTGTTCCACAATGCAATCGTCGTTGTCATTGTTTTCCTTAAAATAACAAAAGCTTTTAAGTTAAAACCAATATTCAACCATATTCATTAATAACCATATTCATTTCAATATATATTTTTTTATGGCTATCATCGATTTATACCTAATGCATTCTGGCGTTCCGATATTCTGTAATTACATATAATTGATACATGAATTACATACAATCATGTACAGCTATTACTGTCACGGACGGTAAAAAGCGATTGACAGATGAACCTCAAAAATGTGGGTCCAAGCGAAGCCGGGGTACACAAAACCGGATTTTTTACTAACGCTTAATTGCTTCCAAGGATAGTATTTATATTATATTTTACTCTTTCTCGAACACATTCAATCCACCCAAAGGCAAGTTACAAAAACTTGCCTGGAACAATGCCGTAAGCCGGTAGCTAGTCTGCGTCAATCTTTTACAGGATTACCTAATTTCGGAGAGTGTGCAGAGTTACACGACCTTATCCCACCATCCCCCTTTAACCACAAGACGAGTAGAAAGACGCCCCACTACCATCCTTACACTGTTGATTTCCCTCGGATACGTACAAAACTTTTTTAAGTTTGTAATCCGTACAGCGAAGTAGTGGAACGAACTGCCGGGTTCCTTGTTTCCTGAGTGATAATAATCTTGCGATTCCAAGGTCAGAGTGAATAGGTACTTAGTACGCGTGCTTCATTTTCGACCACATCTTCTCTTACCAACAGGGAGTTGGAGGTAAAACGCGGAAATAAACTTTAAATTATCTTAATATTATACTTAAGTTGAAATTGTAATACCTGCAGTCGCCTAATGCTCACCTTTCATCTTCTGAGCATAGGTGTACGCTGAAAATCAAATACCTTTCGGGAGCACGCAGCATAGCGCTGAGCCCTTTTGCCAATCTAGTTATTGCTTATGCTGCCGTGTCCATTTTTTTTTTTTTTTTTTTTTGTGTTTGTCAATAAAAAAAAACAACGGCTTCAACAATCGAATATAAATTGGAAATCCTTTGTTTACTGTCTTCCTCTGAAAGCCTAAAAGCCGAAGATCAGGCTAAGTGGCGCGCCTTAGGAGAGGCATATATCCACCGGTGGACTATTATAACTTGATTGTGAGGATTGTCTTCAGCAGTGGAGATGGAAAATTATTTTTCTTGATTTTCAGTGACTCAGTAATGCTTACCTACTCACCAATTCAATCTACTTATACAACGTACCTAGTTACCTACAGGTTGTAGAGAAGAAAATGCAGTTTGCATGCGCGGCGAGACGGGAGACGGGACCAAGCCGCGTTATGGCCCGTGAAACTAGATCCTAGATGGCGACCTAGAGCTACACTGCACGACAAAATTAAAATAAATTAAGTTAACTAGGATTCATGCTTGGTTATAATCAGTATATAATAATTAGGAATTTTAAATAAAACCTAACTCATAATTTCTTTAAAAAAAGACTTCTGCTAAAAATTCAAACATTGTTTAAAACTGAAATGCGTAAGAAAATACTTTGCCAAAAATGCCTGTGAAATACTAAATTGGGAACATAGTCAGTTATTGCTACCGACATTTATTTGTCAATCTCCATAACTACACATACCTAACTATACAAGTAAGTTTATAGCAAAAACATATTTTATTATTTGCCACAAAATATAATAAATCACATTACCATTTTAATTCTTAAATGTAGGTACAAACAATGTTAATGTATTTATTATGTCTACACCTATTTGCGCCCAGAAACCTGTGCTAGGCTGAAAGCCTGTGATATAGGCATCTTCGCTAAAACTGACAAAAATAAAAGTTTGTGTGTATTTTTATGTATCTACATAATGGCTAAATGGATTTGAATGAAGTTGTAAATGAAATAGTTAACACTTGGGCTACTTTTATCTCGGAAAATATAATTTGACATAAGAAAGCGAGTAAAACAGTAAAATAAGGTTACCTATCGATTTACAATTTTATTACTTTGAATGTATCAATACATTCAAAGTGAGTAGTGAGTGAAGCGAACGAATGACTGTTTTAACTGGCACAATTTACTTTTATCTGTCCTTATGTTGGTACTTGCGTACAGGTCGTATATTTCAACCAATCGTGAGGAAACTTGGTATACATGTTCTACAATTTTATAGATTTTTTTAGTCGTCTGTGTTTTTTGATTGTGTTCGCGAGGTCTGTGCGCAGAACTACAAATATTACAAAGGTGAGTATGTATGCTTAGATAATCGTTAAATATTATATTTCGTGTGGGCCAATATTTCCTGATAATTTGCCAATTACGGGGTAAGTCACTGGTTGTACTCGTAGGAAGAAAAAGTAATAATTTGAAAAATTGGTGCGTACATATTTACTGGCCAAAAGTGTACGTGTAATGGCGCGTTTCATTCTTGATACATTACATTGTTATAGCCGCGAACACAATGTTAAATTATTAAATATGCTCGTAGCATGCATCTTTTGTGAATTTATAACTTTTTTATAATTTTCGTATATTTTAATCTTTAGTGCAACAAGTTATATTACTTTTCATAAAAGCATCCCGACTGCGGTGTGTAGCCCATGTCAGGACGTAAAGACGAATCCAACGACTCCTCATTCGTCAAAATCGGTCATGCCGTTTAGGCCACAGGAGGCCACACACAAACATATTTACATACACCCCAAAACATTACCACATAACATTACATTATTCTTGGCTAGTCAAATGAAAATCGTGATAAATATCCCGTGAATACCAATATAAACGCAGGTATAAAGAAATCTAAATGCCATAAACAAGTTTTTTTTTATTTTTCTGGCATCCCAGCCAGACTGATTACGGCCACATCGCTCGAAAAACCGAACCAACGGGAAGAAAGGTTCTTGAGTGGCGACCACGAACTCGAAGACGCAGCGCAGGCAGGCCTCCCACAAGGTGGACCGACGAAATCCTGTCGGGCAACAGGTAGATGCAGGTGGAAAGTTTTCGGTCGGTGTGGCGCTCTAAGAGGGAGGCCTCTGTTCAGCAGCGGACGTCTTCCGGATGATGATGATGAAATTAGTATTTTCCTACAATACACACCATACATATTATGTGCATTGTGGGAAAGTACTAATTTAGGATGTGATGCTGCATATTATACAACATGCAACGACTGCATGCGTTGCTAATGATTCCAACTAATAACCACTGGACGCTGGCTTTCATGTTACATTAGAACATTATTTTCTAGTGGGTTATCGGGTGGGTAGAATTTAGAAGGCTTGAAATCATTGCCAACATCTATTTTGCCTTTTTAATGTGAATATTTTGTCTGACGATAACAGTCGTTCATGAAATTGGCAAATTGTTCATGCGAATGTATTATTAATAAGGTTGCCTGGAAGAGATCGATTTAAGCGATAAGGCCGCCAGACTAGTTTGAAGTTTTTTTTTTGGTCTCTTGTATGTCATTTCTGGTGTGACAAATAAAGAGTTATCTATCAATATATGTCTATTTTTTTCAGTTCAGTTGAGTACAGTCGGGCTTGGCTCTAGGGGTTGTGACGCAGGAATCGCAAAGTCAGTTCTGGCGTAAAACTTCTTTATTTTACGTATAATTTCGGTGCTGTTTTATAATACCTTCTGCCTTAGTGTTGTATTTTTATCAGGTTTCAATTTGAGTCGGGATGTTGAAAACATCGCCGGCTTAGGTTAGTTGACTGACTCAGGCATTTATCTCTTGTTTCTATTGTACTAAAAGCAATATTGCAACGGAAAGACACTCCAGATTGGTTATTACAGACTTAGATCTTCGACTCATCTTGCTGTTGTTCAATACTACCTTGACCAAAAATCTTTTTTTCCTCTCTTAAAGAAGTACAAACTGCATTCGTAAGCACCTTCAGGCAAGTTTTTAATAATTTTTGACCATAAGTCAGACGACGAAAATGCAAGTTTTGCAAGAATTCAATCTTCGAAAAAGTTTAAGGTATGCAACGATTAGTCACCGGAGATCACAGGAGTGACACCATCCTCGACCACATCGCCACTAAACTAATTTTGGCATAGGATAAGACATGGACATACATACAGCGCACGTAAAAAATGTTTAAAATAGTGGCGTTTTTGTACGACGATTGTAAAGCAATTAGGATTTTTAAAATCTACCCCAACGAACAATAAAATTATGATTGCAATCAGCAGTTATAACATTTTCAAAGACCATAGGGTAACATTCTCGTTACATTGCAACCGAAACTATGATACTAATCTCAAATGGTTTAGTGCGGCATTTTGGGACCATAAACGTTCCATTTGGCCTATGCAGTAAACATGAGCTTGCAAAATAAGTTCCAGTATCTAATTTGAAGCATACAGTATTATAATGATTGCAATAATATTATCATTAACTGACTACATAGATTACCCCCTGTAGTCATCGCATTACGAGACTGTTGTTAAGGATAAACGACTTTCATACAAAACTGTCGATGCCTTTTTAGGCGTCCTACTACGATTTTGAACTGGGCATGACTTAACATAGGTCTAATTTGGCCTCTAAGTATCGCAAAGTCGATAATTTAAAATGTTCATGGCTAGGAAATACCATCTTTCAACCCAATAATTACGACAAATTTTACGATTGTAGTGGTGTGTTCTTTACATGCGAATCATGCGATCATGGTGTGCGTGAAATATTGATGTGTGCGTGCGTCTTGCAAAAATCGTGTACACTGGTTGTGCCGCGCGCGCGTCACGCGGTTTACGCGACGTTGCCAGCTTGTCGGAGCGTGTGTGAGCGAGACTAGGTATTCTTGCCTCGCGGCTTAGTCCGCGCGCGGTCTTCGATAATTGCGACGTTGCGAGATTCGGTATCGGTGTGCAGTGCAGTGTTTGATTTGGTTACCTAATCTATCTATACCAATATTATAAAGAGGAAAGATTTGATTGTTTATTTATTTCATTGTTTGTTTGTTTGAATGGGCTCCAAAACTGCTGAACCGATTTGAAAAATTCTTTCGCTGTTGGGAAGCTTCACTATCCCCGGGTGACATAGGTTATATTATATTTTCAAAAAAATTAGGGATCCTTACTAAAACTCCAATAATGTAACCCAAGATGATGTATTTCGCGTGCATTGCGAAAACTATTCATGATGAAAGAATAGTCTATACCAATATAATAAAGAGGAAAGATTTGATTGTTTGTTTGTGTGCATTGAATGGGCTCCGAAACTGCTGAACCGATTTGGGAAATTCTTTCACTGTTGGGAAGCTACACTATCCCTATACTATACTATATTTTATTTAAAAAAAAAATTGGGATCCTTACTAAAACTCGAATAATGTAACCCAAGATGTAAAAAAAATACCTAAAATATCCTTTACATCGCGTGCGTTGCGACAACTATTGATGATGATAGAATAATCTATCTATACCAATATTATAAAGAGGAAAGATTTGATTCTTTGTTTGTTTGTTTGTTTGCATTGAATGGGCTCCGAAACTGCTGAACGGATTTGAAAAATTGTTTCGCTGTTGGGTGGCTTTTCGGCTTTCTTAATATTTTTTTTTTTTTTGTGACTTGACGCGGGTGGAGGGGTTTTCGTGTGTGTATTATGGTTTTTATTTTTTTGTTGGGTGCCCGTGCGAAGCCGGGGCGGGCTGCTAGTAACCTAATAATAACGTACATAATTATAATAGAATGCAGCAGACATCATCGTTGCGCTATAGACGCCATCAATATTCTGGCCAAAAATGAGCACGAAACGTGTTCGTGCTCGGCTGAAATATTATCATGGCGAAGGTGTTTCGTAAGTGCCTACCTACCTAATTTATAAATAAAAAATATAATTCGAGACTTCTTGCCCATTTTCATGGCGATGGGGGGATTTCTACCCTTCCAACTGCGATTTTCATGTACGGTCATAGATTTTAAGGATCATCATCATCATCATCATCAGCCTGTTTCCTATCGTACCGAGATTTCTTACCCATTTTTCATAGCAATGGGGGAAATTTCTACCCTTCCAACTGCGATTTTCATTTGCGGTCATAGATTTAAAATTCATCATCATCATGATCAGCACGCTTCCTAACGTATCGAGACTTCTTGCCCATTTTCATGGTGATGGGGGGATTTCTACCCGTCAAACTGCGACGTTCATTATCGGTCATAGATTTTAACCATAATCATCATCATCATTAGCCAAATTGCTACCGTATGGAGGTTTCTTACCCGTTTTCATCATGCTCCTCCTTTTTTTTTAACTTTACAAGTCGACCTAAACGATCCAGCCATACCCAACTGCAGGACCGCCCCGCGGGCCGCTCGCGGCCCGCGCAGCCTCGCGAAATATATATTTTGAGGACTTTGACATAGGTAACCATTTATACATTTTTAGGGTTCCGTAGTACTACAAGGAACCCTTATAAGTTTGTCATGTCCGTCTGTCTGTCTGTCTGTCCGTCTGTCTGTTTGAATCCTTTACAGCCCGCACCAGCTTCGCACGGGTGTTTGACGAGGGAATGAAAATTATAATGCACACGCAGAACCCTTCTATTTGCGTCAAGTTGCAGAAAAGAAGGAAGTGTAAGGAGGGCTGAAAGGCTGCCCAGCAGCGGGGGGATTTTTCGGGTCGATTCAGTGGTTTCGGAGCCTATTCAATGCGGGCAAACGGGCAGTCAAATCTGTCCTCTTTATAATATTTATTTTTGGTGTGACTAACTAATAACCTAAATGAAAAAATTCTGAAAAACTTCCTTCTTAGTGAAATAATAGTTTTTTTGTAAAAGGTGCCTATATAGGTATAGGAACCGATATAGGTAGGTGGTAAGGTGGTAGATAGAGGTATATGAAAATCTTGGATATTTCATGCTGCGCGATTGAAATATGTACATAATACTAATAATACCTACCTACCTACCAACCAACCAACCAACCAACCTACCTACCTACCTACCTACCTACCTATTAGTTAGTTAGTTAGTTTTGTGTGTGGTGTTTGTTGTGTTGTTTGATAACTTATTCTGTAAAAAAATAGCACAAAAGGAACAAAAATCTACAAAAACAGTAATTTTCAAATGAGGATTCGATCCGGGGACCTTCGTCTCATTGATACACACTACAAAACGAAGCATAATGAAAATCCGTCCACTCGACCGCTCGGTCAGTCGATCTGATAGGTGGAATGCCGAAAATCGGGTACTCAATTTCGTATTTGCTTGTAACCGTTTTGAATTCGCATGTGATTCGGTCATAGATTTAAAATTCATCATCATCATCATCAGCCTGTTCCATATCGTACCGGGATTTCTTACCCATTACCCACGCCCCGCGGTTTCACCCGCGGTATAAACTCTGTAACGGCTGAACGGATTTGGATGAGATTTGGTATGGAGGCTACCATACCTAAATTTGGCTACCTCCATACCAAATTGCATTAGAATCCGTGCAGCTGTTACAGATTTGAACGGGAACAAACACACTTACATACTAACATACCTAAGTAGTACCTTAGTAGTAGTAAGTACTACTACTAAGTAGTAGTAGTTAGTCACACCAAAATGCGAAAGTTTGTGTGTATGTAATCTAAAATTTGTTGGAATTCAGCATTTCTGAGTATGGGGCTCGGTGCGCGCTCCATCAGTGCTGCCAGGAAAAATAATGCAAAATTTCGGGAAAAAAATTCACCTCAATAATGATGATGAATGCATTTTTATGTATGATCTCGTTGCGCGCACGCTCACTGATCCCGGGAAAAATATTGAAAAAATTCTGAAAAACTTCCTTCTTAGTGAAATAATAGATTTTTTGTAAAAGGTGCCTATATAGGTATGGTACCTATATAGGTAGGTGGTAAGGTGGTAGATAGAGGTATATGAAAATCTTGAATATTTCGTGCTGCGCGATCAAAATATGCACATTATACTAATAATACCTACCTAGCCACCAACCAAGCAACAAACCTACCTACCTACGTACCTACCTATTAGTTAGTTTTGTGTGTTGTGTACACACAAAATAACAAATAACAAACAACAGTACCTACTATGGACTAAATTAATCTAACCCGGGTCTAAAATCCATATTTTTAGTCGCAGAATAATGTCTATCGACGCGGAAAACACAACATTTTTGGGTATTGCATATTTCATTAGGTTCATTTCATTAGGTATTAGGTATGTAAAATTCGAAATTAATTTGAAAAAAACCGAAAAAAAGTGGAAAATTTGTTCGGAAGGTACCAGACTCGGTGCCTTTAGAACCCCCGATATGGGGTTATTCCAGGGACCCAGTTATTCAATCGTCAAGCAGTAGTGTGCAAAACATCACTGTGTTCCGGATTGAAGGGCAATGTTTCCAGCGTAATTATTGGGCACAGAGATTTAACATCTAATATCTCAGAGTAATGAGCGCAGTGCATTGCCGCGCATGGTTTTGAACTGTTGAGGTTCAAAATTCTGGGTGGCACTGAACTGTTATGAGCAAGCGTGAAGCTTAACATCAGCTGAGTGACTTGCTCGTCTCGTCACCACATAGCAAAAAAAAAAAACTTACATGCTTACACACTTACACACGAACTTTCGCATTTAAATATTTGTGTGACAATATTAGGTTTATGTAGATATATACTTTTATAAGTTTCGTTACTAATTTTGAATAAGTTTGTTTTTCAAGAAACCCACAGCAAAAATTAAAATAAATAGTATTCTCGAAATTAAATTATAAAAAATAATTCTACCTAATTTTAGGGGTTCGAACCCGGAACCTCACGAGCGCTACCTAATCAAACTGATGACTTCGGCCACCGAGACGATATTCAGAGCAACGAAATTTCGTATTTGCTTGTAACTGTTTTGAATTCGCATGTGTGCGTAATGTTCATGCGTGCATACAGGCGTTGAAGATTATTTGAATTTTCAGTCGAGTGCAGCTATTAATGGGCTCTATTATTTTTGAGATGTGTTTATAACAATAGTAAGAGGTCGCAAAGTGAATTAAAACTGGGGCAGATTACCTCAATTGAGTTTTCAACGACAGCGCCATCTCTTGGCGCCTACCTACCTAGCGGACTCAAACGAAGCACCTTAACACCAAAACGCACTGTTAGACGGCGGGTTGCGGGGACTGAGATCGAGCGTCTCAAAGTTACTTCTACTTACTCGCGCCTAACAATAAACTGACGACAGTGCGTGCCAACTAATACCAACTTACAGACCTGATTTTGACTCAATCCGAAATCAGAAGATTTGTATTATATACTAAATAAAACTAAATTTGACAGATCCAAATTATCTCAAATTTAAAATAGTGTAAAAAAATTTTTTTTGCAAAAATGACAATAGTGTTATATTATTTTCCTCACCTGCCTACCCTACAATATAATTAATGTTACTATTGTTGCAAAATAAAATTATTTTCTTTCTTTACAAGCTCTACAATTATTTTGCTGTGAACGAATCGTCCGCCATCTCCCGCAAGCGACAAATAGGCCACCCGTTATGCGGTTTGCTTTATATTTGCGGTAGATGGCGCGAACAGTTGCTATTGTTGACGCAAATAATGGCATGCAGTGGTTACCGCATGCGTCATGTGTCTAGAATGCGCATTATGGCATTTAAATCAGGCGTTAATTAGGTTTTTGTTGAACTAAATGTTTCATGATACATGTAAAATTAATGACTTGGTTCAACTGAACAGATATTAGAATGGTTTTTAGAATCGATTAAAATTGTATTTTTTAAGAACCTATAAATATTTGATGTAAAATACTTACTCCCGAATACCGAAACGTTTATTAACTTTGACGACAGATTAAGCCTATTGCTGTCTTTGTCATTTGCTTAGTGCCAGACAAAGGCAGTATTAGAATTAATCTGTTGTCAAAGTTAGCAAACGTTTCAGTATTCGGGGGTAATATTGATATTCATATTTGAAAAATTTACCCACTTATTATATAATAAGACAATGGTGTCAATTCTAATTTTACCACTCTCTGAACTAAACTTATGTTCCGCTAAAATCATTTTGCGTCTTATTTGATTTTAGTGAGAAAGGAAACAATGTTAGAGCAGTCAAATTTAGTTTAGTTTAGAAAATGGTAAACGTCCACTGACGAACAAAGACCTCCCCCTAAGAAAGGGTTACCATAATTTCTCGCTTGGTAGACGGCTTGGAGATACCAGAACGTTCACTGTTTATTAAGATAACGCTGCTGCTCGTCCTCCGGTGGTTCTGGTCCGGAGTTTTAGGACATATTTGGGTTCATCTCATATATTCACTCAACGAAATTGTACCTTTTCTTGGACCGATTCAATAATTACGTACTAGATGATCATTGTCGCAGCCTATCGATCGTTTTCTAATCAGATGATAAATTGACCATCGATTAATTCAAGGAAAACAATAAATGGGTCTCAGGTCCCCTAAATTGCCATAACTAAAATACTCTTAAATTTTTACGTCTTCAATTCCTTGAATCTTATTCTTTGTTTAGAGAACAGTCGTATTTTAAATTGAGAACCTCTCTTTTGGTCTAAGAAGGGGAACTCTTGATATCTTCAAACTTGTAACATTTTCCAACAAAGAAACTCGCCATGTATATTCTTAGAGGGATCCCTCCTTGCCTCGTCAAACTTGACACTTGACTTGTGACTTGTAAAGTACTTTCCACGAAACAGAGTGAAATTTAATATCATTGCTTCTAATTATCTAAGTGGTTGGACGAAAAAAATAGATTACAATTTCGATGAGTTGTGACAGGTTGTGAATATTTTAAAGCAAGAAGTTTAAAAACAAAATACCGTTTTATTTTTTTGTAAATTATATGGCATTTTTGTTACAAAGTTTCACAATAAATATATTATCTATGAGTGATTTTAAATAAACGCTCGCTCACTAAAGGGCAGACCATTCGGTAGGCTACACTGCCGAATCAAGAAGATTACCATGATCAAAATAAGCGCGCTTCGAGATCTATCCTACAGTGTATCCTACACTGTAGGATACACTGTAGGATACACTGTACCTTCATTTAATTAATAAATTTTTTAAAAGCTTTTCCTAAAAACTTAATTATATCCAAGAGTCGCTTTGGTTGCAAGACTCATATTTATTAACTGTGTTTAATTTCGTTGTGTAAATGTATACATCGAAAGAAATTAACACAGTAAACTAACAATCAATATTTTCCTACAAACCTTACCCAAAACTTCAAAACTTTCCAACCTCTTATTAACAACCTAAACATAGCATCCAAAGAGTATAAAATACCGCAGAAGCGAACCTGAAATTCACGTTAAAATTCCTGCCTCTTATCAGACGAGACCTACATTAAACTTTGCATATTTAAATGAAAAGGCAATAAATTCTCCGTCGGAATATTCTAGACCTATTCAAAACACTGAAAAGCACTCGCCGAGAGTCGATTCTTTGGATGCTCACTACGTTTTGACAAGACGTGCTTTTCTTAAAGTACGTTTTCACTGCGCGCTCGCTGCATTATGAAATCAGTGAAGCAAAGCAAGAATGGTTGAGAATAGACGTCATAAAATAACAAAATGTCATATTATGTGAGTGAGAATTTGAAGAATAATGTGGAAAAGTCTATGATTGTGTTTTTGTGCTCAATCGTATATATTTATACCTAAGCAAGTTAAGGAAAACAACGATTCCGCATGTTTTGTTTTAATAAAACGGGAATACTCACGTTAAATTGAGTCGGTTATTCCGACTATAGTTTCGATGACATTCGGTGACCTTTATCAAGGACTATTTTATAAGCGTGACACGCGCGCACCCTCGTCCTGCCTTGCACCCTAACCTTGCCAAACTATAGTCGGAATAACCGACTCATTTTAACGTGATTATTTCCGTTTTATTAAAACAAAATTTGTCAAAACTACGTCAGCTTTCATAGTGAAAAAGATGCAGCATGTAGATGATTATTTCCGTCGATGATGATACTATTACATCACTTTCAATTTGCTTCTTCTCTAATCTTCATATAAATATATTATATATTTAATATATACATAAATTATATTAAATAATCTAACGTTACAACTAACGTTATAACTTTATCATCATTAATATATACATAAATTATATTAAATAATCTAACGTTACAACTAACGTTATAACTTTATCATCACCGTTTCAGCCTTTACCAATCCATAGTCGAAATGAATCATGCAATGAAAACTTACCTTTATGAATCTGCGCATTCATTCACCGAATGCATTGTAGATACACAACAAGTTGAATTGAAGGTTGATTTAATTTGCATTGCATTAAGACGTTAAAAAAACAAGTTTGTGTGTCTAGTCAGTAGCCCCTCTACTACCCCATGTGCAGCGAGAAAGCGGGGGTGAACGCAAAAAGGCTGTGATGTGATAGAGAAATGAAAGCTGTGGTTAAGGGTGATTGATTAAATTTGTCTCAGTTTTCTTTATTATACTATACTATAATGTTTCGGTTCTCTTTAAGCCGTCAATTTTTTTAATCGAAATCTTTGAATAAAAAATATTTTTTAAATCTACATCATCATCAGAATTGCTGATAAAACCCTTTGAGCTCCACACTGAACGTCAGTCTGCCATTTTCAACCACTTTTTGAGGCCTACCTACACTGCGTCTTTTTGTTCATACTAGCCACTCCATAACCTTTCTTCCCATCGGTTATCGGATGTGGGCTGCCAATTGCCACTTCACATGCAAACCCTGAAAGCTTTGTCTGTGACTTTGTTTCTCCGGCGAATATATGTATATAATTTTTAAATAGTTCAATACTATAAAAACATTGATATACTTATTGATACTTATTGATATACTTGAAAGTTTTTTATTACTTTGAATTTTTATTGAATGTTAGCCAAATTTTCTATGAAAATCACTCAACTAATGAATGAGTGTTAAAGACTGAGGTAATCTGTGTTGTGTAAGACCGCATGTACATTTAAGTGTACACCGTATATAAATGATATTTAGAAAAAAAAAAAATAGTGACAACCCTTGTGAATACCCACATGACACAGTGAAATTTTGTATAGCACATTATTTGTCTATGTGTATATTACTCGATGTCTACACATGATGTCGAGTTCTTTCTCTGCTATACCGTGGTAGGAGATGTCTTCAATGCATTTAAAATGTTTGGATATACACTTAGTGGGGTGTTTCCCGCCCTTGGGCTTTGAGATGTGACATTTGGTGAGTATTTGGTTATGGCATCAGGATTATTTGCATTTTGATAGGGAAGGAAGTTCATGTTATTGACAGTGGAGATATACTTAGGTAGTGCGGGTTCAACTAACTCTGCAAACAACTAGTGATTTTGGTAAAAAAAACGAAACCTTTTTTTTTTATATTGAAAAGCGGATTTTTTTTATAACTCATTTGTTCATGCATCACCGTAACGTTAGACTCGTTTTTACATGATATAAAGATTTATAAAGATTTTTTCCGTAACACGTGTGCTGCTGGACATTAATTCCATAGAAAATCTAATCAGGTATTTAATCTTGACGTATCAAACAGACAGACAGTATGAGCAAATTATGAATTTATAGCATTAGTGTGTTATAGCCCAAAAAACCGATAACCGATGGGTAAGAAAGGTTCTTGAGTGGCGATCACGAACCGGAAGACGCAGCGTAGGTAAGTTGCCACTAGGTAGACCGACGATTTAATGAAAGTCGCAGGCAACCAGTGGATGCAAGTGGCAGATTGTCTTGCAATGTACCGCTCCTTTGTTCAGCGGTAAACGTCTTCTGGCTAATGATGATGATGTTATAGTTTCAAATCATCACAGAAGAGAAAAAAAAAATATTTCTAGATTTCTGTCTTCTGTGCAAATCATATTGTAAATATCTGTACTAAACAGCTAATCATCGTAATCATGGTCATTTCTATTCGCGACTCTATGCAGGCTGCGAGTGTACGAGTACGAAGGGTATCTCGATATCGGCGAGTTGGATTCGAGTCAGGTGCGAGTCGTAAATGTGAATATTGTACTATGAACAGCAGTTGCTAGCGCGTTGGCTCGATCGAGGCAAGCCGTGACCATATGTTGTACCTTTAGATAGTTTTATAATAAATATGCTTAATATTAAATGAATATTTTAGACAAGTACAGCCTGTATTCACTGTCTAATAGGAACTTTGAAATTTATTAGCTACCATCAAAAGTATCATCCAAATCAATATCTATAGGAAACTATTTGGATAGTGTGATAAGCAAAACATAACATTTTGATTTTAGATTCAAGTTCAGTGTCAAATTTTTCTGTAATTAATATAAATTTCACTATGAAATAAAAACTTAACCTTAAATGTAGCCTGACATTCCGGACACGAATCTTATAACTCGCACTCCATATTTTGTTAGCCTTTCACTGCACTGTACCCTCCGTACATGGGAACACATTCTTATGTACTTACTTCCATACATCCAAAATTACTCTCCTTCTGGCCAGGGATAAATAAGCGCCCTATTGGAAATAAACAATTTGAACGAATCGTTGTTGATATAAATTGGCCAATCAGGAGCAGTAATAGAGATAAGCGAACTCGGGTTGGCTCGAGTTAAAATATTCTTAACTCCAGGTGACTCGAGTTTACGCATCATCTATAAGCAGAGGTTCGTTATAAGAAAAGCGTGCATCTTCGTCGATCGAACTATCTGTATTTACGAGTATAGGAAACCAAAAAATTTCTACCATTTGCCTAAACCTTTGCAACGGTCAAAGTCCGATGTATTCGTTTGATACAATAAAGGGGTGTTACGTTATGCTACGAAAAATGTGGCTAGTCGAGATCCTGAATTCATGAACGTGCTTCAAGATTGCACATCATGTATAATAAGATGGGGACTATACCCATCATTTTGTATTAATGTCGAAGATATAGATTTGTGATATAGCTTTGAGAGATGAAAGATTTTATAACGATTTTATGACTTAGTACAAGGTAAAATATTTGCATAGTCGTAAATATTTTTCGATGTTTCTATGATAAAATTAATTTATTGTTTTTACGTAGCGGTAATAGCACAGCTCGGTTATGTATTTCACAACAATCACCGAGCGACGGTCAGTCTTGTGATGCGTGACCGCGAGTGTGTTACAACTGGGTACTATGTGTAGAAAGACACGATAAATATGTAGGTCCCAGTTGTTTGTCCAATAATAGC
The DNA here is from genome assembly GCA_947579745.1 of Apocheima hispidaria. Lineage (NCBI taxonomy): Eukaryota > Metazoa > Arthropoda > Insecta > Lepidoptera > Geometridae > Apocheima > Apocheima hispidaria. The sequence continues at coordinate 13,815,514 of OX388161.1, read as the reverse complement.
AACCGCCAAAGAATTTTACTTTTTTTTTATTGTACGTAAGCAATGTCTGGGGTTATCGGCCTCACACTAGTTGTAGTCACTCAGTATATACAAACTTACTTAGCATCATGTAGAATTTTGGTCAAGATCCTTGGTTTCACGTCAGTCTTTATAAATTGGCGTACTTTCCTTTAGGAGAATAAGTATAAGAACCCCTACTGATATTTATTCTACTAGCGTACTAGTATTATTGACGTCAAAATCTAACCTCATCTCTGGCTCTCTGTTGGGTTCGTTTTTAACAGACTGTCAAGAAGAAGGGTAATGTTTTTGAGGTGTATGTGAGTATGTTTGTGTGGTCCTGTATTACACATACTGTAGCTTAAAGTCTAGGTTTGAACAATTGTGATGAGTGAAGTGTCGTTGGATTCTTCTTTACGTTCGGAGTGACCTAATCTACATTTTTCAGTCGTGCATTTTCTTTTTCTTTTTATCATATTATTTAATCCAATTTTATATGAGCTTGCTGCTTGAAAAACTGTTTAGAATTTACCATTACTACTGCTAGAAATAGTTACAATAACTGTGCATTTATGATTAGGTAAATACAGATATTCTATTATGATGATGACATGACATTAGTTCCCTGGAGTCGTGGGAGATGATTAATATGGGATGCAGCTTGCGCAGATACTCTCCTCCAAAACACTTCGAGGGAGGCTGGTGCAACGGCGGAAATGGCGGAAAACCTCAAGCGAAAGATATGTGAATCGCTCGGCGAGGTCAAAGTTACAGGTGACAAAAGAGTCGGCGCTTGCCTCGGCCAAAGGGTGAGTTTCAATTCAACGAGGCAATGTTGCCAGCTTTTTGGTCACCTTATACCGGTAGACGGCGACCTAAATGCGGTATTTATTTATAGACATTTTAGATTTAATTTATTTAATCTATTATTATTATTTTGTTTGTATATTTAAGTTTAGATTATAATATACTTTATATAATATTGTTATGTTTCGTTAATATTGTGTAACAGGTCAGCTAAAATTTAATAATAAATAAGTTTTATTATTGAAATTTATTTTTATTTAACTGAAAACAAAACGTGGTTATCAAATTATTAACTAGATTTTTGCATACAAAAAAATATAAGATTCAAGAATACTTCGAACACTCGCTTCTGACACCTAAGCAAAAAATTACAAGAAAATCCCCTCAAGAAAAATTGAAAAGTTTAGTTGATCAACTTACGTAGAAATCTGAAGGCAGCATTTTGAACATTTCTCTCTTCTTATTACATTTTTTTATCTCATTACTGGATTTCGCCGGATTTATTTTTGTGAGCAATTTTTCATTAGAAACAAAGAGGGGAATAATCGAGTGTCAGGAAGTGGGAACGACTCGTGAGGGGTTCTTTTACGTTATTAAGTTACGTGTTCGAGATGAAATATGGGCGGTTCTTGAAACAGTTTTTGAAGAAATTACTGACAAATAGCAGGGGCCGTATTCGTCGTAGGTCACAGATCACACTAGATACCACATCACGAGATTCGTTGTTCCTACAAAAAGTCACCAAAGTTTGAGGATGGTACAGGTCGCGGGGAGTACGACCAAGCATTCTCATTGGCTATCTCAAGGTGACGCCTACTTGTGCCTAACAATCAACCAATCAGAGTAATTTCTTATAAGTGTATTTACCCTGATGCGTGGTACGCTTCGAGCGTCCTGAATGCAGAATCTAGGGTGTGATCTGTGTCGTGGGTGCTCGTTATTATCCTAGTCATTCTCAATCTTTCACTAGCCTTGTGGCTCAGTTGGAAGATTTCCTCCTTCTAAGCTATAGGTTGTGGGTTCGATTCACGCCCAAGATAAACATATGTGTGATGAACATTGATGTTTGTTCTTTGTCTGGGTGCTTCGATGTATGTACTGTATTCTTAGTTTGGGGCTAGATGGCGCTGTGTGTGAAAAACTTTTGTTAGCTATTTATCGTATGAAGTTTCTTAATGAGAGCAGTGAGTTCCGCGCGTGAAAAAATTATTTTTCCACAGATCTATATTTGTGTTTATAACAGTTACAACTCATCCAGATTTCAGATAAATTCCATTCGTGATCGATAAGTCCGATAAATGTTGTTCGATGTATTTTGTCTTTATAAAGCACATTGAATGGAAGTGATATCTTCCTTCTTTGATCTACAATAATTGATTTTCAAACAAAAACACCGGTTGTCCTGAAAAGTTATTAGAAAGTTACACAACGGACACTCGATTCAAAGTTTGACTCGAGCCTCAATTTGTGTAATGTAATGACCAGATATCGTCATTTTTGTCCACAGATCTAAAAATATAGATGTTAGTTAATCAACCACTTTGCATCGCTGAAGTTTTGCATAGAATTTGAGTGTCTCTTCATTCTAAGCTCACACATCGGAACTCGTACTGTTAGCAGTAGCAAGATTGTGCCATTGTGCAGAATTTAACCCGTAAGGCCCGATGTCGATATAGTTTAAAACATATCACTATGTGAACTTTTATGTTAAACATTTTGAAAATAAACATTTCTTATTAACGTACCTACGCCGACTACGTAACGTGAGCACTAAGACAGGATTTTTGACAAGAAAGTTAACATGGAAATTCGCCTCTTTTACTTTGTAACTGAATAGTCGAAGACCAAGTCTCAGTCCAGAACACTTAAAGAAACCCTAAAATCTTTTGGCTCGCAGCACTGCGTACTAGCATGTCCGCAACGTCGCGGGCATCAGCTACTACGCAGTTTCCTCACATATGAGTATGTGGTCTGTTTATTCCTTATGCATTGACACACAGTATTCTGAAATAACATTTTCTATTCGGCTTATTTCTGCACCTCTAATCGCGTCACTGGGCTGAAGCTGCGATCCGCCCGATGGGCCACATTTAAACTTTAACTGCTGTTTAATTTTTAATCCCTTCTCTAATATTTAAGCGGTCGTTAGATTAATTTCGTTCCAAGGTGGGGAACTTTCTAATGGTTTTCATTAGTTCCTTCTAAAGATAAAGTGAAGTTATGCCCGAGTTAGTGAACGGAGACAAAGTAAAGTTAAGTCTTATGAAAAAATTGGCATGATAAGCTTTTCGACTCTACCGATAATATTATGGTAGATGCTGAATTGTAGGATTCTGTAGTCAAGAGCTCGTTAACCACGAAAACTATAAGGGTCTGTTGTAATAACTGTATCGTGTACTTGATAGGATTAACGGGCAACGATTAATGAGAAATTGTTCCAATTACCTTTTCCCACGCCAAAGGACATAATATCGACGAGTCTAATAAAATTTCCGAAAAGGAAATGTATAAGTACCCATTTAGCAAAAGTCTGGTCACGAACCTTTTCAAACATTTGGCATTTAAAAAGCCCCGTCTTGTCCAAACAAATTGCCCTTGTAGGGGTTCAGCTCAATCAAATAATTAGCAAATATTTGTTCAAAATAATTAGCTTGCAGAAAGGGGAGCGATTCATGTAAAATTTATTGCATTTTTGAACAAGAAAATAAAGTAAAGGTATAACTCACGAAGACAAAAATGAGAACAAAAGGCTGTGAAAAATTGCGTATTCACGATACTAAAACGTGCAGTGTTGTATAATATATAGCCGGTAATAAACGAAGAAAAATAAGATACGGCGTATAAAAAATAATAGTAGACTTACAAGTGTAAAACTAGTATAAAACTAACGTTAATATAATATCTCCAATTATTATCTATATATTATAGAAAAGGCTTTGTCCTGACTGACATATAGACCACGCACAGTCTAAGCTGCTGGACGTAGAGACTTTAAATTTGGAGGGAGTCTATGCAGTGGTGTAAACGCATACTAAAAAAATATTTTTCGAAAATCTACCCCTAAGGGGGGTTTGGGTGTTAAAATTTGTATGAAACTGTTTTAATGCTGAGTGTTAGACTGTCAATACACCCAGTACCAAAGCAGTCATTTGAATTCATCATCCGAAAATCTGCTCGGCCGGGAATCGAATTGAACAAGCAAATCATACCGTTCGTCAATAATCTTGAAGTACAGCGAATAACTATACCCTACTTACAAGAACGCAGTTATTGTTTCCCAGAACAAAGCGGGCGAAGCCGCGGGCATAAGCTATTACTTACTTACACAAAAAGCTCAGATCTCAGTTTTACATTATTTAAGTCAGTACATTTTTACGCTCACTTTTTTTGATTCCTGTTAGATTTATGTAACAACTTTGTAAGCTCAAATGATTTTCATGCTACGGTCGGTGGTACATTTACTCTTTTTGGTAAATTTTCATAGTACATTTGGTAAATCTCATTTCTCTCAAGGCTCTGAAAGGTAATTTCTATGAGCCCGTTACGTACAGCTGGGACAAGAACGTCCGAATTGTCTGTCTGTGGCAAATTGAGATGAATTGCAGCCGTTCTCTAATTTAGAACAGCAATAGTATCTGCAGTACAATCAACATTACTTTGGTAAGTACTTGGGAAAGTTGGCTATATCTTTGTAGACTCATTTAGTTCAACATTATTTTACTAAGTGGAGCAAATAATGTATAGTCTCAGTTCAGACAGACATAACAGAACACCAATCTTCCGTTAAGTTTAGCAAAGTCAGAAAAGTTATTTAAATCCAACAGACTGGTTTTTGACTTTGAACACAACTACAATTGTAGTTGTGTTCAAAGTCAAAAGCTAATAGCTAATTAGCTAACGGACGGTTAAATGATAGTATGGTTGAAGATAATAACAAGGTAATTCAAAATTTGCAAATCTCTGTTCTGCGACGGCTAAAGCGACAGATAGCATTTTACTTTTGCTAAATTAAAATGCCTTTTTTGTCGTTAGTGGCAAACAAGCGGACGGACTGCCTGATGGTAGCAATCACCGTCGCATAGAATACTTGTACACCATGGGAATCAAGATACGTTGCCGACTTTACAGGAAACCCTGACGGTATCATTACGATTATAACCAGCATGTTATATTAATTTAATTCTAAATCTGTTATTATCTGTTCTAATGTCTGTCGACTCGGTAACCTCGGTAGACGGCGCCTGCGAGTCTTGAATCCTCAAATGAAGACAGATTGCTGGCACGCATTAATTTGCGCTTAACAACGCAATTAGCGAGATAATACGGCCCTGTATTTTGGGAGAGTGCTAAGTGAGCGTTTTCAATAATGGTAACAGTGTTGGTTTTATGAAGATACTTTTTCTATTTAGCAGAAAGAAGTCAACTGTTCAACTATAGGCAACGTTTGCTATAAACTTATTTTATTGCTTATTACGTTTATTAGCACCTTAATTAATTTACCAACTCCAAGTACGTCACTGTCTTGCGGTGTGTTCCTAGCCTTTATGAATTTTCTAGTTACAATTCTCACTATCTCTGCATCAACCTTAGAACATCCCACTGCTGAAATATCGTCCTACCCTCGAAAGGTGATTGGGCCATATCCACCACGATGGCAAAGTGCGGGTTGGTGGATTCACATCCGCCATCAAATTTCTTCTCCGGAAATATGCAGGTTTCCTCATGATGTTATGCTTCACCGAAAAGCTAGTGATAAAACCGTACGTAATTACGTACGGTCCAAAGAACTCATTGGGGTTCGATCGGGTTCGAACCCACGACCCCACGAATGTGATGCGAGCGTGCTTCCACTGAGTTGCCAATGCATAGACAATTCTAAGTAGCATTGGTCATTGTCTATAGTTCTTTAGACAATTTCAGAATCTATTGCAATACTCTTATCCGTGGAAATACTCACTTACCGTGATATGTATTTGGTTTGTTCATGAAAATAACTGTTAATTATGAAAGATAGATTGTTGTTCAGTGTTTTCTGAGCAGAAGCAGCCGCCCAGGGTTATGACTAATCTTGCCACCCATAGTAGACTTTCCGGATGACAATCCTACTGGAATAATTATTAGCGATCGAGTAGGACATTCTGGGTTCTATCCAGCTGGGCAGATATCTTCTCATGTGAGGGTTCGAATTGCCCAAACACCATTGGATTTATTTATTTATTTATACTTAAAACAGTTTAAAGGACATAACTTTGTGTACAAAACTCCTTCAAAGCGGAATAAAACACACTTGTCGAATATTCGTTCAAGCAGCGTTATATTAAATTTCCTCTAAGCAAAGTCCGGTCTAAGGAAACCGCTCGTAAGACGCGATCCTCAACTACCGGAGAACTAAACTAGCTTGATACATGCCTCAGGTTAGGAAAGCAAAGCGTAAAACGCTTATGGCGTAACATTCCGTACTAATGTTCAGTATCTCTTTGTTTGGCTAGTGGCATAGACGTGGCATGGCCAAGAGAGGCCTTACCCCCGAATACTGAAACGCTTGTTAACTTTGACAATAGATTAATTCTAATGCTGTCTTTGTCTGGCAGTAAGCAAATGACACAGGCAGCAACATATTTAATCTGTCGTCAAAGTTAACAAACGTTTCAGTATTCGGGGGTTAGAGTGCTAGATAGATAGATAGATAAACACTTTATTGTTCACACCAGATTGACGTAAAATTAGAGCTAGCGACTCAATTGTCACGGCGAATTCATGAACTTGAAACAGCGAGTGGCATGTACAAACCAGAATTTCTATACTTTAAACAGCTATTATTAAGTGAGCTAACAAAAAAAGCATACAAACGTAGACAAGTCATTTGAGAATCTAAACTGTATAAACGTGCTTCGCCTCTTCACGACGTATTGACCCTCCGAGCGCACGGCCGAGAATGAAAAAAAAAAATTGGCAAATAAAATAATAATTGAAAAAAATCTTCGAACCCCTAGCGTATAATGTAGTAATTATTCCTCTACTAATAATTTCTAGGATGGCGTGGAAAAGAATTTTGACTGATATTCTTGTTATAATAGCCATTTCTTTCCATCGATGCTCTATTTTTTCGAATTAGACCGTTAATCTACTACAAAAAATGAAAATTTGGATATACCACACACCAATACAAATTGTCAACTTATCCGATGCACTTAGTGATTTGTTCATCGTTAAATATAAAGTAAATATTTTTTTAATCAGGCAAACCCATACATTTCATAAAATTATTTAAAAATAATTAAACTAGTAGTTCGCGGCGAACTGAGACCTCGCGACCCCTATTTCTTCACAACCCCTGGACCGATTCAGCTCATATTCGAACCTAAAAATTGTATTGAAATCAACTACTTGCCTACAAAATTTCACGAAGATCGGATCTACGGTTCGCAAGTTATCATCGGACAAATATACACACAAACATACATACAAATGCCAATTTGTCCCAGTAAACTCTGAGACCTTCGCTTCGCTCGGTCAATAAAAATTTATTAATAGTACAAATAATACAAATTAAATACAGTCAAATAATATAATGTCAACATTAACGTCATCGTTAAACTAAAATAACTAGTAGTTCGCGGCGAACTATTACCGCGCGACCCCTATATCTTTACAACCCCTGGACTGATTCAGCTCATATTCGAACTTAAGAATTGTGTTAAAATTAGCTACTTGCCTACAAAATTTCATGAAGATCGGATCAACAGTTCGCAAATTATCATCGGACAAATATACACACAAACATACATACAAATGCCGATTTGTCCCAGTAAACTCTGAGACCATCGCTTCGCTCGGTCAAATATACATCTCAAACTTGAAACATTAGGAAAGTTCAAAGGAGAAATTAAGTTATTACAGAGTTAATTTAAAAAAAGTTAGGTCCCTTCCTCTTGTAACATAGACCACACCTCCAGCTTCACAACTCCACACTCGACGCAAGAAATCCAGCATAAAGGATATCGTCTTATCTCGCTTTATGGCGCGCGTATACATTTTGTCAAATAAGTCTGGAGTTTTACATAGTTTCGTGTAATGGGAGGGGCTCGCGTGAGGGATAACTCGACAAGTCCTGTGGAATAGATGAGATGGCAAAATGAATTAGCGTTTGCTGTCCAGCCACCAAATTATCACACTAATATTATAAATTCGAAAGTTTGTGTGTAAGAGTGTAAGTATGTAAGTATGTGTAAATGTGTAAGTATCTAAGTATGTTTGTATGTGAGTATGTAAGTATGTAAGGATGTAAGTGTGTTTGTTCCCGCTTAACTCTGTAACGGCTGAACGGATTTGATTGTAATTTGGTATGGAGTTAGCTTATACCCTGGATTAAAACAGGCTACTTTTTATCCCGGAAAATATACGGTTTCTGTAGAATAGCGGGTGAAACCGCGGGGTACATATGTGTAAATTCAGGATGTAAACTACCTCCATACCAAATTTCATTCAAATCTGTTCAGTCGTTACACAGTATAACGGGAACAAACTGGCAGAATGTCATGACAAGCATTTGACAGGATTATTGGAATAAATTGCTATAAAGCCCCGGCCACACCAAATCCAGTGGGTGTTGAAATCTCTGTAGGCTATGCGAGCGGATCAGTCGACAAGCAAGTCCTAATAAGACATTGTGTGAAGCAGTAAAACAATCCCTCGCCGCACTCACGCGAACCCGCACCCACTAGGCTCCGCGCCGCGCCACGCACGCACCGAATCAAATATTTAAATCGGACCAGAGAAATCTCATTAATATCTGAACAAGCAGCATACCTACTAAAATGTATACCTTCATACGTATAAAAACCTAGAATCATTTGTGTGGCGGCGTCTCGGAAGTATACACGTACGTTGTACATAGACGTATTGACCGAGCGAAGCAAAAGTCTTAGAGTCTACTGGAACGAGACGTTTGAATGTATGTTTACAACGGATGGCACAAGATAGTGGACACAATAAATCAATTTTAAAAAGAAATAGTCGACTTGAGAACCTCCTCCTTTTTTTTGGAAGTCGGTTAATAAAATACGATTCACACCAATACTATCTTAATAGGTTTCTCTGTGTTGGTTTTGTCATGGAACACACACAAAGACACGGACAACTAACACCCATAGCGATATCCCAGCCGGGAAATGAACCCGGAACCTTCTGCTCATAAGGCAGACGCGCTACAAATAAGCCACTGGGCCCTGCCGTTCTTCAAACCGATGTGCGGATCTATGTTACTGTTCTATCTTGTTGTCGTTTTTTTTTTTTATGTTTTATGTGTTTGGCTCTATGAATAAGTATATTTTATTTCTAGCCGACTTCCAAAAAAAGGAGGTTCTCAATTCGATTGAATAGAATATTTTTTATGTTTGTTACCTCAGAACTCCGTCATTTACAAACCGACATGTTTTATTTTTTTTTAAATTTGGAATGATATTTATGTACTTCCATTGGTCCCATTTATATCAAATCGTTTTGATAATGGGATCCTTGAGGAATTGAGGGAAATCCTCAAATATTATATGCATACATAATATAGCCATTTTGGTATTTTCATCAACAAGTCAAGCATATGCATTCAGAAAGTATCATTTGGTGAAGTGGAACTGATGAAGAAGACCACACATGGTCACCGGAACTTCTCAATGATATGTATTTCACTGGTGACAACATAATCTCGATGGCTAAGTGACTATGAAGAGGCAAATTTGAATAAATTGGTTGTGATGAAGTCAGTTTTTTAAAATATAAGTTATTACAAATTATTCCTCACCATAGCTAAGCGACTTAGTTGGAAAACGTCTGGATTTACAAATGTCTGGTCCGTGACTATGTAAACAATAATAATATCTTTGGATCTTTTGACTTTATTTTGGCTACCGTACTCGTATGCTACCTCATCTATTAAGCTTACAAAATTTCATCAAATTGCCTTACAAAGCAGGGCTGTACTGTAGCGGAAAATTCCTCCAAAATTATGGAATTTCTTTATAATTTTGACATCTTTTTAACTCAAACGTCGCCTTGAGCTACGAAGCTGCGCGGCTTAGAAGCGACAAAGTTTCGGCAGTTCCACAGACTACCTCTACAGATACCGCTTTACGATATCTTTGTTTCGACAGAAACACTCAAAATTCGGGGGAAAGTGATCCATTGGCGTGACTCTTTTTCGTTTTATTTTTTTATTTGTTCTTCTATGCTAATGCAACAGCAACCTTCTTGTTAGGCGTGCATTTTTTTGGCAATTTCACGTGTTTGTACACACAACATCGCACAGAAAAACATAGTCACATCTTCGTACCTTGTCACTATACCAAACTTCACAATTACAGTACAATCATGCAGTATTTTTCAATTCATCTAAAATGACATGGTTCTAAAATGTGCAGTTATTTTTTTATGCTCTCAACCCTCTTCCCTAAGGCAGTGATCATAAATTCGCAATAGCTTGTACTGGGGTTGTTTGAAGTCCTGTATTAAAAACTAAGGGAAGTTTTGACCGTGGGTAAAAATAGCTCGAGGCTAGCGTGTTTAATGCAATATTGGTTGTTTGATGATTGTATCACGAGGGCTGGAAAGTGACGATATTTAAACTGAGTGTGAAGTGGTGTTTTATCTTTGTGTATGTTGTAGGGATGTTGTATAAACAGTTAAGGCAGATAAACATGAATAACGAAAACTGTCCTTGCATTTGTTGTGCCGCAGACATTTTTTTTAAAATTCAGTTTATAACGTTCTTTTCAACCTTCCTGGTTTTGTTGCTAAAGGGTTCCTGGTTCTACATGTTAAAGTGAACGCGCTGGTGAGGTGATAGGCTATGTGAGTTTGTATTTTTCTTGCCCATAACTGCAGAGAAATGTCCAAATATCGAATTGTTAGGATAAGGACATTAAGGAAGGTTAAAATAACTACAGCCGAAATAAATGCGATCACTAGATATTTTGAAAAATGTCTACAGTATTTCGCAAAAAAATGCAGGCTCCCTTAGCAACTCACCTCGCTTGCGCGGTCACTTACCTTGCAGAGTACACGTACTGGTCCTGGGTGATGCGCATGGTTGTCCGAGTCTTTGTGTGTGTCTTATGGTCCTTGGTCATCCCCGTCACAGGAAAATCTAGTGGTGAGCGCCATATTGGTCGCTATATTTATGTCATCGACTGAGTTTGTAGTTGGGTTGTGTTTTTATGAATCTACTAGCTGCACTGTAAATTTCATTTTAGAAAATTTGTATTCTGTAGGGTTCATTATCATCATCAAAACTTTTCGTATCATTCATCCTCATTACTACTAGTAGTTCGCGACGAACTGAGACCTCGCGATCCCTATATCTTCACAACCCCTGGACCGATTCAGCTCATATTCGAACATAAAATTTTTATTGAAATGAACTACTTGTCTACAAAATTTCATGAAGATCGGATCAACGGTTCGCAAGTTATCATCGGACAAATATACACGCAATCATTCAAACATACATGCAAATGCCGATTTGTCCCAGTAAACTCTGAGACCTTCGCTTCGCTCGGTCAATAAAAATAGTACACCTGTCCCGTTTTTCTAGCTCCTCATTTGATAACCTTATCGAAACCATATCTCAAATTCAAACGTCAGAAGTTCATTTATTAACATTTTTAACAACAGTCAGTGTACTAGTTATATAGTACATGAAGATGAATGAGATAAAAATTGTTGATGGTAATAATAAGCCCCATTACTCCAACAACCAAAGAAAAAAAACTTTTTTTTTTCTATTTAAGAATAAAAGGTAATAAAATTTAATATGAAAAACGCCACGCCCTTTCCTCTTAAAAATCTGAATTCTTTATCTTTGAAACCTACTACGATGTAGTTCAGTTCTAACATCTCAAAATGTTGCCATCCGAATCCGCCACGTCCCGATCCAAACTGTACCTCTAAATAATATTCATAGTATTATAATCCGGGATCGGAGCCGCTGGAGATAATAAAAGCTACCGTTATTCGTGTAGCATTGAAGATCAACACTGGCGGCGGCGGAGGAAGAAATTGTGGGCCATGGAATCCGCGAATCTTGCTGTTAATTTAATTATTATCTTCAACTTCAATAAATCCTAAAATACTGACAATCGCTATTGATTCTTTAATTTTCTGCTCAAGAAGAAGAGTAATGTTTTCATATTTTATACCTTGACCCGCGAAGCGACTTAACATACAAGACAAACTGAACATCCTCCGTTTCTTCCTATTTGTGTGACATGTATTATGGCGCACAATATTACGTCATCTCTTTCAAAAAGCACTCATCATGTACCTGTATTACGATCATTATATTAATTAACTGTTACCCTTGACTTCATTCGCATCGACCTACAAAAAAAGTATCCTATGTCCGTCTCCGACCATTAAGCTATGACTATGCAAAAATTCAGCTAGATTCGTTCAGCTGTTTAGCCGTGATAACACGACACACAACCAGACAGAGAGACAGATAGAGGTACTTTCGAATTTAGAATATTAGTTAGGTTCCGGATGTAGAACACCATGTTGTGTCAATACAAGCCGCATTGAGCGAAGAGAAAGTGAATCTTGGAGGTCGATCAATACCCATTCCCTCTACTATCTCTAATTCCGTAGCCCCGCGGATATCTTAGCGCTGTTTTCTCAGCCGTCCGCCGACTCCGAGCTTATTATTGCCATTGATATAAATTTAGCTCCGCTTAGCCGGTATTCGTCTTCGATTAAGGTAACTTTGAGGTATATTATACACGGAGATCGTTAATTCTTTAAGCTTCTGTAAAACTAGCTTAGAAACTACACTCGCGCTTCCCAAGACATTCTTTAATTATGAACTTTGTGATGTTGCAACGAAGAAGTAACCAGTTGATTCTAATAAATTGCAAAACAAATTTCACCTTTTACAATTTATTATTAAAGAAATCAAATTTATTTAATAAAAGCACATATTTGTAAATTTGAGCTGCTAATTTTCATCAAAAAGCACTGGTTGTACATGGCTTATACCACTATATTTTCTTATTTTCAGTTAAGGTAGTATTTATTCCATAAAATGTAAAAAAAACTGGTAAAGCTTATCACCAACTTGTAGCACTTATTTATCAGATTGTATTTTTTTCTATTTCATTGTACAATATCGTTTCTTTCCTTGTACATAAAAGTAACTTAATGATAATAAGTAAAAAATCGTTGTATCCATGTTATGGCTATGTTATCTTTCGTATAAATCCTAACTTATATTATAAATTTAATGCGATTGTAACTCTGTATCTCTGTATATCTGTCTCTCTGTCTTTCTGTCTGGGTGTTTGTCGCGTTATCACGGCTAAACGGCTGGATGGACCGATTTCAATTTTTATATAGATATGGTTTAAGGGTAGAAGTCGCATATAGCTTACTTTTTTTCATTGTTCTTCGCGAACGAAGTCGCGGGTAACAGCTAGTCTATTATAATATAACGTCGAACTAGCCTATCTTCAGTCTTGCTCTAATCAAACGTGTGCTCTTTAGCGTTTAGAAATTTTAATAGGTTAGTTAAGCATCTTCTCCGAGCGGCAAATCTTGACACACATCACTTCGCTCGAGCCGTCAAGGCGAGCGAGAATATTGCTCCATAAAGTCTTAAGTTTAAGGCAGCAACCAGGCTTAGACAGGATATACTTTCTACTTCATAAAAGCACTTATGGCATGACGCTATATTCATCAGCTCGGTTGTCGAGTAAGTATGATCTGTAGCATGGTATTTCACTCAAATTGTTTTGTGTTTAGTTTCATAATAATACTACAGCTCTCTGCTTGCAAAACATTGAAAATTAAATTGGTAGCAAAGTTTAAAAATAATACCAAATTTCATGTGTAGTTACGAAATTTTAGCATTGGTTTAGAATTTTCATAATTTTTTTAATAGATTATTACTACCAATTAAATATGATGGAACGTTTCGTCCGGGGCGCCAAATTAAATTTTATGCATTATTCCAATTATAGTTCAATTACTCATCGTGAGTTCATAAAAACTGATTTCTCGATAATAAATAGGTTGTTTGAACCAATTACTGTTTATATATTGTCCAAATATGACTTCAGCTGCAATTGGTTGCAATTAGTTGCGCAGTAAGCGAAATGTTTCAAAAATTATTTGATACGATTATCATATAAACTTTTAACAAAAGATCATTAACGCTTGTTCGATATTACAGAGCTAGGTCACTGTCCAACATTCCACTTTCTTTATAGGATAATCTCCAGTCCAAGCATTGGCCGGGCGTAAGTTTTTTTCAGACTGCCAGCTTTTGGAATATTAATGTGTCCAAAGGAGGACTTTATGTAGTGAGAGGGCTGTTAGTTTCTTGAGACTTAACAGATTTTACCGGAAAGATAGGACTTACAGAAAAAAGACGAAGAAAATGTCAGACATTTTTTATCGTTATGTAGGTCGTTTTACTATTAGGTTTTTCTGATGAAAAAAAAAAAAAAACTTCCTTAAGCTTCTCATTATGACAAAAGAACGATAAAGTTCAGCGAAACGCTCACCATCAGGAAAAACAAGAATTTACAAAAAACTGTAAACTGTAACTGCTCAACAAAAACTGAATATCAGTATCACTTAATTTATCTCGTAGAGAGGTAATTTTTTGCTGACTAAAATAATCCACGGATATTATTTTCCTTAACTTACTCGTAGAGAGGTAAACTAGTAACTTTCATTTCACCTCTTTCCTCATTCCTCAGTCTTAAAAACTTTGCTTTCTTTGGCTAAATTTACAAGAGATAAGACCCTCTTACTTTTTACCAAAAATGTCTTCGACCTAATCAATTAAGTAATTTTTAACAGAACAGAAATGTTCTGCGTTCAATGTTCAACCTACATCCTACAGTGTAACGTCTATTGCAGCAAATGTAATAATTACCTAAAATCCAGATTTATTCATTCCATATTTCACCTCATTTCGCTTCTCCGAGTCGTAAATATGCTTTACGAGCGCCAAAATAACATTTCAAGCAATTCTATGCTATAAATTTCTATAAACACCATTCCGGAGTTGATTATTTAATATTCTAATATTCTCCGATTCGATAATTTATTCAGTCGAATAATAAAAAATATAGATTGCCCCGAAATTGGAATAACAAGATAGGCACGAAAATAATTCGCATTGTCAGGGGACTCCAACTTATTGAGGGAAACCAATTTGCTCCAGAAAAATCCAGTTTTTTCTTGTTCGTTCTTACAAGACGGTTTTCTGTTGGTTCGGTTGTCGAAATAAATGTACTAGCTGTCTTGGAAATAGATGAATTGTATTTGGCTTAGAGATAGTTGGCCGAGTGAATTATTATTTTGGGTGAACAAAGAAAACTTGGTTAATAGAAGAAACATAGAAACCGACATAACTTTTGTCAAAACTTGTCATCTATTTGATGATCCTAGTTTGAATTAATTACAGACAGAAGCTGTAAACAGAACAATATTCTAGCCTTAAAACCTTTTAATTTTTATGAATCCGAGTGGTAAAACTACCAAATCGACCGTTTGATGTTAAGCGACACTCTGCACTTTACTGAATTTTGTTTAGTGTATTTTTGTCGTAACGAGAAGTTAATGAAAAAAAAAACATTTCATTTTCGCCACTAGCAGCACTTCGTGGTTTCAGCTGCTATACTACAGGACTGTACGATTTTTTGTGTATCTAGTGACATGTCTTGATCCAGATTATAAGCTCCCTCCATTCCAAATTTTGTCCAAACTTGTTCATCTATTACGGAGCTGATTGTAAGCAAACGTAAAATCTTTCGCATTTATAATCATATATAGTAGGTAGTAGTCACATTTATAGTCACCAACAGTACATGAGCAAAATCAGTTCCAGGTTAAAACATAAACAATCCCAGTACCCAATGATGCATAAAACGCGTTCAATATGCCTCAATAAATTCCTTATTATACGACAGTTGTCTGCTCCTTCCCCCTCGCACCGCTCTACGCCCACATACATCCCGCTGCACCCTTGCATCCAAGGAAAAATCAACTACGGAACATGAAACGATTCAAAACGAAAAGACATAAGTATTTGCGTACTGATTTTACAAATGTAAATAAATCATAAATCTTTCTTAAAGTTTTTAAGAAAGTAATTCACGTAAATATTTTTCTCAAATTTAAGCAAATGTTTGAGATCACGTTTCGATCGAACAACTATGTAACAATTTTTTTCGAGGAATGTTATGAGAGTGACGCACGCGCGATTTCGTCTTGACATGAAAGTTTTCATATTAAAACGAAGAAGCAGCATAGAGTTTTAAAACGTTATTATTTAACGATCGTTTCCAATCTTTTAGAAGTTTAACTTCTCAAAGTCTCCTATCCATCGCCTTATTCGTGCAAGCTTGCACCCCATCGCGAACTATCGCAAGTAGGACCAAGCTTATGCAAAATAGCGCCACTGCGTTTTATAGCCGCACTGGCCGTCCGAGGGGAAACACTGTTTTACTCGACTTTGA
Source organism: Apocheima hispidaria (assembly GCA_947579745.1). Taxonomy (NCBI): domain Eukaryota; kingdom Metazoa; phylum Arthropoda; class Insecta; order Lepidoptera; family Geometridae; genus Apocheima; species Apocheima hispidaria. The sequence goes on along the minus strand of OX388161.1, from coordinate 13,799,189 downwards.
AGTTTGGGGTTCGGAATTTGAACTGATTTATCGCCTTTATCATAGTTGTTATTCAGAGCTTAGATGACTTTCTTATAAAGAAAGAAATAAAATAATTTTATTTTGCAAAAACAGTAACATTAATTATATTGAAGGGTAGGCAGGTGAGCAATTTCATATAACTATAGCTAATCAATGTTATGTTTCACAAAAATGGCCTCAACTCGGCATAATGCTGTTTAGCGAACAGCTCTGGTCTTCCGTAGCTATTATTGTTCACTATTATTATAAAATTATTGTGAGTTTTTCAATACGAGTAAAGCGATTCTTGATCTTTTATTTTTGCAGAACGTATTGAAATATCTGTGTACTGTATAGTTGCGATGATAGCTCAGTGGTTAGCACGTTTGGATGACACGCCATAAGGCATGGGTTATACTAAATACATTGAGCTTGAGTTACCGGTGACGAAAACCATCGTGAAAAACCATAGTACAACCATACTTTCTTGTACTCGGCTGGCTAGCTACCACCCACAAGTCTAAAATCTGACCCAAGCAACTAGCGGAGCCAATTCTCATTCCCGGTTGGATGTGTTTACCATCCTCGACCACACCATCACTGAACTGTACTTTAGTTGTGGTTAAACGCCTAGCCTGTCAACCATACTAAAATATTTCAGTGGATGAATCCCAGATTTGAATAAGAAGTACCTCTCTCTCTGTTTTACCTCTTCTCTGTGTCCACCTTGTTCATAGTTTCACGGCAGTTTAAACCATTACAATTTTAAATTTTAAGTCAGTATAAGCAGGTCTTCTGCCGGCATTTATTATTTCTCTGTTCACGGTGCACTCTCTGTGTAATTGCTTCTCTGTAACAACAAGGTTTCTGCTAAGTAGATAATATTTTTTCCACCTCAGCAGCACGAACAGGCATCCTTTGCTGCGAGAAACCAGTGTGCAATCGCATTTTGCTCACTGAGTGAGCAAAGTGATTTTGATTTTCGAATGTCACAAATTATCATTTTTGGTGAGTTCGGATACGCATAGTATCCTAAACTTGAAATGCATTTGTTAAAATTTAAAAACATTATTTTTGTGTTTGAACACTCGAGTTATTACATACCAAATTTAATGATATTATTAATATTAAATACTAACAAGTTACACACAATTTACACACGTACAAACACAATCCCCACACACACATTACACAGTCATTTTACATACCCACACTCTTTTTTACTATTATTATTATTATTCAATTATATTATTAATATTTATCTCTAATATGTTCTCGGTGCTGAAGTGAAAAGTTTTGGCACACGAGACCAAAAGTTTTTCCATCTTGTAGCTGTTGAATCCCTCGCGCTGCGCTCAGGATTCTAAATTAGAATCACGCTACGCTCGTGATTCAATTTTAAAAACCTTCTCTTGCTCGGGATTCAAAATCAGCACTCGCAGCAAAAATCGATGAACCTTGTTGCACAAATAAATATGTATACCTATAGCGGGATTAATACAATGTTTGGTTGTTTAAATTTTGCTTTCTATAAAGTATTTAATCATACGATGTCTTTTGATAGAATGTTTAGAATTTTACAATAATTAAAACGGGTTACTTGTCTGTTTAGCTTAGCTGATATCGACACTAAGACATCACACTAATATTATAAGCGAAAGTTTGTGTGTAAGTATGTAAGTGTGTTTGTTCCCGTTCAACTCTGTAACGGCTGAACGGATTTTATTGAAATTTGGTATGGAGGTACCCTGGATTAACACCTAAGCAACTTATATTCCGGAAAAATATTCGGTTTCTATAGAATAGCGGGTGAAACCGCGGGGCGCTGCTAGAAATCGATAAAAAAATAATATAATCATAATATTTACACACCCTTATTATATTATTCGTTTTTTTGTCTTTACACTCAGCAACAAATTAAACCTAAACCAAGCTCAATAAAATAACTGCTTCAAAATGGGTGTCGCTTAAATCATTTTTTTCCTGTCAACTTTTAGAAAATCTTTCAATATAATTACATGTATATACATAATATATACACATATAACGTTGCTGTTTTTCATAAATGTTACTCTACCTCATGTAGTTGTAGAAAATGATGCGTCTTATAATTTGTGTCTTGATTTCAAAGCGTTATTGTCGATTCGGTTAGAAGCATCCGTAATTACAAGGCTCCGCTTACGAAACTCCCATTTTCGTTCATGAGCCATAACACAGTAACGATGATTCAGCACACATTACACCTACATCCAGACAACTTAATCAAATTTCGTCAGTATGTGACGCAAAATCGAGTAAATGTAAAGTGATAGACATGGCACAACAAAACTCTGTTTGTACATCAGTGAAATATGATCTGCTTCTGTAATATCTGTCTTCTGTATTACCAGTAATTAACTATGAGTATTTGCGTTATTTTAACTGACTTCTGAAAATTAGAGAAAGAAAGAGAGAAATGGCGTAATTTTTTCATTTATTTGAATCAAGGAGAAAGAAGAAAGCAGATAGCCAGTTTTTTTAAGATTATTAAATTTAACAAAATAAAAATACTTGTATGATGGTTGTTTAAACTATAAGGTAATGCGAATGTAATCATACAACCTCGCAACTGACTAGTTTAAATTCCACTCAGCTTTCTGTATTTCTCCTCTATTAATGTGTATACTCCACGTTCGCTCAGACTATACGCACCCTCATGTAGAGACATTAAACAGATTTTGTGCTCATAAAACCCGTAATTCGAATTCCTTAAGACCCACCGAGGGTCCGACGACAAATAATAAAACTGTGTATGTATGTTTGTGTCTGTGCTGAAATTTTGTTGTAGCTAAGTCTCTATTTAAAATGATTATTGTTTCCGGACTTTATTTGTAATAATTATGTATGTACTATATATTTTTTCTTTTTTTTCATTGTTGATTAACTACATGTTAAGACGAAAGAGGCCTTATCGTGTAGCTCTGGTAGTACCAACTCGTACCATGCGAGCGGGCGGGATAGCAAACGAAAACCATCGCCATCAGAGTTTCTCAGGACACAAGTCAGGGTCAGGGAAGATCAAGGTAACTTCAAGAAGATAATATATAACCTACATTCTTGAACAGTCTACAGGTATCAGGTATGGGTTTTAATATGATACTAAGTGATGATAAAACTAGCAAGTCGCTTGCGCATTCGAGGGGTTCGTTTAAGCGTAAGATCAAAAACTGGTTCGTCGAACAGGCATTTTATAAGTTTGAAGAAATTATTAAGATTAGGGTGACGATCTGAACCTGTATGTGTTTTTCTGTACCTTAAATACAAAATGACATTTTTCATTTTTTATTGTAATTCTTATTTTAATAATTTTCAATTTTTATTTATGTTTTTGAACTTAATTTATTTTTATATTGAAATTTCTGACATGTAATTAAATTTGTTATGAATAAAAAATCTGAATCTGAATTTGAATCTTGGATATTGGTAAGAACCACGCTTGCCAATAACTGTTTATTGAAGTAAAGCAAATATATACGTCTTGTTTATTTGTCTAGAAATGGAACGACTACAGTTTTGGCTTCAAGTTACCACCTCAGAACACAAGACACACGGTTAAAAATAAAACAAGCAGAACCAAAAAACTTCACAAGTCTTCCGTCTGCGAAGGGCGATAGTAAGAATAAGTTCAAGGGACGACAGTACAGGGAAATTTTATTTATTACGTCATCAGGAGGCGACGGCCTGTAAGTAATATTATTCTTATAGATTTTTACGACACCATGTTAGGGAATGGAGGATAGCAGGTTTTTTTTTGATGACTCAACTTACTAGATTTGGAGCAGTCGAGTGTTTTTTTTTTATATCTCTATTTTTTTTATATGCTTAAGATTGATTTCTCTCAGGTTTTATAGAATTGCGTTCGTATTTGTCCCGAGTTAAGGATCTAATTCGAAAAAAGATAGTTATCAACGCGTGCGTTATTAAAATTGAAACGGATTCTTGTGACCATTCATTTAGAGCTTGAGTTTTATTCAATGTTTTTTTTTTCACCGGTAACAGAATATGTCCTGGAATACAATGTCGCCCATCGGCAAGGGACCGCCTGAAAGGGCTTATAGTACTCATCATTATGAACAACTTTTACTATGGTACCAACCCTGAAATCGATAAAAAAAAAATCCGCTGCATACATTTTGTCGAGTGTCATTGACATTTTTCTACGGAACAGCAGATTTTTTTTTCCCGATTTCAGGGTTGGCCCACAGTAAAAGTTGTTCATAATGATAAGTACTATAGCCCTTTTCGGGCGGTCACTTGCCAATGGGCGACATTTATAAATTCTTCTTCTTTTCTGAACATTAATACTTGTATTCCTTACGAAACGAAACTGCGAGTAAAGTTACTAAACACTGCTCGCACAGCCCCCGGAGTTCACGGAGCGGGCGTCATGCAGTGTGCAATACAAGCCAGTCGGACTTTTTAATTTGTTCCCGTTATTTATTGCAGTTGCGCGCCGATGAGACGCCCCCTACCACCTTAAGGCATCTTCAGACAACAGCATAAGATATAGCAGTAGTATGCGAGCATTTTTTTTTTTTACATTAAAGGGAATACTTTCGGTCTGAATATAGAAGGTGTAGTAATATTGAAAGGTATGTATGTACTCATCATTATGAACTACTTTTAGTATGAAACCAACGATGAAATAGCGGAAAAAATACTGTTCCATACATTTTACCGAGTGTCAATGACATTTGACGTTCTATGGAACAGGTGATTTTTTTCCCGCGATTTCTCCCACCTAACACGTACGCCCAATCCGTATTTATATATATAAAAGAACAAGTCCAGGACTGTGTGTGCTGGACACAGTCTGTGGTTTTAGGTGCCAGTGGCTTCTCCTACTTATGTTTTAAATCATGTCAAAACATAAAAATACCATTAAATTAACTAATTCAAAATTTTGATTATCATACCATATCATTTATAGCCAAACAGAATAGAAAAAGAAAAAGAGAAAAGACAGATTAGAGACGTGAATTTTGAACCCAAAACTCCTCATACGGTGACCAGTAAGAACGGAAGAATATCCAAAATTCACTTCTAAGACGTAAAATGGTACCCCAAAGTTTGTTCATGTTATGCCAATGAAATTCGGTTTTGTATAATAATAAGCATAAAAAATAAAGAAAGGCATGTCTCAGAATTATTAGAAAATAAATATAGCCTACAAACGAGCGCAGCCGTGCGCACAAGCTAGTTCCATATCATAAAATAGCAATTAATTTTGTTTATAACTTTACAAAACGAGGTTGTAAGATGTTCGCTCGCTGCGGAAGGCTAGCTTTATTGCTGCCCTGCGCTTCCTGAATTATAGTGTAACACGATACGTGCATGTTAAATCTTGCGAGGGTTTGATACGAAACCGATTTCCTTTTTAGGGTCTGTTTATAAATATGTAGTGGAAAATTGTATCAATTTGTACACGAAGTAAAGTTTTTCATCATAAATTGCTTGCATTTTTCTTGACTCTAGCAACAGCATATTATATTATGAAATACAATTAAGTGGTTGGTATTGGAAGTGTATTTTTTATTTGTATTTTGTGTATCGTAAAGAGTTTATCTATCTATATATAAAAAAAAAAAAAGTTTTTTTCTATCCTAGCTAGCTAGGCCTTGCGGTTTTACCCACAATGAAAACTGTATATATTTTCGTAACTTATGTGCTAAGGGTCCAACTACCTCCACGCCAAATTTGATTGAAATCCGTCCATACGTTAGGAAGTTGAGTGGGAACAAACATTTTTTTTGGTAGTGGTAAGGACTCTTCTGCAAAGTCCGACTGGGGAAGTACCACACCTTTGCCAGTTATTCAACCGCCAAACAGTAGTGTGCAAACATTGCTGTGTTCCGGATTGATGGGCAATGTTTCCAGCGTAATTACCGGGCATAGAGATTTAACATCTGATATCTCATGAATTCGCTGCTCTGAATGCCCTCCTCGCTGCAGCACCGGAGTTTGATGTATTTGCGGGGGAATGGAGATATATATTGTCAGAATGCTTAACATATTGTGAAAAAACGTGTTATAGACAGTCCAGCATTCTAAGCTAGTGACATATATCAATTTAATCAATCCTATATTACCTATTTTATTTTTATTGTTTGACATTTAATCTGCTGACATATTATTATTATTTTTAGTTTTAAGTTAACTTGACATATTTTGACATATTTTTGATTTGATTTTATGTAATTTAAGTATATTTGACATTTGTTTCGCATGTTTTTTTAATCTTAATTCTCATTAGCGTAATTCGTGTTCGGTGCTAGTTGATGTAAATAAATAAATAAATAAATAAAATGGTGACGAGCGCAGTGCATTGCCGCGCATCATTTTGAACTTTTGAAGTTCAAATCTCTGGGTTGCACTGAACTGTCATGGGCAAGCGTGACGCTTAACATTAGGTGAGCGACTCGCTCGTCTCGTAACCAATTTCCATTTTTTTTTAAACTGATACGCAAACTTTCGCCTGTTGTCTATTATTAGTGTTGTGTTATTTTAAAGTTACGATAACTTTCACAAAGTATCTGATTATTATTACTGATAGCAACTAAATAGATTTATTAACAAGTGTTTAAGATATAACTACGATTGGGTACCTACTCTATGTATATTTTTAATTTGTTTCGTTTTCATTATTATAGATATTTTGATTTAACTACTTGCATAATATGAGTTCACTCATTTTATCAATAATAATCTTGTACATCGGATAAAACAGTAAAACAATTAACCAAACACGGACATTTCACTTAAGACATACAACAAAAAACTTAGATCATAAATTTAATTGAAAACAGGATAAAAGTTACCCTCACTGTTATTGTAAAATAGCAATCACTTTTCATCTCCCACATTTGTGTAATTATTTATCTAATCAAGTAAAACAACAATAAAGAAGTGTTTAACACTAATGCCGCACCCTTTAATGTTCACGAAAATTACCAAAAACGGTGAAATATTTCATGAAAAATCACTGCCGTAATGCGCGGGATAGGCCACGGGGAACTTCTGTTGTATGGTGTAAGTCACAAGATTAGAGATTTCACCGTAATTACGCATTAGCCATTGTACTGGCTGGTCTGCTCTTTTATTACTTACTAGGGTTTACTTACTAAGGTTTTTCTCGGGAAAATATTATCTCATTTAATCGTAAAATTTGCGCTCACTTTTTGAAAAGGTGACATAAATCATTATCGACGTATAATTATGAGGTTTGCACACATAACCAACGTCACACACATCACATCACATATCATACACCACATCAGACATCACAACTGCATATCACATCACACATCACGAACATCACGACGCTCAGCAGCAGCAGCTAACGAATCGAGGAGGAGGAGGGCACATAACCAAAGCTAGTCCGCTACCCGCTCCGCTCGTCGCGACCTCTCCCATATATCTCACACCCACTGCAACTTATCTACCCTCAATCTCATTTCTACTTAACACGAAGACTTAATGCCTCTGCTTACGGAACTCGAATTAAGTGGTAACTCACGGAAATTCTTCTATGACTTACTACTCAACATTATGTGTCCGTTATTTCGGAAGGTTGAATTAACTTAATCATAAGTTTGACCGTTTTATTTTATGAAAATTGGGGGTTTTGGACGAAATATGTGGAGGAAAGTTTATATTACGTATGGCCTTAAACAGGGGGTTCTTTACGATGACAGTATAATAAATTGTATGTCCTTTTTAAGGGCTGTTATAATTAGAATGATATTTCCACACCAAAAAAAAAACTTATTTGCATACTAAAGTGACAACATAAATAAAATACATATAAAATCAAGTGGCGTATGTAACCTGGACTGAAAAAATATAAAAAAATAACTACAACTTCTAAATTTGTCTTTCTGAGTTTGCATCTGTAATTTAAATTATAAATTATATATTAAAAATAAATTATAACAATTGACGATATCTGGTTTGCAGGTAACTTCCAGACAAATTTGAAGTAGAGAAACATTTTATATTTTAATAACTCATCTTTATTTTATATTTTAATTAACACTGGAACTTAAACGAACAGTCAACTTCAGTTGACAGACGTTACACAAAAAAAAAACAAATTTCTAAGAAATCTTCTATTTCAAACATAATTATTTTGACAGATAAAGTATTTTCCTAAAATAAAGCTCAAAGTATCACGTACCTGCTGCCGGGGACAGTTTGGTGACGACTCCCCACCGCGACTTCCACTGTAACAAAAGAAAAGGCCGTTAGCACATCGTTAATTTCCTTGTTGTGTTTGATGAAGGATACACCCGTTGTACGTATGTATAGTATTCTTTGAAGTGTAAAGCTTTCCAATTCGAAAGTAGGCGATAGTAAATAGTATGTAGTAAGATTTTTTGTATTTTTATTTGTAATTATTTTAAGCTCGCACGGTTTCGTTCGCATAGGCGTATAGTAATTTCTAAACTCCGTTTCACCTATTCAGACTGATTTTTTAAAACCCTGAGACATGCCTTTTTTTATTTTGTTTGTTTAGAACAAATTGAGTTTAATTGGTGTAGCATGAAAAAGTTTTTAATTCCATACAAACTTTATAAACATGGTGGTCTATTTCACTCCTTTAGAGGTGGAATTTAGCAAAATCCATTCTCACTTTCACCTAGGCCATTACAAGAGTATTGGGTTCCAATTTCACGTGTCCAACATAAGCGGTTTGGTCTGTGCGTTTATTCCTACAGATAAAAACTCAATTAACACTTTCAATGTCAGAACAGAGTCGGATAACGGACGGTTCCGGAAAAAAAATTACACATTTGAGTCTGATGAGGTCTGATGATTTGGTAAGTTGGTCGTACCACCGGTAACCTTTCCATTACTTCATTGTCGCCGGCTACGGCAGTGGAAGCGCAGCCAGTCCTTTATTGCTATTTACAAAACATAATACTTATTTTACAGAAAACCGCACTTTATAAAACCAGCATCTGTATTGTCTGTATATCTGTACCACACCGACCGATCACGTGCCACTTGCATCTACCGATTACACTGCGTCTTCCGGTTCGTGGTCGCCAATCAAGAACCTTCCTTACCCACCGGTAACTACCTAACACTTAGCAAAACGTTAAGTAAACGTAAAACGTTACGTTAATACTTAACTACCTAATACGTGTAAATCTATAGGTAATGTTTACATCTGTATATTTTTTTTGTTATATTTATGCATCTCTACAGACTCCGGTCCGTGCCTTTTGTCAACTTTTAAAATAATTTGTCAAGTATAACACTAAAGTAACGACTTTACAAGAGGAATACAATGTACTGGTTATTACTATGTTGCGTGTATACACCGAGTAGTCCAGCTTCACATCTGGTATTTCAAATTCAAATTATTTATTGAGATATAAACGGATATGTCATGTAACATTTATCTCGCACGATTTAAATAATAGCTAATAATAAAATCGATACCGATGTGAATTGAACTTAATTACTCTACATTATAATTGCATGTGTCCGAGCCCAATAATTATATAATATATATAATAATATTAATAATATAATATTATTACCCGTATAATATTTTTTACTATGAAAACTGACGTGGTTTTGATACATTTTGTTTTAATAAAACGGGAATACTCACGTTAAATTGAGTCGGTTATTCCGACTATAGCCTTGACAAGACGAGGTCACGCGCGTGTTTCGCTGAGCATTCCTTGATAAAGGTCACCGAATGTGATCGAAACTATAGTCGGAATAACCGAATCAATTTAACGTGAGTATTCCCGTTTTATTAAAACAAAATATAATATTTTTGTTGATGGATGACGCAACTTTGACTTGCCTCTTATTCGATATGAAAAAGAATTGCGCTGGCGCTAGTTCCGTTATGACACTTAAAAGGAAGGTAACGTGTTTGTAGTGGTAGGACACTTTTGCAGAACTTCTGGAGTGCCCGCTAGGCAAGCAGCAGTGTGCAAACATTGCTATGTGTTTTACTATGAAAACTGACGTCGTTTTGACACAATTTTTAATACTTTTGTTTTAATAAAACGGGAAAACTCACGTTAAATTAAGTCGGTTATTCCGACTATAGTCATCACCCGACTATTTTATGCTATAATTTCTATGGTTTCATTGCTATGTGCTGGATTAATAAGCAATGTGTCATTTAAATCACTATGCAGAAAGAGATTAAACATCTTATAGGTATCTCACGGTGACGAGCGTTTATTGTCGTTCAACGTTTTTAAATTATTTAATATCAGCATTCTGGGTGGCACTGTTATCGGCAAGTGTGACGCTTCCCATCAGGCAAACGAAAGTGCTCGTCACTCTGTTCCATAAAAAGTAATTAAGATTTTAAGAGTTTTTGCAATACTTTTTAGAGCTTACACCGTAGCGGAAGAGCTCAGTGCATCATGCCAATAGCTCCACTCCAACCATGCCTATAAAATCCGATGCTTTATCGCGCACCAACATGCTCGCGCCATTTCACCACTTTTTACTAACTTTGCACTATCGAGAAAGCCATCAAAAGTGCAGCTGCTATTGTTAATAGTTGACCGAGCGACGCGAAGATCTAAGTCTACGTGTATGTTATAAGAGTATGCGAGTATGTTTGTATGAAAGAGACCTTATTTATAAGGAGAATTCTGTGGTTTGTATGTATATTTGTTAGACGATAACTTGAGTACCGGATAGTTGATCCGTTCTTTCAATCAGATCCGATGAAGTAGTTCATGCCAATACAAAGGTGAGTTCGAATATAAGCAAAATCAGGGGTCTGAAGTCCTAGTTCGAGGTGAACAACTAGTTATTTCGTTTTGACGTATAATAGGAATATTAACATAAATACTGTGGGACAAAATGCGATGGAACGGGTCTTTTGTGACCTCTCTTCCCTGGACCGGGTATCAGACGTATACATTTAACAAATGAAGGTCGAAGATATGGTTAAACGGATTAACAAACTCAGGTGAAGATGGTCGGGTTACTTGATCAGAAGTGAAGACGGGCGGCTGACCAAAAGAGTCACAGTAATGACCGCGAGATAGAAAGCGACACCAGGCAAGCCTCCAGATCGCCGGCTGGACAACATCACTAAGGCAGCAGAAAAGCGTGGACGAAATTGGCAATAGACTGGAAAAACTAAGAGCTAAAGGGTAGACCCATAATTAGCAGTGGGTGGAAAATTGTTGATGATGATGATTATGCCAATCAAATAAAATTATTTTAATTGTTAATTAAAAAGGGTAAATAAATGAAGAATAGTAAAAAAAATAGTTTTCTTTTATCTTCAAAAGTGGTCACTTTGGTGTACAAAATATCTCCATTACAAACCAGGCGACATTTTCTCTCTCTATTACTCTCTAGCTAACCTATCCCCTATGAACTTGGAGTCAGCTTTCCTTGTCTTTCTCCTCCGCTTTGCTCTGTCCTCGAGATCGTCCTGATACCTCTCTACTTCAACACACTTGATCCCGTCATTTTATTATTAACAATGAAGTCTAACTTCATTCAATTTTAATATATCCCATCCTAAACTCCCAGATATGTATCAGTATTAAAGTCCTTCATAAAATTCGCCATTTTCCGCCATTTTATTTGTTACGCCATAAACTCTATATTACATTGGTTTTATTACTAGCTACTCATATTTTTATTTATTTACAGGTGAAATATGATGTTAATAAATTTAGTTTTTATTGGTTTCGGTTATAAAAAGTTTGTTAGTGAGAGTGTTTAGTATTTATTAATTTTCAGGTTTATAATAAGCTTTGCTTTACGACTTTCATCACACTACACCCGAGTGACGCTAACAAACTTTGTAACGTTTGCAACTTTGTGCTCGACTGAATAAAACTGTTTTACTAGGTAATGACACTAAAGTATATAGGCTAGTAGCTTATAGTTTTACGTTCAAAAAACTAGAAAAATAATCATAATTTACAGTATTCATTCTGCTTTTACCAATGTTATAAGGTATAATATATATATATATATAAATAAATTATATAAAAGCTTGGTCCAAATGTAAATTATTAAGAGAATTATGCGCCGTCTGTTTGTTACTTAAAAATAAATTTATGTTAAAATATATGTATGGTAAATAAACTCGAAAAAAAATAAAAAAATCGTCGAAGATGAATTTCAAAATGTAAACTTAATGTTTCAAATGAGATTCTTCTATATTTTATCAGCTTTTCGCATTTACATACTTCTATCTTTTCAGACATTTGCTTACTTCTGAAAGCAACTTCAGCAAGTAGCGACACAGTAAACAAAGCTGCAACTCGTTCCACTTGTCTGTTTGTTTTTAATTGAGACTTCGACTAAGATTAAGTCTGAGCTTTCTATTGTTATAGATATAGCAAGATATAATTCGTAAAACGATGAACCCTTTTAACAACATTCATTAATTTATCATTTATCTGATAGTAAACGTCGTCTTAAACAAATAGAAATGAAAAGTATAAATAACGCTTCAACTAACAGCCCAACTGGATTCCCTGTATCGGGGACGTCATGAAACACATATAAAAGTTAAAGACAACTTGAATCTAACCTTGATATTTAAATTCGTCATTCAAATGTCCGACCCGAAATTGTACCCAAGACCTCTTGCACACAGCTCGATGACGTTACATCGTCCAAACTTAAAACAAATGCTAAAAAAAAAAAACACGAAACTAACCAAATTATAAAGACGCGTATCGGTAACGAAGGTGCTATCCAAAGAGAATATAATTTCCAACCGTACTGACGCGACAGGACGAGCGTGCGACGTGATGAATTCCAACCAGGTGCACAGATATTGTGACCACGTTGTAAGTCCCAAAAAACTCATTGGTACCGGCCGCCCGGGTTCGAACCCACGATCCCACGAATGTGAGGCGAGTGTGCTCCCAGCTCAGTGGGAGCATACTGAACGAGAACGCTTAAGTACTGTAAACAAAAAAATAATAATGAAGCAACGCTTCCACTACAAGTTCCTTCACGTAATAAAGTTGCTAAAAACTTTTTCCACTGAGTAAGTAAGAAATCATGCTACCACGTACAGTCGACAACAACACGATCAATCACGCAGTGGTAGCAATGTGTGTAGTCACCGCGCGAGGAAACAATTTAAACTCGCTCGTCACTGCCCGGCTTCTTTACAGGAACTCCATTTTTTTTCATATTTCGCTCGGAAATATCATGTGAACTGAAAGATTTTGTATTGAGAGAAGCAAACTCGAATGGTTCAAACCACTCGCTTTTTTTTTTGTTTCTTTCTAATCTTACCATAAACAGGAGCAACGTATTTATTTTTTTGTTTTTTAATTTTCACTTAGCCATTTTTCACGTTCTTTAGTATGAAAATGCACGAGCAAGATAACTGTGGACGCAACTAAAGCTAATTACAGTATTAATATTCAAATAAATACTAATTACAGTCAAAAAAAATAACTGTAATAATTATTAAGTTACCCAAAAAATACTTATGTTTCCTACAATGTTACTGTGGCGCAATTACATAATTTAGGCAAAAATTCAATACTTTACAAAGAAATAACACCGAAAATATATACAAAAACACGGCTTAGAATGACAAGTAAGGTAAAAAGAGATAAAAAAATAATGATAATATTCTAGCAGACTTCGCCTTTGAAGTAGTTTTGATGTTTAGGAATGTAGTTGATGCTTAGGAATTTAGATGATGTTTAGGAATTCAGATAATGTTTAGGAATTTAATTAAAAGAAATAAATATCTGATTGGTATTCAGTTAAGAAATAAAAACAGTTCTCAAGATTACTATCATGTTACTTTGTGTTAGTATTCCTTTTGAAATAGTTACCGTCAATAACTTGCTGAGCATTTTCTCTACCCATTTTTTACAAACATTTTGCTAGAAAATCTTTTTATGTCACAAATTAAAAAGTTAATAAGGCCCTTATTTTAACGTCTGCACTTGTCATAAAAGAACGATCGTTCCCATCATTATTTCTCGTCAACCCCAAACAATAATTAGCGAAATCAACAATAGCTAACAGATTTTATATTTTTATTCTTAAAAATACTCGAATGCTGTTAGTGACGTGACTAGATAAGCTCTGCAGTCGCCCTCTAGAGTACGCCCCGAACGCTGCCAGAACAGAGCAAAAAAAAAAAATTCGATTAGAGGTTTTTATTCGATTGAAATTATAGTTGTTCGATTTAACAAAACAAAAAGTGTTAAGTATAAGTTATTTAGCGTTAAGTGTTTTGATTATCAAAATTATATGATTATATATTTCTTTTTTCGATTTTTTTCCGTCCTTATGTCCGTTCGGTTCCATATTTTGTAGTAAAATTATAAAAATATTCAGGATAATCGATTTTGGAGAAGTAGTTGTTTCCCTTAAAGGGTACTTCTACATCAGCCTTTAAACATCCTACTGCTGGAACTTATCTAAAGACTAGTAGTTAAATGACATTACTGAGATTGTGACGTATGCAAACTAATCATTATACCAAAACTTTTCTTTCATGCATGAATGTTGGAGGCACCTCATCGTCATTACAATACATAATTTAGTTTTATCGATTACTGATAGCCTTGGTATTCGATTACAGGTTTGTGACTCGAATGGTAAGCTTAGCTGTCACTGTTATATTTCAAAAATTGCAAGTAAGTAATTTTTTACAATTTTCTTGTTACAATTTATTCGAATTAATTATTCGATTCGCACCTCTACAGAGTCGGTAGAGTATTGCAGAGTCAAACGAACAATAGCAGGGTGATAATAGCTCGGCTGTTTATTCAGACTTCTGTTTTGTATTTTTGGAGTGTGAAATCTGTGCTCTTTGTGTTTTTAATTTCAATGCTAGTTTCGTAAATATAGGTCAGCGACAGAAGACTATGTTTCTTTCGGTCAGCGAAGATACTATTGTGGGGAGACTTCATTTTAAGCTATGTTTGTAGCAAAACGTAATGAAACAAGTAGGAACAGCGTTTCAGACATTCCAGAATTCCAACAGAATTTCGTATCTTTCATCGTAGATAATTAAATTATATCAAAAATATTTATTGTACAGTAGCTGTTACCCGCGAATTCGTTCGCGTGAACCAATAAAAAAGTAGCCTTTGTCTGTCTCCTTCCCTTTAGCTATATCTATGCAAAAATTCAGGGCCATCACTTCACCCGTTTAGCAGTGATAACGGGACAAACATCCAGATAGAGAGACAGAGTTATATTCACATTTATAATTATTAGTTAGGATAGTTAACATTGAATATTACAGCCAAGTCACTTTTATAAAAGTTTTTTTTTTTTAACTTATGTTTAGAATTTAATTACGGAAACTAATAAATGTTTTATGCCATTTAATAATATTATGATAGGTAGATATTTATTCTACTTGCTCTGCTTGGTCTTCACACAGAAATGAGGATTTCGAGAATTTCATTGCCATAGACAAGAATATTATCACTTAATTACTAAACCATTACTTTCAAAAAACATTAGTATAAGTTGGTATAAGCTTTATATTTAGAAACAGATATAATATAACTAGAAAGAACATTTTAACTATTTCTTGTAAAGTACCTACTGGCCGAAATTGACAAGGAAGCATCTTCTTACAACAACACAACACTGACAGACAACGTATGAAGAGATCAGCAAGGCCCACGGCCAAGATCTATAGCGTACGAAGACGTGGACATCAGCTAGTTTCTTATATAACATAGTTTTAAACGGGCTCTGACCCCTAAAAAGAGATTTTTGAAAAAATCGTCTCCTGTGAGAGTTAAATAGGAAATTAAAATTTATAGTATTCGTCATTTATACTCTGTATTTCCGAGGCCGAAAGAGGACGACCACCCTGGCTAAATTGGTAGCACGTCTGCTTTATAAGAAGCAGGTCTCAGGTTCAATACTCGGGTGGGCAGATGTTAGCATGTAGAATTTAAATATAAGTATAATATAGAATCTCTATTTAAGTATAGAAATAACTTAAATCTAGTAAATGCACATAGTGACGCCTTTTTAAGGCATTGCTATGCCAACGTTTCTTCATCGCTTTTAATCCACTCCCCGCTGAGTTCAAAGCGCTGCCTTATTCTATGCCCCGCCCAAACCAGAGGAACACAATTGCCAAAGTGACATTGGTAATCCGCCACGAGGGAGCGAACACTCGTTAATCCTCGCTGAGCCTCCGACCCTCGTCCTGACCTTCTTAAGAAGCGCTCTTAAAACATCTGGAATATCTCTATTGGATTGCAATAATATACAAACAACTAATTATGCAATTTTTTTCTGCTCTCCAGCTCTCCTTTGGCAGGAAAACCAAAAGTATCCATAAGTATTAGGTCTTTTTATACTAAGGGCTAAGTAGTTTGGGTAGTTTATTTTAGTTTGTATATAATTTTGCTTCGTTAATAAAGGAACTTGCCCAGTAAAAAAAAATCGTGTAGGAAGTATAGCTACTTTATTTTTTTGCGTGAAAACAGATTTCGCAGAGTGATTTCAATAATCTTTTTCAACATAAAAAAAAAATAACAAAAACAAGAAGGAAAATACAAAGACTACCAAGTCCTGAATCGTACAATCCCGGATCGAAAGAACGCCCCTACAATCGAATTAACAGTGCACTGGGTTTTAGCTTAAATTGAAAGTATGAGTTCCCGTAAGAAGATTAGAAGCAACCCTCCAATCCGTAAGAAGCTGGGTAAGTAGGAATTACCCATCAGTATTACAATAATATAATTAATCCAGAAAAAAGCACAGTTTATATGCTAGGTACGCTGCCAACGGGCTGTGGACTTGAGTGGATTATTTTGATTTCTTTATAAAGGTTCTTGAATAGCAACCACGAGCTGGAAGACGCAGTGTAAGCAGGCCCCCCACTAGGTGGACTGACGACCACCGGTTACCTTTTTGGAGACCGCCGGTCACCCGCGACCTCCAAAAAGTCTTTTAATTTACACTCTATATATGAACTAGAGAAAACGACATTCCAGTTCATTCCCTCAAACAAATTTCCTAACACAAGATAACAATAAAAATACTTTACAGCACAAAACAACCTCCCAACTGGAATCAAAAAGAAATAAAAGCAAAATAGTACGTAACTTCGAACGTTTCGGCCCTACAATAAATCCCTTTGAACTGCGCTAGTTTTTGGGACACTCTTACTGCATCTTGAATTACTGTTATCCAACTTCAAAATTTAACACAACATCACTAGGTTCATTTTCACAAAAACTACACAAAATAGTGACATAGGTACACGCTTTCTTGATACTTGGCAGTCAGTCATTCGAATTTCAACTTTAACGAGAGAATTTAAGACTCGTTGTAGTTTACAGATACGAGATAGTTTAGAAGCCAGTATCTCAGTTTCGTTGGAAGGTAGGAAAGTTGGCGAATGAAGAATTTAGAGCCAGAGGGAAGGTTGGGAGATAAGAGCTCTGAGAAATGTCTCAGTATTTAGCGCCTTGATGTTTGTGATAAATGTTTGGGACTGTTCTTCGTGCAGATGACTTTATAGTTTCTATTAAAACAAAGCTACTAAGCTACTTAAGTTCCGGCAGCTACCTACAGCTGTTCGCATGGCGGATGGACCTGGACTGCCCAATAATGCAGCACTGGTCCATGTTAAGCACTCTGGGTCCAAGGTATATAGGTTAAGAAATATAGGTTAAGATATTTGTAAGATACTTTGACATTTCTAATTATTATTGTTATTTTATTATATTTTTCTGTGTAATTTTAATTATGACATATCATTTTATGTATTTTTTTATGGACCTGGTCTGAAATAAATTGATTCATTGAAAGCAAATTTAAAAAGAGGGCAACAAAAATTGTTAAAAACAGCTGTTAGTAAATACATTCTAAGTGACTATGTCTAAGTGTGTAAACCAAGCCACTTCTGAATCAATACTTACTTATCCGAAGGTTGTCTGGAATTCTTTCCTCTTACTGATAAGACCGTCTTCACTTTCACCTACACAAGTTATGGAGGTTTAACTAACTTCACTAGTTATGTGTCGCGATGTCTAAGGCTGGGTTGCACCATAATCCCAGTTAAAAATACTGTTATAGTTAAATTAACTATACCTTTACCCTTAACCGTGAAGTTTAGCTAGCATGTGCTATCCGTCATTTTGACCGTAGTTAAAATAGTGCAACATATTTTTCTGCTTAGCGGGAATTTTAACTGCAGTTATGACTGTAGTTTAAAGTTAACCTAGATGGTGCAACTCAGTCGTAGTTCGCGAACAAAGCTTCCTTGTAGATATAAAAACTATCAACCACTATGTACTTAGGGTTTCTTTCTTTTTTGCTCTAGCTGTTCGGCTCTAGAGTAGCTCTATAGTTGCTCTACTGACTCTACCGTAACGACCACATTTACCACCGGCCTTATCTCGGCAACATCTCGATATAGTGTGGAAGTGTAGAGCAGTCCAGCGTAGACTCGCCTTCCAATTTATTGGACTCGTCCGTCTCCCCAAAAAAGGGTCTTAAGATTCCTTTAGATCTCACCTCTTCAAGAACGTATTTAATAGAGTTATTGACTGTGACAGTTTATAAATGTGGTGTGACGAAGATTTTATAAATTTATACGAGTCTTATAGAATTTTAACCAGTACTAATTAAATTAAAAGATGACTTATTTAATTAATGCTGCACCGTAGCCAAAAGTAGTTGTCAAAGGCGGACTTTAAAACTAATTTCTTTATTTAACAGAAACTACATACCTCACCTCAATATGTTTGTATAACTTGTGCTTTATTATACGTATAATAAAGCACAAGTTATACAAACATATCAAACATTAACTAAGTAGGTTTCATTTTAAACCTAAGCATAAACACTAATATTATAAATGCGAAAGTTTGTGTGTAAGTAGGTAAGTATGTAAGTGTGTTTGTTCCCGATAAGCACTGTAACGGCTGAACGGATTTAATGAAATTTGGTATGGAGGTAGCTAACACCTTGGATTAACACATAGGCATTATATCCCGGAAAAATATTCGGCTGCTGTAGAGTAGCGGATGAAACCGCGGGGTGCAGCTAGTGAGTAATTCTATGTGAGTAATCGTTCAATCGTTGAAGTAAAAACATCGTTAACCTCAAGTGATTGTTTTAATGATAGCAAACACACACAAAATCTACAGCGGAATCACAATCAGCAACATACAGGTTTTCCTTTGTTTTGTCGATATTATTATACTGGTTTTATCATCTCTATAGAGTTCTAGCACCAGGCTAGTCTGCCATCAAATCGCTTTGGTCCCCCGAATTACAGCGGAGTGCGTACTTATCCGCGACTCCTTGTTTATAGCTGCATAAAGCTATTATCGGAGAAAATCAACGTCTTACGAGCCGAATGGAGAAATGGAGACATTTTGAGATGGAGAGATTCCTGGAGGAACACTGTTTGATTTGAAAAAAATGTCTGTGTAGAAAGTTCTGGGCTTTGTTTCCATTTACGTATCGTGTTCGTACTTATTATATTTCTAACCGACTGCCCAAGAAGGAAGGTAATGCTTTTTTGTCTTTATTATTATAGAGAGGCGGTCACGGCAAGGTAGGCGTAGCATTGGTCATCCAGCTGTGAGATAGTCACCATTGCGGGTTGGACCTGGACTAGATTAGTACCGAGGCAGGTGGCATAATAAGAGAGAGACATGTACCCAGCAATGGGATATGGAAACATGTGTGGATGATGATGATGTTCTATCATCTATTTCAAGATCTCACCTAAATTTGAGAGCTTTTGGGTAAGTTTTTTTTATTTCAGATTAATTTATCACTATGATAAAAAAACAAATTTTACAGTTTACACCTTAAATTACAGAAAGGTTAGTGACGCTTAGAAACTAGTGTAATAACTGGCGGCCTTACGGCTAACAGCGATAACAAGGCGATAATTATGAGAATATCTGATTATTTTACAGTCAAGATTTTGGCTTATTGAGAAAATCGTGAACAATCTTACTCAGCAAATACCTAAATAAACAACTTCTAGTTTTAATGAAACTGTTTCGAACGAACCACAACGCATTTTTTCCCTACAATCAGTTGTCTAATATGTAAGATACGTACTGAGCAGCTGCGCATCTGAAGCCAATCTCCAGAACACTGTAAGGGCAGTGCCGGCATACATTAGTCAGCCGCGGGAACGCCCGTGTGTGGACTTATGGCTTTCTTTGTTTGCTTTGTGCTTACTGTGAGCGGATGAATAACTAAAGGACATGAAAGTTAACATAACACAAGTAGTAACTCGATATCAAATTTGATTTTAAGAGTGTTTTATTCCGTTAATTAAATAGAATAGCCTAATTGCCTAACTAGTGCGCCGAAGGTACTATAAGAAAGTTTTTTTTTTGTTCTCTAGTTCAGTTCGAGATTATTAGAGCCCAACTTGAGTTTGAAACTTGACATTTTTATTACTTGATTTCAACTATATACACGACAAATTTGACGCTTTTGTGTATTAGTGTTTTTACGATTTTATTATTAAATATACATTTATTATTATTATATTATACGAGCATTTTATTATTCTATATATTTGTAAGAACAATGGCCATGACAACACAAATTTTGTGAAAATTTCAAACAGCTACCTAGTTCTATTTATAAGATAGAGCCAAAGGTACGACAGACAAAAAGATGGGTGGACTGATAGACAGACAGACAGAAGTAGGCTTAGACCTAGTAATAGACTATTACTATAGGCTGGCATTATGTAAATCGCTTTTACATGCTCATACAAAATTAACGACATAACTTTGTAAAACGTTTAGCAATTATATTCCACACAACTAAATACGTTTGATTTAGCATTAACTCATTACATTATACTAATCCAACAGGTGACATACGTATCCTTGTAATAAGGTAATACTAAATAGAACGCATTTTTTTAAGGGATTTAATTTTCTAGACTCTAACAAGTTAACCAACAACCACAAGTTAGTTAAGTAAAGATAACAAAGTTATGATGTCTAGCTGTTAAACAGCGAATAACCTGAATGACGGACTATAGGATATCAACTAAACTATGGTATTAACGGGACCAAATTACCAATAGCGGCCTTTGATAAGCGATCGGGTAAATTACCCTTAAAAACACCGTTATACTTTGTTATCAATTGTCTGCAACGCATAAACGTAGCGATGTTGCTAGGAAAAAAGTTCTCGGCTCGTGTTTAGTTCTTGGTTTATTCGTCCACGCGTCGGGGTACATTTCAATTTGTTTGTCGTGGGGACGAAAGAGATTAACGGACTTTTTGTCGGGAATAGATTAGCGGAACCATTCCCATTGTGGCGGGAGGGGAATGGTTGGTGACGTTATCTAAAGTTTATCACAATGCGCAGCTACAAATAATAATTATTATGTAATACAGATTATGTAATACTGTTTTTCCGTACAAAAACTATACCATATTTTTTACAAAAAAAGGAATGACATGAAAATATAAAAGCTTTTTTTTGTTTTTTATTAGTAACAATAATTGAGTTTCTATTAAATTGTAATAAAACGGCAATACTCACGTTAAATTGAGTCGGTTATTCAGACAATTGTTTTGATTACATTCGGTGATATTTATCAAGTAATGCTATAAGCGTATATAGTCGGACTAACCGACTCAATATTGTAACGTGAGTATTCCCGTTTTATTAAAATGAAATGTGTCAAATCCACGTCAGTTTTCATAGTAAAATTGAATTACTACTTAGTATCCTAATTATGAGGCGGAAAGATGGAGCACTTCGTTTAAAAAAAAATTTAACATAGCTATCTTTATAGATACCTACTTTTATTTTTAGTTATCTCGAATAACTCTAATAAATTTATTGACAATGAAAGATAAAATATATTATTATTACGAACATAGAAATAGAAAACAAAACCAAAATAATGGTATCTATAATATCCAAATCGGCCATACCAAAATATATTCTGTACACATTTCACTCACTCAAACATTTTATTTTGTAATTCAAAGTTAATCCCAAGCCAGAAAGCATTTTCAAACGTATTCATAGAGTCATACACAAAAATTCATTCAATGCCATTCTCCAAACAACCCGTCAATTTTTCACTCCACATCCCAATTTCTCCGAAATCCAAAACATAATCGAAATCCGTCGAACAAATCGAATCCCATTCTAGAAATTAACATCTGCCCACATAATGCCTTTGCTTATTATCTTCACAATCGACTCCATTCGCGGCTTTTTATTATAATTCTAAATACGTTGGCGTTTGACAACATCCTGTCTTATGGTTTAGGGTGGAGCAATTTCTTCAAATTTAGCTGCTTTTAAAGATTCCGTTACAAATATAAACTGTTAGGGGTTCATCAATTAAATTTAATTTACTCACCAAATTCTAGTAATGTAATGAATCCAAATTAAAAACTAGATTATTAGAATTAAATTAATCTATAAATTATGAAGTATGTCTAAGTTCTTAAATGGTTGTAATATAGCTTTCCTTATCCCATTACTGGGCATAAGACTATGTCTAATTATCCTAAAAATCCATTCATGAAACAATATTATAATGCAAAAATAAAAGTTTACACCAATTATACATGTAACTATTTTATTCATAAGTACCAACAGACAATTACGCCTACATTCGAGATGTAATTCCCTGACGAAAAGATGTAATTTGTCCCGACGCTGCGAGCGTCAAACCCGTGATATTTCTATTCGGTGGATAATTTCCCGACGCTCGGCACTCGCGGCCCATTGTTCCCGATTGTAGGTCGCTGTTGTGATGAATGGAATGTGGGCCGATTAGATTACACTTGAACGCGTCTGTGGAAACTCATTACGAATATTTTTGTTTCTTGACCGACGTTGTTGAGTTTGTTGAAAGCCGAAATGTATTTAAAAGTAAATGAATCTTCGTTATTCTTTTTTTAAATCTCATGATTGCTTACATATAAAAATTATCGACCTCATTATGTAGATTTATTAGCAAAAAAAACACACGATTTTCACAAATATTCCATCTCTAGTGAAAAACTGCTTATTATATGAAACGAAAATATAAACAATTGCAACAATTGACGATTGGAACAAACTGAAAAAATTGTATTTAAGAAATCGCCTAAGGACAAAAAGAAAAGAAAAATAGAAAGTCTTTTGGTTAGCTCGTAACTCTAAAAGCCTATTTTCCCGATAAAAACTCTCAACCTTACATCGTTACCGACATTGGACCTTACATTGTTCCCGACACCGGTGTAAATTGACCGCCTCAGTGTAGCCACCCTTGCAACAAAAGGAATAGACCCGCTTCTAATTTGTCAAAGGGAGATAGAATCGCCACACAAGTGCAACACATCCGATAAAAACTCACGCACAGAATTCACAAAGCTCACACTTAAACAGACTAGAAAAGCACGGAAGGTCAATTGTGAAAAAGTAACAGAATAAATTATTGATACGATTTACTACGTTATTGATTTAATCTGGTAAGTAGATTTTCTTCTGTAATTTTGATCTTTATAAGTTCATCAAGCACTCTAAAAATAGTCAAAGATTAATTGTAAAAACATTAAAAATATACTATGAAAAACTGACGTGGTTTTAACACATTTTATTTTAATTAAACGGGAAGTTTAAATAATACGGGGTCGCGCGCGTGTCACGCTTATACTATTCCTTAATAAAGGTCACCGAATGTGAACGAAACTCTAGTCGGAATAACCGACTCAATTACGTGAGTATTCCCGTTTTATTAAAACAAAATAAATATATATGTAAAATGTGTAGATAACCATGAATATTATTATATTTTTAGCACCTTGTTACAGTTTTTTGAACAAAAGTTTTTTTTTCCAATCTTTTATTGTTTATAGAAAGTTTTATTAGGAAAGATAATTACACCCCGAAACACTCATATTTTAATTTGACAGAGGAAATTGAAAAAAAAAATTTTTTTTTCTCTCTTTTCCGCCATATTATATTTTTAATGGTATGGTAGACAGACTGGTGATCACACTGTATCTCTAAAACCTTGCAAATTTGCGAGAGCTAAGGCACGGCATTATAAGTGTAGCGCCCACTTTTGCAAAAACAAATCCTGACTAGGGTTTCAACTTGCATGCGGGCGTAATCCTGCCCTCACAGATTAAGCACTAGTCTCTCCAGGGCATTTCACATACTAGCTACTCTTTAAGCTGTGGCTCACGCAGTCGGCAGCGATTGATAACGATTTTATTTGCCACTTAAATAGAGGAAACAAGGGTCCGGGGATGAAGTGGCATAAGCCTAAATCTTCTTAGTGCGGGATGCGGGAAAAGTTCTAAAGTGTCCGGGAATCTTGTTAGGTATATTGGAGCTTAGAAGGTGGGCGTTTGTTTTTGATTCGTTGTAATATAGTTGTACTTTCTCGATAATTGATGATGATATAATTATACATATTTTTATTTTGAAAAAAATATAGTTAAAAAATTAAAGCTCAGAAAAGTTTACCCAATGCTTAAATTTGGCTTGAAATTTGTTGCTGTATAACACGTAACCATTTTGTTGACACCGACAACTGGAGAGAAAAAGAAATAAATATATTATCCTCTTATTTTCGCCCGTTGGTCTGCAGTCCGTAGTGTCCGGTGTTTTATCTATTTAAAATCATCTTGACCCAAACTACGCGTGACCTCTCCACTAACAATACCACAATATCATTTCACCATCAAAACAAAAAAATCTCCTGTACCCACAATCATTATATTTAATTACGGTCTCTCATGTCTGACTGTGCGTGAGCACGTAATAAATCTTTCACCCCCCCCCCATCTCTGTTGCCCTTCTAACCCCCCATTACCCTTATTCCCTCATGTCGAGGTGAGGTGTAAAAAAACGTCAAGTAACAGCACTTATGGTAGGCAAGTAAGTTGAAGGTGACATTTTCACATAACATTGATTAGCTACAGTTATATGATATTGCTCACCTGTCTGCCCTTCCACAACTAACTGCTAACTAACTTAGTGTTGTTGCAAAATAATAATAATTATTATTTCTTCTTTCTTTCTTTATGGAGCAAAATTGTCGTAGATAAAAATCGTAGATACATAAAAAAAACTTTAACTTCCTAGTCAGTTGCCCGGGATAAATTAAGGGGCATCTAATATAATGTTACATATATAAGGTACAGGGTGTATAACTGGATAGTCCTGTTTGTCACTTGCAATTTGAATGATTTCTATGGACATAAATCAAAAACATTTTATTTTTTTAAATTGTTTTTAATCTCCTCCGTTAAAGTAAAAACTAAAAAAAAAAAATTTTTTTTTTATATTTAACTACTTGAACCTACCACGAAGCTCGCTAACCTCTTCATACAAACCTTGTCCTCACAATTACGAATACAGCAACGTCATACTTACTGTTATCTTCAATAATGCCAGAGCGAGACAACTATAGACACGAATAAGGGCTTTAAAGTTGCATCATGCTCTCTTGATTATTATGAATATAGTGAAATATTATTTTCTTAGCGCTTCAGATGAATACAAATTATCTTTACACCCTTAAAATTTAAAAATGTAAGTCCCGTTATATGAAGAAATGTGCCAATGGTAGAAGTCCATTTGTATTAGACAAGTAGTTCTATAAGATATATAATTGTTTATACAAAATCAAAACTTCAGTGCATTTTCTGAAAATCTACCGATAACTAAAGCTATTACCATCGCAAAAATCTCTTCCGATGAAAGGATTCGAGAAAAAAGGGATTAAGTCCCCTTTTTACAAATACGGAATCACTTTAATTACCCAAAAAGCGTTTTCAAAGAGATTTGTTCGACCAAGCTTTGGCGTATTTTGCAGCAGTACCAAAACGTGTCGAATTCGTACTCCGTCTGTTAACGGTGGATTATAGTTGCATTGCTGGTTAAGCTGCCCTAGTTTAATCGATGTTAAAGCGCAGGCGGCAGTGGTTGGTGTATATGATAAAGTGTCGGAGGTCGGGATGATTTTGGTGCTGTTAGATTGGAACGTGCAGGTGAGGTCGATGAGTTTATTTTCTTGTTTTGACTTACATCAAGATTTAGTTTAGATTCTGTATGTCTGTCACAAAATCTATCAAGAATAATACTTAAATAAAAAAAAAACAATTAATCTCTCGTAATACTAATCGTTACATCATGAATAAGTTTTCGATATATTTCGTATGTACTTTACTGATGTTCAAGATTTAATAAACTAGTAGTTTACCGAACTGCGACCGATCCCGCTGAATTGCGATCGTAATCGCGATTTTTCTAATTCCGCGATTAATCTAAATCTCGGATTCTCGCGATCCCTATAAATTAATAACCTTTAGACCGATTCTGCACATACCAACTTAAATATTGTATTGAAATGATCTATAAAGATCTAATCAACGGTTCGCAAGTCGTCATCGGACAAATATGGATACAGGCATATAAATGTACATACATACAAATACCGAGTTGATTCCGTAGACGCCAAGACTTTCGCTTCGCTCGGTCAATCAAACTTAATATTGTCTTATAATTTTATAAAACGCGTGAAATTTATTAACCTGAATCTTTTTAACTTTTATTCATTACTTTTTAGTAACTGTCATAATAAGAAATAAATTAATAAATAAAAAAATATAATCAACTGTTATCTCAAATACCTCACAAAATGAGATTAAAACTGGCAAGTGCAAGTAAAACCACGAAACGCAACTAGCATCAAACGAATAAAGTTTTAACCGAACAAGGTAGCTAAATGGATATGTCTTGTCACGTTTTGTCACGCTGCATGTTTTATGAACCAGGTGGTGAATGGCAGAATGAGCGGGACAAAAGGACATGCTTCACGTGTCACGCTGCATGTCGACACGTTGTTTGCTGTCATGCTCGCGTTGGTGAGGGAAGTCTTCATTAGATTCTAAGGGGAAGTGTACACGTATAGCAAGACAAGC
Source organism: Apocheima hispidaria (assembly GCA_947579745.1). NCBI lineage: Eukaryota > Metazoa > Arthropoda > Insecta > Lepidoptera > Geometridae > Apocheima > Apocheima hispidaria. Next base: position 13,772,235 of record OX388161.1, on the reverse strand, counting down.
CACTGGATAATTTATTTCATCGAGTTCATTACAAGTTGTTTTCAAATTATCCGTTGTCGAACTACAACCAGCAAAATGACCTATCTATAATTTTTAAATAGTTTTGCTCATAAAATATTTTTTTAAGTTTGATTCCGATATTCACAACGATTGTATTCATCCAACACAAAATGAGTTTATGTCAAACTTCATGCATGAGTTATTTTGACATAATTTAATAATGTTAAATTTTAAATTCAAACATCCATTTCAACTTGACAACTAAATGGAGATATCTTGTCACGCTGCATCTTTTATGAACCGATGTGAACTGGCTGGAACCGGATCGGTCCGGATTAGGGCCGCGTCAGCGCTGCTGTACTACAATGTCTCCGACGGGTGGCAGAAGTGCACAATGGTGTTGCTAGTGGGTATAAGATTTATTGCAGCTTATATAAACAACAACAAAGCCGAGAAATAAAAGTTCCTGCATACAAGAATAAAAATTAAGGGTTTGTTTATTGTAAACGTAACTTGTATCACTATATTGGCGTATAACTTAAGTGCTTGACTTAATTCGGAACTGAATATTTTTCTGAAGAGCTTTTTTACCATTAGCTGACGGATACTTTACAACATTCTCATGCAGAGATCGAAGCTCACGTTGTTAGAAGTTGGTGGTAAGTTAATAGTTTACTATAATATACCTCTTGCGCAAATACTTCATTTCTACAACGTTAAAGCTAACTAAGAGAATTGTTGTTTATGATTAAAATATCGCTTACACAGATGGTCACTTAATTAATACAATCAGCTTTTAAAAGTATTTAAGTTAACTGTAATCTCTAAATGAAAACTCGGTTCTAATGCATGCCGATTACATTTCACACACGTAGATCAATTTGCCACTACGCGGCGCCACTGCTGCGTTTAATATCGGACGACACGTTTAAGAACGTCCAGCTGTACATTTGTCACGCGTCTTGGCTCGTGGGTAAGTAGCTTAACAACAAAACTTATGAATTAGTTTGAGACTTATATTGAGGTGTTAAGGTAGATATTTGGAAAGTAGACGATTTGTCTGAATGAGAGAGCATCTGGATCTAATGTATGCCTGTCACAGATTCAAATTCTAATTTAGGAAATGCGTGTTCAAGAGATTTACGCGAAATTCCAAACATAAAATAGAGAGTATTTCCAAAATCTATATTACTGCTAGTCTTTGAGATGTTAAGACATATACGTGAGCACTAAATACTTAGTGTTAGGACTCTTTAGCAAAGTCCGCATTCATACAAACAAAAAAGTCGTTATCCGACCGCCAAGTAGTAGTGTGCAAACATTACTGTTTTCCGGATTGAAGGAAAATATTTCCTGGAAAACTTATGAGAATAAAAAAATAAAACAAATTGTCTCTCAGGGTGACGAGCGCAGTCCGTTGCCGCGCTGAGTTTTAAAATTTGGACGTGAACTATAAAACAAACTCTTTTAGTTATTAAAAAACTTAATAATAAACTTCAAAATAGCCATTATCATAAAGCCTAAACTCACAAAGAACCCATAATATTCAAAAATAATTTATAATCAAAGACATTCCAGAAGTTACAACATTCAAAAGAGTTTCAAACAATAGGGCTGGTATATTACAATGTTGGGGATCTGAAACGGAATATTCATTTAATTTACGACTTTACCTTAAAACGGCGGCGTCTGAGAGGAAATCATTAGCATTTTCTACAATGGCATGGGTATTCTACTGAAGTTAATAGAGATGGGACGCTAACTTCTCGATAAAAAAATAAAGTATACTTATAAAGTATTATACTATATAAAGTATTACTTTAAATAATAATAAAATATTCATAAGGCTTCGTAAATTGAAAAACGTTCAAGACTAAATAGCGAAAAAAAAATGGCAATAAAATTCGAGTAGAAGTTCAAGTTTTTTTAATATATAGTGCACCTAATTTACACGTCTTTTTATATAGACCTGCTCGATGCTCGTCCAATGCAAGCAGGGCAGAAGAAAATTGTAAAATTCTGTAAATTAACAATCTTATAACAGAACTTAGTAAAACAGTACTTAAAAAATGGCACAAGACTGGAGCAGGGTACGATCACGGGCTGAAAATGATGATGTTGGTCACCTGTGCTTGTGTAACGCGATAATGTAATTGTACTTGGCAGCTTAAGTGTTTGACACAGCTCAAAAATATTGTGAGTGAACACGCCTAACCTCAAAGATATCCAGCTGCATTGGGATCTCCATAAGAACGCACTGGTGCCCCCTGGGCCGTGTTCAGTAAGGTGTTCCGTCGATGCTCGATGACATTTGCAGCATACTCATAATGTCATGGAGCAATCGGCACCGTCTGATATCGATATGATTTCTATCAATATTTCTAATTGGCTTGTCTCATCTCTAACTCTCTCCCCACACTGGTAATTGTGCGTCCACGTTTCGAGATATGAACACATAAATTACGCCTTTTATCCATTCCCGATTCCTATTACTACGATTATAGCACCCCTATTGAATTGAAATATCTCACTACGTTTATCACGTGGTTTTACTCACAAAATGTGATAATTCATTATAATTATTTTATTGGCTTAGTGACGTTAATAATTTTCTTGTTTTTTTTTCAATGCCTTTTGTTTTTTTTTGCGTGAAGCATATTTTTTTATTAATAGCACACCCCGTCCCTTACCTCTTTTATACAAATCCTCTCCATGCTAAGGTTGCCTGGAAGACATCGCTTTAAGCGATAAGGCCGCAAGTTGTTCCTCTAGTTTCAAGTTGCTGTTTTTTTTGTCTTATGTATATCATTTCTGGTGTAAGCAATAAAGAGTTATCTATCTAGGTCCAAATATGTATAGGTTTAGTTATTCGTCGTAGTCGCGCGCGCAACACGATAATAGCTTTCCTTGAAAAAGATTACCGGGTGCTATCGAAATTAAAATCGGAATAACCGACTTATTTAAACGTGAGTTCCCGTTTTATTAAAATAAAATAATTTGAGTTTGACCACGTCTTTCCTGATGACAAACTGATGGCAAGCAATGAAGTGGTCTAGGATGGAGCACGCTTCCCTACAAGGTAATAGCTTGCTCTAGATTTGAAGACACCCATATCTTTGCTATCGGGAAACACAGGCTCCGGTAAAGTTCCAAATCCTCGCTTTGTGTATACAAATATTGAATCAAATAAAGCGTATTTGTACGATGTTACACACTAAAAACAAACCCACATTTCCTTAAGGAAAGTAAATAACTAGCGTCAAAGAAACAAATTAATGCCACATACACAGCAGCCGCCCAATCTACGTTCCTAAGGAGGTAATCAGTAGCGCCGTGAGATTAGTGAGGTGGTTATACACTATACCAGCTACGTCGCTACGTCGTAGCTCACCTGCTACGAGCTACGCCGTAACCGCAACAGTTACCCGCTACGTAGCGCAACGTTAATGAGATTGTAGCACGTATCGTACAGTTTTATTTAATTTTAACGGTTTGTATTTAAAATACATTTTAAGAAAAAAAGAGAAATAGAGAAAAAAATTGGGTGAAAGAGAAGAACAAAGTGAATAATAAATACATTGGCCATAATTGACCGAGCTTAGCGATGGGTATCAGAGTCTAAGGGAGCAAATCGGTGTTTGTATGTGTGTCTATTTGTCCTATGATAAATATCCAACCTTCATGAAATTTTGTAGGCAAGTAGTTTATTTAAATATATTTTTTAGATTCGAATATAAGTAATACTGGCTCAGGGGTTGTGAAGTCAGGGATTGCGAGATCTCACTTCAACGCGAACTGGTAGTTAAAACTAGTGTCACAGATTCTAAACAAGTAATATTATAATACCCAACTGCAAAATGTAGCCTATGTCACTCTGGACGCAAAGAGGAATCTTCACTCGTCCAAATCGGTCCAGCCGATTAAGCAATAGGAGGTAATAGTATGTACTTCTTACATACTTATAAACTTACATATTTACATACACCCCAAAAGTATTACCCTTGGTTATTACTCCTTGGGCAGTCGGGCAAAAATAGTTTCTCATCTTCCCATCAGGTAAGACAGCGGTCACTCGCAATCCACAGACTAAACAAGTTGTCTATTACGAATCTCGTTTTTAACCAAATGACAGTAAAATCCGCAATCCTGCTACCATCCCGTTGACATTGAGGGGAGTACGCACGAGTGGCGCCCCCATTGTATACACTCTGAACTGTACAGTGTATACACGTAGCCGATTGTGAGTTAACGAAGCGCGAGGACGCTTTATGCAGCGCGATGATAAATCTGACGGTCTGTTTGTATTTTAATTTTAGAGCGACGACAATTCGCACAGGATTTTAATGTTTAAAATTCTGAACGAAACAAAGACTGTAATGAGCAGGTGTTCTGTTTACAAACAATCTTGCTGATTGAATCTTGCTTATTCTATTATCTATTATATATATATAAATAAACTACTCTGTCAAGAAAGTACCGGGAAAAGGTCAATAATACAGTAAATGTTAGTTATTCTTCCAAATTTATTTTATCGCCTTCAAAGTATGCCCCTTCAGTTCTGTATTTCTGTATAAATCCAAGTTTTTTTTGTCCATTATGAAATCGCAACACACACTAGAGATGATCCAACAAAAAATTGCAAAAAAGCACTGTATTTATTCTAAATGACAAATGCAACTGAAACTCCGCGCCAAAATGGAAAACAGTTGGCCAAATAAGTAACAAAAAAAAATATATGAATTTGGAACCATACACAAATGATCCATTCCCGATACTTTTTTACAGAATGATTATATAAAATATATTTATATAAATAAAATTATTGCAATCGCAATTCAACAAAGTATTACTTTATTAGATGAGTGTTAGTTTTAAGTTGTATGCTGTACTAGCTGCGTTCTGCGGTTTCACCCGCTATTCAACAGAAACCGAATTTTTTTCCGGGATAAAAAATAGCATGTGTTAATCCAGGTATAAGCTACCTCCATACCGAATGACATTCAAATCCGTTTAGCCGTTACAGAGTTGAACAAACACATGAGTCCAACCTCCATAAATCTACAGCTAGTTACTGAGGAGTTCCATTTTCATCATCAGATCAGCTTGCTGTCATAATATCGTATTGTAATCGGACCTTGACAGGCATTCAAAATTTCAACTCAATTGAACTAGGGGAACTGGTCTAAAATTGAGTTGCAGGATTTGACTGGAACATACATACATACAAAAAATGCAAGTTAAATCATCACCATCATTATCATCATCATCAGCCAGAAGACGTCCACTGCTGAACATAGACCTCGCCCTTAGAGCACCACACCGACCGACAACGTGCCCCTTGCATCCACCGGTTGCCCGCAAGTTAAATAAATGCTTGTAATTAGAGGGAGCATATGAATATACTTACATTCATATATAGATAGATAGATAGAAGCTCTTCATTATGTACACCAAAATAATAATAAAACACTTACAGGACTATCTTACAAGCTAGTGCCTCAAGCGATCTGTTCCATGCATACATACAAAAATAGACTAACAAACTCATAACCCTACTTATTTGTAGTCGGGTATAAATAACAGCGACGTCTATCACAGAAGTGCACAACCAGAGTGGTGACTCTTCTCGAGCCAACTTGCGTCGCCTGATATTCGTACGGCCTTTTACAATGTACCTTACTATGCTATAAGGTAGTTGATGTCCCTAATCCGCTCCGAGGGGACAGAATGCCCTGTATAGTGCTGTAATGCAATCACGAACAATGTGCAGCGCAGCGGAGCCTGCACTCATAATTCCACATAAGTTATACCAACGCATTATACAGCAAGCTAAGCGCGTGACGTTTACTTCGGCCACTGTTTGAAGCTGTTTGACTGTTTAAAGATAGTAGCCAGTCGATTCCGAATGCAGAAAAAAAACTCTTTAAATAAATCGAACCACTTCGGGCGTGGTACGAGGTAATAAATCGCACTTCCGATTCCGATCAGCGCAAAGGATTAGCTGGTTTTTAGAGCCGACCAGTCATAGTCGAACCAGTTGACGAGTTTCGCTCTTTTAAGTGTATTAATTTCATGATAGAGGAATATATATTATCTGTCTACTAGTCATATTATTATGGTCTCTGGTTTAAGATCAATGATGCTCATTTATCACACTAATATTATAAATGCGAAAGGTTGTCTGTGTATAAGTATGTAAGTTGAACGGATTGGAATGAAATTTGGTATGAAGGCAGCTTATAAATTAATTGATTTACTTGATGAACTGGATTAAAAAATATATACTTGTTATCCCGGAAAAATATTCTTGTTGTTTCTGTAAAATAAGAAACCGCTGGGCGCAGCTAGTAATTATATAATTACCTAATAAGAAAGCAAGCAACTTTCAAATAAAAACAAGTTGATTACATTTCTTGGTCCTACAAATTATAAACGACAATGAGACGAGCAAGTCTATTGCGTAATGGTAAGCGCAATCTGCTTGTAATTGTTGTTTATACCAAAAACCTAATGCTGGTGTTGTTGGCTTCTCTAGTCTGCCTCGGAGGGACAGGTATAATTCCCGGTAATACAATCATGAACAATTTACGACGCGGCGGAGCTTGCGCTCATGTTCTACGTAACTTACTGACGCATTATGCAGGGAGTTAAGCGTGTGACGTTTAGTAGGACAACTATTTTAATATGAACTTTGAGAACGATGCTGGATGGATATTTCATTAATTACATAGGAAAATTATAAACCTTACCTTCTCAGTACTTCTGGTCTCCTGGTACTTTACACTGTAGAAACATAGAAGTATGTACAGTGTGAAGATAAGTTCTTAACCGTCACACCAGTGAGAGCAGTGTGAGGTCATGGTCAGTCATGAGTGTGAATGTGAGAAAAGTTTACGCAACGGTGCTAAGGTTAGGAAAGCGATTTCCCATTCTTAATACTAATGAGACAGTCAGGATTTTTTTTTCCTAACCCTCACACCAGTGTGGTAGAGCAGTATGAAGGTTAGTCGGTCACAAAAATAATTATCTTCTTTATCATTTATCGGACCCAGACATATGTATGCGGCATATGTAGCTCTATTTCTGTCGCTCCGCCGTTCGTTCGTCCTAATATGGCACAGGTCTATAAGAGCCAGGTGAAAAGAGTGGAAATAGGCCATTTACAGACAAAATCTCTCATTTGCGACTAGAGCTATCACAAAAAATAGCCAATTTTGAGTTAAAAGTTTTAAGTTAATTAGCAGTAGTTCGCGCCGAACTAAGACTTCGTGACCCCTGTTACTTCAAAAGCCCTTGATTGATTTTGCTAATATTTAGAACTTAAATATTGTACCGAAATGAACTATTCTCCTACAGACTTATATGATGAAGATCGGATCAACGGTTCTCAAGTTATCGTAGGACAAATATACACAAATACAATGTAGTTATAGACGAAGTGACACTGCATTTGGCTTACTCTGTTTTTTTTTTTTTTTTTGTTTAAAAAGAGATATGGTGCAGCGGGGCAATGTCGACTAGTAAAACCCAAACAACGACTTTGACGATATAAAAATATTAGCTAGTATTATTTGATCTAAAATGTAATGTATTCACAGTGGAATCATGATCGCTGTCATGTAATTATATAAAATATAAAAAATGAGCAAGAAACATGTCATGTCTTCAATTAAATGAAAAAAACCTTTGAAAAACTTCGAAAAACACAAATAAATATTACGAGACTAATTTGCAGGTGCACACAAGAAATGGCGAAGAAAACTAAAAAAAGCATAGGAAAAAGTATTGGGTCTGGCTACACCATCTATGGACAAAATACGAAAGCATTTTTGCACTATCCGTTCATAAATGGCAGATATTCAAATAATCTATAATGGGCTCACTAATATAAGTATCCGTTTGGAGAGTCCTATTCTCGATTTAGTGTTTCATTATCGTCGGTAATTTCTTTGTGTAAGACGTTGTTGATTCACAATTTATACCCACAGTTATATACAAATTACAAAGTAACTACTCAGAATGTATTCCAATTTCAAACTATTAAAGTAAGCAAAATAATTATACTTATAGGGAAAAAAAAAACGTGTACACAGTAAGTTTATAAGCTAGCCAATTTTATACTGAATTTTATTTAAATTTCAAAATTTAAAATCACTGTAGCCAAAAGATACTGCTAAGTCGCTCCAGTCGCGGATAACTGAATTATGTACATAAATACGGTTGAACACAATTCCCTCCTTTTCACTTCGCTGTTGTCGGGTAAAACACAAACAACTTTTAAAATCAGAATCACATCACGACTCACAACTCGATCAAACTACACCCACGCTTTAAGCTCTCACAATAAGTGACTCTTTGACGAGATGATTATTAGCTACACGTTGACTATCGGAGCACTATCTGGTTGTCACATCCACTCAGTTACCATCATTAGGCCTTGAGTAGCACGGTTCACAGTTAATTGGCACGTCATTGCATGATATGACTTGATCACTAATCAAATCTGCCGCGCCTGTGTTTAAGAGCCTACAAGGCAAGTGATTTACGACCGTGTGTTCGTAAGTTATGGTTTATTTTCCTTTTTGGTGGTGATTGAATGCTAGTGTCTAGTGGAGACAATGAGGCAGTACAATAGACGATATTGCGTATCTATGAGCTATGGTTGGAAGAGAATGATGCGGTATTGAATTTATTAAGACCTTTAGTGACGTATACAGTAGACAACAACAACCGCTAAGCCATGTCAGAGGCCTTCAGGCGGATTAAAAAGTTTGACATCAGGGCTAGCAACTCGGCCTATACGAACTTACTAGAGCAAATATAGTATATATGAAGTTAGCCTGCGCTATGCGTGCTATAATTAGCTTAATTGCGAAGAAACCGTACTATAAAAATGTCTGATTATAAATTGTAAATAGGTATATAAGTATCAATAACTTCGTCGATTGCTCTATAATACTCTTTGCTTTGAATTAATTAAAATATTATTTTCTTTTTTTTTTTCTACTAAAAAATAATTTTATTCATTAATAAAATCAGAAGAGTGCTAGTAAGATAAAAAGAGCTCACTGTAGCATTCGATAAAGTAAAATGAATGGACGGGCCCAAGAAAGACAATTTCGAAGACTTTAAAGTGAGCGCCGGCGCTCACCTTACTTCAGTCGCTCTCAGTCGGTGAAAAGTGCGAGACGTACGTTCGTCAATACATATAATTCCATTCCAAATATCCGCAAAAATATGCCTTGATATTATATTATGATATATGATCTCTTTTTTGTGACAAAAATGTACTATATGTATACATACTTTTAATTACATAATTGTACCCTAAGTTCAATTGTTTTGACTTGTTATTTTTAAAGAAGTTGTGTGGTTAGCGCCCGTCCATTCATTTTCTTTGGTCGAAGGTTGTAGATATTTATCAATTCAAACAACTTTTACTATGGGGCAAGCCTGAAATGGCGTAAACACAAATGTGCTGTTCCTAAGAAATATTATATTTAATCTCAAAAAATTATGTAAATCAATTTTTTTTTTTGTTTCACGTTTCGCAGCCGTTTTACCACGATCTCACCTGACGGGAAGCGACGATGTGGCCGAAGATGTAGCACGCTTGCCTAGGAGATACCTATTCACTTTTTTCTTGAACAGCCCCGGACTGTATCTGTCCGGAAAGACAGACGCAGGTAATGAGTTCCACACCTCTGCTGTTCTTACTAGGAAGGTGGATTGGAAACGTTTAGTGCGTTTGAATGGTATTTCCACCATTCCACCATCTCTTGTCCGTGCGTCTGGTTGTCTGGACATTTTATTAATGCCGTTATTGTGATTTTTATATAAGTTAGGAAACAAAATACGTTTACGTTAGTTTGATATTTTGCGTTATTCGCATTTACGAGTACCTTTCATGAGTTCGTTCGGCATTTATCCGAGCAAAAAACAGAGATTTTTAGGCGGGATTTTTTACGGATTATCGTGCTTTTAAAAACAGGATTACGTTTGGGTAATCTGAATAAAACCTTTTTTAGAGGCGTCCTAATTCTTTTTATTTGTTATGTTTACTTTTATTTTTTATCCTTTCCTGTTTTCCTAATCACAGTTCTATATCTTTTATAAGACACAATTAAAAAGTCAAAAATGTGTTGTTTTTACAATCTTGTTATACCGTTGCAATTAAACCGTTCTAGGTATAACTATTTGCTTCCTAGCGTTTCCTAGCTTTCCCAAAATGAACGAATCATTTTTTTTTTTAAAAACAGTGGTAACGCACCCCTAATTTCCTATTCACAAAATTAAACCGCCATTCAAAAAGTCACTTTGACCAGAACCGTTCAAACTCCAACTTCTATAACAAAGTTAATTAATCACTTTAAAATTAACTCGAAAAAGTCACTTTATATTTCAGCATTTCAACCGGCCGTAACTGGCTCGAGCTGGTTATAACTGGATCTGACCGGTTACATTTCAAACGTCACGAAATGAAAAGGTCGCAGGACAAAAAATATGCGAGACCCTCGTATGCCTTTTTTGGGCACGACCTTATTGTTGGCGATCTAGTTTTTATTACTCTGGCCAGACACGTAGAATTTGCTAAGAAATATGGCGTTGGTACCTACATTACACACAAATCTACAAGGAAAATGTATTGTAAGTTTGTCGCAGCCTTTTGTGGAAGACTTGTCAGAGAACTTTTTAGGACAAAACGTAAAAAAAAAAAAAAAAAACTCAAAATGCATATCTCTATAGTGTAACAACCGATTTTCTCATGAATTATAACTGATATCGGGTCAAAAAAAATTTTAAAGCTACGTAAATATACGTAAAGCTACGTACGGTCGGGTGGTTAAAGCAATTGAAAAAAATTTTTTTGATTAATGCATATTGTTTTTTTAAAGTTGAAAAAATATACCGTTTCCCTTAGTTATGTTCAATTTACGGGCCGGAAATCGGAATTAACTTAAGCAAGCCAATGCCCAAAGCTTACAGAAAAAATAAGGTTTTTCTGTGGTATGTATAGAAACCTGGCACAATACAAGACAGATCGGCGTAAGTGGGAGGAGGCTTATACTCTGCACTGGACTGATTAAATTACAGATGAGTGTGATGATGAAATAAATATCAAAAATGTAGTTTAGTATTACGAAACCTTTGAAGAACTAGTTTTCTCGCGTTTTTGCGTCGGGCTTTTTATACACTTTCATCGTAGCGGTATCTGACAATTTGATATCCAAATCTGTCGTAATTATTTACAAAATAATAAAGTAACACAGCAAAAAATCTCAAAAACTGAGCAAATTTTATTGCGATTTTCACCCTTTGAGTATTCCCCATCATGTAACTTTCAAATCAATACTACAAAAAAAACATTCAAATCTAATTCCTTTCCCCGCATTTAAGTAATTCACTTACAGCGCCGCCCCGTGGTAAGAAGGGGGAACTAATTGTGGCGTCACACAGAGATAACACGATTATTGTATGATAGAATTATGTCGTGTTCTTTGCGGTTTCGATATAATACAGTTATGTTGTGTAAGGGGTTTATGGATGTGGTTAGTTACCACGGGCATTTGAGGCAGATGCTGATAGCAGTAGTGACTTTATTGTGCCAGTTTTAAGGGAGATTTTTCACTGGCTAGCCAGCCAGGCACCAGCCTTCTCCCTAGGCCAGGGACGGCGACCAATGGCACGCGTGCCATCGATGACACTCGACAAAATATATTTTTTTGGTAGTATTTAAGAGTTTTGAGTATTTAGTATTATTATTTTCCGAATACTAAGTCAAAATTATTTGTAGGTACGTCTATGGCCTCATTAAACAGCTTTAGAAAGAATGGAAGATTTTTTTTCGAGTACCTTCTTTTCGAGTTTTTTTACCATCTTTTATTCAATTTTTTTCCTTCGACAAAATCTGTGAAAGAGATAGATAGCTCTTAAGGCACCCTTAAGGCGCACTACCGAAATTATGGGATGTGACGCTGCATTTTTTTTATTATTCTATTTAAAGAAGTTTTTGCATGCATACAGCAAGCATTGAAAAATATGTTAGATTATAATATATCATCTAACAATTACTTTTTTAATTTGGCGTTATAATGCCACGCCATAACGCCTGTTGCTTTGAAGGGCACCGCGGTTAAGTTTAGTCAAGGCTTGCCAATCATTAATTGAAGCAGGATGACTACTCATAGCCCACATTTTTAATAGTATAAATTCCGCATTATAATGGGCAATTTCTAATCTATGCTATCTTCCACAGCCACTAACACATACCTACCCATATTTGCAAACAATCAATACACGCTTGATTTGTGACCACAAAGTGGTACACTACTGATTGCTGTATTGTAAGCTATCTCGAACGCTATGGGACGAAGACTCAAGCCAATAGTCTGTAAATTAAAGTGATAGAGCTTACATTTGGTCGTGTATATTTCTCATCAAACGCAGGGTAGCTAGATGAAATTAGATTTTGTGTTTGGTTAACGAGAATTCATCATCATCATCAATCACACATCCACCGATTGCCCGTGTCTTTCACAATGTCGTCAGTCCACCAAGTGGGAGGCCTACGTACCCTGCGACTTGCGGTTCCTGTTCGCCACTCAAAAAGTTTTTCTCCCACATCGGTTACCGGTTCTGCAAGCGATATGGCCTGTCTGTTGCCCTTAAGCTTGGAAACCCTGAAAGCTATCTCGGTGACTGATTCTTCGACGAATATCCTCGTTCTGGATTTCATCATCTATTGAAATATTAAATGTTTGTACGAGTTGATAAAGGACGTACACGGACCCCGGAGTACGTGGACCTGCACTAAAAATTAAATTAAATAAAATAAGTTTGGTCATTAAGCTAGATTGTCCGCCTGATAGAAGTTTAAAGTGAGTTAGGACAATGACAATTATGCCGCCAAAAAAAAACCAACAAAATGATATAACAGAATTTTGGTGCTCAAATTAGTCTATTAGATATATTTTTTTGTTTTTTTTTTGTCAGTGAAAATCGAGCTTTATTGCATTAAGGCTGAAGTTTATTTCTGAAGGTAATATTCGTAACGCTTTGTTCAAAGTGGCAAGTGTTTGTTCAAAGTTTTAATAGGACAGTGAGCTTAAACTCGTTTGATTGAGAGTGCTTCAAAACTTACTGAAAATACTTGCCCTGTTCGGACTCGGATAGGCAACGTTCGGGATATTGCGTAATATCTTCTCGTCCAAAATCCCGCAGTGCCCGAAGACAAGGGAATTCAACCAATCTGTGTTGCCAGTGATGATTATTTTGACGTTTCCTAGTTTTAACTCGTTTCATATATTGCTACATTTTCTCATTGTATAATTAAGACTCGCTAGTAAATTTTTCCAATGTAACCTAAATTTAATTTAAACTATTTTGTACTCTGCAGGCAGCAAAAAATATTTTCATTTTAGTTTAGTCTAGTCGAACCTCCATGAGCACGACGTGGTCTCTTGTAATTGGGGGTGCACCCAGCTTGATGCCTATGTTTCATAATGTGAATGTAATGTGTAACTTCTGTTGGGGATCCATATTCTACAAAATAAATAAAATAAAAAAATAAATGATATATGGAACTGAAACGTGGTCCTTGACTACTGGCCTTTTGGGGATATTCGCCGAAGAACCAGTCACCGATATAACTTTCAGAGTTTGCAAGCTAAAGTGGCAATGGGCAGGCCGCGCATCACTCGAAGAATCGATAACCGAAAGGTTCTTGAGTGGCGACCACGAACCGGAAGACGAAGCGTTGGCAGGCCTCCCACTTACTAGGTAGACCCATGAAATTGTGAAAGTCGTGGGCAACAGGTGGATGCAAGTGGCACATTGTCGGTCGGTGTGGCGGTCTAAGCGGGAGGCCTATGTTCAGCAGTGGACGTCTTCTGGCTGATAATGTAATGTATGTAATAGTACAGTAAATAATATAGAGCGTAATGTGCATTTTTGTCTTGGTAAATCTAAACTCGCCCAAGCTGCTCTTGTCACTACCACTGATAGTGAAATTCAAATTCAAAATCATTTATTTCAGGTTAAATTTTAGTTTAGTTATAAGTTAGTTTTTTTTAATAGTGATATTTCAAAATAACACAATTTTAATCGATTCCAAAGCGCAAAACACCATACATTTATCCTGACTTATAATATTATTCAGAGGAATATAGCCGCATTCGTATCAGGACCAATAACACTTCAAGGTATGAAAATGAATACGTCCTTCTCGAGGAAAAAACTTCGCTTGCGTGATTCCAAACACCCTACATTACAACTGTCAGTCCATAGAAAACGTCAAAAAATGCACAAAAATGGATCAACGCCATCTAGCGAACTATAGAAAGTAACTTTGTATCTCTATCTGGATGTTTGTAGCGCTGTCACGGCTAAACAGTTGAACGGATTTTGATAAAGAGCTACTGTGTATCACAAATACGGACATAGGACACCTTTATTATGCCTACGTGAAAGAAGTCGCGGGTAAAAACTAGTTTAAGATAAAATAAACGCAATGGGCTGGCATACTGCGGAGCCAAAATATCGCGCACTAAATCATCACGAGTTGCGGTCAACGGGCAACAAAAGGTTATGACTGTAATTAGTTTTTTTGTCCCACTGTGCAATATTTCACGTTTTCGACCGCATACGTAATAATTTTACAATTAAAAATGCTTTTACGTTTTTTAACGGTCGTGTGGCATTTACGCGTAAATGGAAATGTTATGAATTTTTGGTGGTTTTATTTAAATTTGCAAACGCATTGTAGCGGACTTGCGTTGACTTACGCTGCTCTGGTCAGTCCCTCTGATTCAGAAACTTACCTGAAAAATACAATTATCTGATATTAGGATGGTGAAATTTAATTGATGTAAAAAGGCACATAATCGTCTCACAGCTATCTCACTTGCACATGGCATGTTTTGGGACAGACTGTGTAAAATACCAACAATTCTATGTTTTATCTGTCTGTAAGATTATTTAAAAAAAATACATTTTTGTGGAATTTCATATTTAGTGACTTTATATCTTGAATTAGAATAAAAATGCGAAAGGGAGATAACAGTAGACGTGAATCATTTAAGGCCCTTTTTAAACGATTACAAAAAGTAATTTTAGAAAACAAGTTATATGTATAATTATAAAGTATAAGACGCGTATCCTTTGTTCAACAAAATTTAAACCATTCCCAAACAAAATTACTTTCAGTCTTTTCAGAACTCAGCTTTTTAAATTCCAAAATTCACGAATTGTACACTCAAAAACCTTCATAAAAGTACGTGGCAGTAATTAAACTATTACGTAAAATGTAGAAAAAAGAGAACTCACATGCTCAATTAAAAAATCTACATACAAAATTAGTGAGACATTTTTCGCTGCAACGCGTTGTAGGGATTATTTCACTAACTATGGCAACAAAGAAAAAAAAATGTTAGAAAAAATGTTACCAGAAAAATTAATTATCGTTCGGAAAGGCGTGTATTGGGAGAGGTAAGAAGTTATTCCCAGCAGTGGGCTGGATGTAGCCTGAAGATGGCGACTACGATGAATTACATTATGCTATTGTATTTTAAACATAAGCAAGCCAATTCAAGACGATGCTTCTGGTTTTGTCGATAGAGTGTATGCTTTTGAGATTCCGGGTTCGGTTTCCGGCTGGGCAGATATATGAACGTTTGATGTTATTATCTGACCGGGTGTAGTTTTTCGTGCCTTTTTGTGTGGCCCATGGCATCCCCGATACCGGAAAACTTAGTGGAACCCTATGAATTGAAAGCATTTTTTTCTTGTTTGATAACTGCAATTTCTTCACTATTTCAGAAAAGATTACAAGTACTAGGAAAGTAGGAGGACTGATTGTAGCAAATAGCAATCGTCCTCCCACGGACCCGTGAACCAGTGTATATTAAAACTTCTGTTTTAAATTTTTGAATCTTGCTGTGTATTAAAAAAAAAACGCGAATATCACAAAATAGAAAGAAAAAAAAAGTACATGGAAATAGAGAGCAAATTAAAACTAACACAAAACCAAAATACATAATTTGTTTTTTATTCACTTGTACATAGGTAACAATTTAATAACTGTTTGAAATATTTTTAGAATAAAGTTGATGCACTGCAGTATGGACACAGAATGTGTCGTGTCGCGTGTTAGTGTAAAGCCACAGACAACCACGCCATTACAACATGCTACAGGATGTAACTACTTCTAATACCTACCTACGGTGAAAAATGAAAAAAAAAAAAAAAAATCATTCTGTTTTTTTTCTCTATCACTATTTTATTCGTAATGAAAGCATATCTTTGTGATCAAGACTGTCTTTTCACTTTGTCACGTCATTGCATAAAGCTCACTTGCAACAAAATTTAGTATGTACTAATCTACTCTAAGCTATCTACTAATTTAGTATGTAATGAGCAGACTTTACTTCCAGTATAAAAGCAACAATTTATCTTGAACCCAATGCACTTAACTTTCTTTATTGAGACTGATCCTGAAACCTTTGTTGAGAATTAGATTGTAAATAAATTCCCGCAATTTATTGCACTTGCATTTGCACTATTGGCTTGCGTGGAATATCTGAATGCCCCGTCCTAATATCATAGTTATTAGACCACCCTGAGGCCTCTAACATAGCCTAACGATTTTTTTGCTCTTTTTCAGATGAAAAATGAATTTTTCACTCACGAACAAAATTCACTTGAAGAAATTCAATTTCTTGCAAGTCTACTTCGTATCAAGAGAATTGCTAGATAAACTGAAGACAATGTAATAAGTAGTTGAAACGAACTAAGCAAGAATAACAAATAAAATAACAAAGAGAGAACTCGGTGGCAATTCATCAGGACTTCGTTTGAGATAAATTGTTTTCTCTAGCTCCAAGACTACCAGAATGCATAAAATACATTCGCAGCACCAAAAAATAAACTTTTTATAGACATAATTAAAGCACTAGTTAGGTTACAAAATGTTTTTACTAGAGGAATTCGCAACCACAAGACTTTTTAAAAAAAAACTCAGAAGATGCAGATGCTGAACGTTGTTTCTTTAGTCACGAAGCAAACGCGCGTTTGCGTTTCTGCCAAAAACGCCATCTGTAACCGCGCGTAGCAAAACTTGAAGCTCATAGTTTCGCTTCTCAGTCTATTTATCTGTTCGTCAGTAATATAAGTCGGACAGACACCTGATTGATGAGAATAAATAAGGTAAAAAATGGGTTTCAATTACGGAAAATCGAGGCAAAGAAACAAATTCAGATCTCAGATCTCAGGCTGCTAGGAAAATTATTGAACTAGTGCGGTAGCGGACAGGTAGCGGTATTTTAACGTAAGACACGATGCAGAAACCGCCATCATCAAAGTAAATACCACAAGAATACAGCGGCAATGTGAACGTATCTATAAATTCATTCATTCTTCTCAGGTTAATTCTAATTTATTATTTCTTACACGTATACAGAATTTTTAAACAGATACTTTACAAATAATAGGAACAAAAACCGAGTTTTTTTTTTTGAAAGGGCTTAATAACAACACAATACGTAACAATAAGACTGGTTAATAATAAGACGTAAGACTGACGTAAGACGTAAGACTGACAATAAGACGTAACAAACTGGTTAAAGTATCAGATGAATCAACGGACCCCAAAATGCAGGCTAAGCCTAGTTTGGGGCCCACTGGTAAATCGTTGTAATATTTATTTATTTTTGGTTATAAAAACGATTATTTTATTATTATTATTATTATCATTTTGACCCGACACCCCTGGAAATAGGGTTACAGTTTTAAATACAGTTTTTTTTTGGATAAGAGAATGTAGTTAACTATTATGTATGTTTGTCTATTCCTATGTGACCTCCTACCACTAACGGCTCGAATTTTCCCGATTTTGGATTAAGAGGAGTCGTTAAATACGTTTTTAAATCAGGAATATTATAGCCTTCACTTTACAGTCAGTTGTTTTTAAAGAATGGTTAATCAATTTAGTTTAACTTTATAAAGGTAAATAATAACAAAATAAACATCCTTATTCGTAGTACCAAATTAAAACGTTTTTAGATAACTAGCGTCATTACTGACTTTCTAACTAGCTACTATATTTTAACAGTTTTCGGCAACATTTTCGGTCCCAAACTACAGTAAAAAAGTCTTGCGGTTATGTTCCAGCTAAGCGAGTCATAAGAATTTTACATTGTAGCCTACCAAGACTGTAATAACATCATCGTAGTTTTACTACTCGTCGTACCCAAGCCCAAGCATTCGCGTATTTTACTGTATATCGAAAAGAACCACATTTTACGGTCCAGACTTAATAATAGATTTAACTGGTGCAGGCTCGCTAGTTAAAATATTTCATGCCCTTGCGAGTTGCTAGTGATGCACCTTTTTGGTAGCCGGATTTGGCTTACGCCGGTAAAACTTAGCTTAGAACAGCACCCATAAGCATGGATGCATTGCCGCGCATGGTTGGCAACAGTTCAGTTTTTAACAACAGTTTTGAACAAAACTCTGGGTGGCACTGAACTGTCATGGGCAAGCGTGACGCCTAACGGTCGAGCGACTTGCTCGTCTCTTCACCAACTTCCTTAAAATAAGTAAAATACAGACTATGAGCGGAGTTCTGTTTAAATAGGAATAATAAAAAGGAAAATATATATCGTTTATTTAGTTATTGAGATTAGGTTATTAAGTTGTGTAGAATTTAGCCCAAATATTTTCTCATAGCCTGAATAGAAATATCATATTTTTCAATAAATTTCCCGGTCAATCAGTGTGTACCTAATTATTATAAATAAGTGAACTCTCGGGGAAATTTTCAGTTATTTTATGGCATTTAAATAAGATAATATTAGTTAAGCACGCTGAATTGATGGAACTGTATCGGAATACCCGGCCTAAACACAACGCATCTCATCCCTAGTAACAACTTTTGTAGCGAACGTATTAAAGTTTTATCCTGCACTGTGGATCGAGTTAGAAGTTGGACATTATGTCCGCGTAGTGCACGAGGACCCCATGCGGCGTTCATTCAATTATTTTGGCGCGGGATTACGGTAATTGTCTTAAAATTCGTAAATGAAAATACGTGCTTTGATGTACAAAGCTAAAAATAATTAATGCTAAAATAACTATTTTTATCCTTTCATTAGTGTTTGTTTATTATCTTTTGTTGTATAAACATCTTAAGAATAGAGTACACCGCCGTCTCATCCATACAAAAAGCGTAGTCTGAGTTCGAAGATTTTTTTATGTTAACCGTGAAAAACTATGCTTGCATGTTTGTTTTTTTTTTAAATTTCGCAATATCTTCGTTGTTGAAGGCACATAAAGTGACAATAATTGCTTCGAAAATCGACGTAGAAAAGTAGTTGTTGTTAGAATTCCATAATTTTTATTTTATTTGTGTTAACAAAACATAGCGGTATAGATTATAGTTTATCCAAGCCATTGAAACCAAAAACAAAAGATTTTTTTAAGATTTTGGGGGTGATAACAGACTACCCCCTAAACGATAATTTCATCAAAAAGTTAAGAAAATTCACTCTCTCTTTAGCACGCACGAGAAACGGAGCGACAGCTATACAATTTCAAATGTCAAATCCGCCAAAATCTCGCGGACGGACTATCCTCTTAATTGATAACATAAAACTATAGATAAATATATAATACTTTATATCCTAGAAAATTAAAATGCGAACAATATAAAAACTTTGTGGAAATTCCGCGAGACTAACCACCGTGTAGTAAATAAGATTAACCCATAATACGCAGACAAAAAAATATCAAAGCTTTATACTGGATATTTGGTTAGACGACGGACATCTTCTAAGATATCATTGTATCTCGTCAAGAAAAATTTAAAATAAAGTACTTGTCTCAAAAATAAAGTTAAACTCTACACCAAATATTACAAATGCGAGAATAAATAACCCTGTCTTTATTTTTCAGTACGTAATAGATCTAGTGTCTCTTGCACACGGTACAATAAACCTGCGCAACTTGAGAAGGATACACTTATCATATACATTTTAAGCGAACCACGGGCGGGCTCACAAAGCTTAGAACAAAATTATAAATGAGAAATTAATTATTCCCAGTTCACTCCGCAACAATTGCCAAAGTACAGATAAACATAAAACAACAAAAATATGGTTTCAAGATACTCAGGTGAATTTTCTCATGTCTAGTATTTTCATAAAGGAAACTAATACTAAGCAATCCGCAAACTATGCCCCGAAATTTTAAGCAATATATTCCTTAATTCCAATTGGAATTATATCGGATTCTTTCCGCTTCGTAATTCCAGATCTGATAGGATTCCGAGTGGACAGATCTGATAACTTTATTGATGAGCTCGTATCATTAAGAAGGATGGGTCTTGGAATGTACTGAACCTTTTGCAGTACCTCACGTCATAGTAACTATCACTAAAGATAGTAATCAAATTATAAATGTTTTTCTTTTGAAGATTTGAATTTTCTTAATTGCCACATCAGTACTGATTGACATAGGTTAATGTGACTGGGACATTAACCGACTCAGATTTTGAGTATGGATACTTCATGATATTTAGGGATATGTTATTTGATACTAGTTGTTACCCACGATTTCGATCACGTGGACGAAAAAAAGTATCCTCTGTCTTTGTGATATACAGTAACCTTATCAAATTGTATCAAGATCCTTTGAGCCGTTTGACCGTGGTAATGCAACAAACATCTAGACAAAGTTACTTTTTTTTTTGACGTTTTGTACAGACTGACAGTTGTAAAGTAGGGAGTTCTGAATCTCGCAAGCAAAATTTTTTTCCTCGCCACGAATGTATACGTTTTTATACCTCGAAGCTTTATAGGTCCGGATACGACTACGGCTATATTCCTCTATATAATATTAGCTAGGAAGGGAGACATGCTAGATATTTTACTATTAGCTCACCCGATGTCAAGTGACGGTGTGGTCGTGTTTTGTATACAACTAGCGTGGACTGGAACTGGCTCTCAAGTGCGGCTGCCGGAACAGGGGAGCCGTGTTCTAAAACTATCACCATGCTACAGTTTCATCGCAATTTATTTCCATTCACCATTAACTTAGATAGATAACTCCTTAATAAACGGACGCGCTAACCACTGAGCTGTCATAACTACAGTATTACTACTATACTATTCACTACTATAATTTGCCGCCAATCACTCCTGTGTTCAGTTTCGAAAAAAGCACTGTTTTAGACTTTCGTGGTGGTTTGCTACATTACTATTAGTACTAACGGGATATTTAGCACGAATTTTATTTTTGGTGAGTTATTATTTATTGTTGTGTTATAGTGAGTTATTATTAAGGAAGCAGTTAGTAAATTACTGGACCTAACAACTTACACTGCGGTAAGTTTTATTTTAGACAGGCAGGTCCCAATATCCACTATTCCACTAATAGTATAAGTCTGAATAGCCTAATATAAAAATAGTTATTCTCTAGACCCATCTCGATACCTTACAACAGAAAAAAACCCAAAAATACTCGACGAATGAGCTACTTACATAACTATAATTTTCTTCCACCACACAACAATAAAATATTCAAGCAACCTCTTCTACATAGTTCCATGTCCCGCAGGAGACAGGAGACAAGTAGAATTACACCAGAATTATTGAAAAGGTATCTTGTAGTTCCGCGGGGTTCCCCCGAGACGCGTATTTAAAGAGGGTTTTTCTGTAATCTTAAAGGATTAATAAAATATTCAGGTTACAGTGAAACGCTTTCAGGAAAACTTACGTTTTGGAACTATTGCGTGAGAACTTGAGGATTTCTTAAAAGGATAGTGTGACACACCTCAAATTGTAAATTAAACTTTCACAATTTGAACATTGCTCGTTGTGTTTATATCGTAGCTCTAGGTGTTCCTAACCGATCACCGATGTTAAGCAACGGACGACACGGAAAGTCTTAGGATGGGTGACCGCAAGGTGAATTTCTTCACGTACGCACACAGCGATTGTTTTTAAACGGACAGCCGGGTGTGGAACTCTTTTTGGCAGAATCTGATTTCCCCGAAAAGTTAATTATTTATGTATGTCTTTTTTTTACATAAAGTCATTCAATATAAATATGAATTAAATTAAGTTGTGACTTACTAAGTGACTAGTTATGCTGACGTCCCGCGCGGTTCACTCGTCCAAACGTGCCCATCAGGCTAGCGGCGTTCCCCCGCTGTATAGCCAGGGAAATATGCTGGGTCAGGTAGTGTTCCGACCGTGGGTCAATATGTATGTCTTCAAATCTAGAGAAAACAGGTTCCTCCTAATATGTGACAGTGCTCCAACCTAGACCGCATTTTGAGATGTCATCAAAGTGAAGCCTATTTAGGAAGAGTAACAACATTCGAAGAAGAGTGCGAAGAATATTTATTTCACGAAGTCATACGATCCCTCGAAGACTTTTCTATCGCGTTACAGAAAAAATATAATATTATTCTTTCACAAATATGAATCTAGATCATTTTTCTTTCTTTTCTATATTCACCACCTTTTCCAACTTGGTTCGTTTTCTTCATTCACCGAATAATACAATTATAACCAGTCGCATTTCTCACAGAAACAGGAAGATAAATTACTCGCCACAAATCTAATCGGGGCCTAATTTCGGTTTTTAGGCGCGAAGAGATTTATTATGAAGGCGTGTTCCTATTCGTTACGTTGTATAAGGCACAGCGCACACTGCCTGGTGTGTTACATGTTTTTTTTTAATGATTCTTATACATGGCGAGACTAGCGATTCGCTCACCTTAGAATTTTGAACTTCTACAGTTCACAACCATGCGTTCGTGCATTTTTATTAAGCAAATCGGCAGTTATAATTATGTATGTGTGTAAATTTATCCGACGATAACTTATGAACGGTTGATCCTATCTTCATGAAATGTTGTAGGTACATTTCGATGAGCAACATAGGTCTAGGGGTATACAGTAAAGTAATATCGCGAGGTCATAGTTACTAGCTAAACGATTACGGTATCTATCTAGTTCACAATCCCACGGCCAATTTTACTGAAACTCGAATTAAAAATTAGTTTCGCGCGAACTACTTTTTTACGCGAGTTTTCTTCTGACAAATATTTAAACATAAATACAAATGCCGACTTGTTCCCGTACTCTGAGTTCATGCGTCGCTCGGTCAAAACTTAAAATTCGTTTCCTAGGTAGGTATTGGTGTCGATTCTGTCTTATCACTCACTAAACTAAAAATCGTGATTGTGCGAGCGAGAGAACGTGTATAACGTAAAAATAGCCTTAACTAATTTATGAGATTAGAAGAAACATAATATTTCTGGATACATACACATACATAGACTGTACAAATCATAACCCTCCTTTTTCAATAGTCGGGCAAAATTAACACCCCACCGCATTGCTTCCACAAGTTATGCCGCTCCTTACTCGCTCGGCGCGGCTTCCTTTCCGATGGCTGATAAAAACCCGCCAGTGTGTACGATTGTGAGATAAAGCCACTTACTTGTGTATTTCAGCGGCTGGATACACATTTAAATCGAAAAGGTACGCCTCGTATAGTACGTTTTATGAAAGAGTAAGTAGCATTTAAAGTATAGGTAGGTACGTCTATTTGCACAAACAGTTTTGGCTCTACCAATAAATGCAACGAAGCTGTTATGTGCAAGCGTGTCGTTACCATCAGACAAGCGACTTGGCTCAATTAGACGCTGAGCTACATAAACAACACCTTGTCTGTCTTATACACTGAAAACTAAAACTTACTAACTTACTTCTTTTGTCTCTTTTCATTTAAATATCTGAATAGTAAAAAAAAATTGAGTATTACTAGTACGTGAATGATTTATGTTATTGTAAATATTTTTGCTATTAAGTGTAATATAATATAATATTTATATATATAATATTTTTTGTTCTCAATATCTGCTTGCGTTTGACTGCTACCGTCTGGCTGGTGTTAAGTAATGCTGAGGCCTAATTACAGTTTTACACAACAAATAATTTCTCCCGACGCACCTGACCCGACCAATTTTAGTAGCGCGGGAAACTTCATAACCAATAGCAAAGCAAAGTACTACGTGCGCTAAAATTTTGCGCTGTTATTGGTCGACCAATTTCGCAAAATCGCTGCCGCCCGTTCGCCATCTTATACGAATCGTGTAAGCAGGACCGAGCTACGAATGCATAGCAAGAAATACACTACCATTGCAAATAAAGTACAATGTAGAATGTAGATTATTTACACGTTCGGCTACTGTCGGAAACAGGTCTGCGTTTTTCTTTACGAAAACTGTCGATCGGAATTATTTCTAGTGTAAAACAAAACTGTACGCGCTTGCCAAAAAACTGATTCATTAAAGACTTGAAGACTTTGCTAAAGGCTTTGCCAAGACGAACTTATTGCATCAATGTTTCTAAGATATGTACAGCCAAGGAGTAGAACACACTGCCGGCTTTCTTGAAATATAAAATCTAGGGTTTTTTTAATGTCAGAGAGGTCTTCTAATCCTGCATGTTCGTCTTAGACCACTTCGTCGCTTACCAGCAGTCGAGCCGAGACAAATATATTTTGGCTTTGAATAAAGCGAGTGAAATCTAAAACCACTAAGGTTATAGCTCTATCATACAATCAGCTGCAATCAAACCAATGACAGTGCAAGTGTATATATTTCCGACAAAAACTGCATCTCACGTTGTTTCTACCGCAGAAAGTAAAACAGTTCTTTTGCTCACAGCTATGGCAAAATAGATTGTCTCGTACTAGACAATGTATGGTGTAACTGATGCTTTATCTTTGCCTGCATGTGCCCGCGCCTCGCAGTTTTCCAGTTTATATCTGTAACTTGCAGTTATTTGCACTCTGTATTCAGGGTCGAAATGTTTTTTGATAATTTAAAACTAAGATCAGGAATTGTACGAGCGCGTACGGAGCACAACATGATGCGCTCGAGCAAATAGAAGTTGCTATACGATAGGCATTGATCCGCTTTTGTACATTTCTGACATTTTGCATAGTATGACAGTTCCAAATAAATTGGCCGTGCCCCATACGATGAAGAGATCCAATAAGGAAGTTTCTTCGACCACACTTATTAAAACCTTCCTTATTGATTTCCTTCATTGTTTTATGAGCTACATCGTAAGCTCATCACATAAGATCAAATCATTCGACGTCAATCGACTACTCTTATTTCTCTATCTTCGACAAATACCTTCGTTAAGCATCACGGACATTCCGTAACGAAACCAATCACGGCATTCCCCACACACATTACTCTGCGAGACTATTCTGATGCGCTAGAGATAATCTGTCACTGTCTCTCTAGTAAGAAGTATGATGAGAGTGAGCGTGATCGAGATTGTCTCGAGTGCGCGTGAGTAGCTCCTCAGTGGTTCGCTTTAATTCCCTGATTCGGAATGTCTGACGTCAGATCGGCTGTAAGTCCTTCCTTTTCCGCCATCTCGTTATTACTTTGACATCTCCTGTTGGTAGATCTAATTGAAAGGAAAGATAAAGTTTCTTTGTAACTTGTACCTTTGCAATGGACAGTCTTAACTTCAAATAATGTCTACTTGCTTATTGGAAGATATTTTGTTCTCAAATTTGTCTCTCAGACATCGGTTTTCGTAGTAATTTCAATGCACTAATACTATTTTTATTTATTCTGTGGTTTTTTTTTTTTTTTTTTTCTTTTTCCTCCTAAGAGGGTTTTGGCGTCGCACGTCTTATGCATTTGCCAGTGTCAAGTATACATATTTATTCTCAAGTTTAGTTAGATATAATCAAACAAGTCATAGTCACTGTCAAAGTAGAGCAAAGCAAGTCATGGTCAAGTCCTAGTCATGCCCCAGTAAAGTGGTGAAAACTTTACTAGAGCCTTCTATGGAGTTTTGGAAACAACTCGAAAATTCACGTTTCACGACATTATACCATTCACCAACACTCGTGCATGTTCACGAACACTTAACGGGTAAAAATTCACAGTTTTTACACATTAACACTCGAAATAACACAAGTAATGGAAAATAATATAATGACGCGACATGATTTCTTCACGTTCCCGCCAAAACTCCTATTCTGTGGTTTAATCCTGTGTCAGTGACTAGCAGCGCCCCGGAACCGGATCCCTTACAGAAACCGTTTTTTTTTTTTGTGTATAAAGTTTTGGTTTTGTTGCGCGACCGCGAGGTTTTGGCGCATTCGATGTTTGAATTGTATAGCTGTCGCTCTTTTTCTCGTGCGTGCGAAAGAGAGTTAGTGAATGTTCCTAACTTTTTGATGAAATAAGCGTTTTTTTTTTTTCTTCTTCTAAGAAGATTTTGGCGTCGCACGTCTTATGCATTTGCCAGTGTCAAGTATACATATAATATATATTTTCAAGTTTTGTAAAATATTATCAAACAAGTCATAGTCACAGTCTAAGTCAAGCAAAGTAGTTCACGGTCAAGTCCAAGTCATGCCCCAGTAAAGTGGTGAAAACTTTACAAGAGTCTTCTATGGAGTTTTGGAAACAACATGAAAATTCACGGCTCACGATATTATACCATTCACCAACACTCGTGCATGTTCATAAACACTTAACGGGTAAAAATTCACCGTTTTTACACATTAACACTCGAAATAACACAAGTTTTGGAAAATAATAAAATGACGCGACATGAATTCTTCACGTTCCCGCCAAAACTCTGAAATGAGCATTATGGGTAGTCTGTTATCACCCCCTAAATTTTAACCAAATCTTTATTTTTTTTGTGTCTGTGGCTTTATTAATATAATCTATGCCGACATGTTTTTTTTTTTCAAAAAATATTAATTGTATTCTAATAACAACTACATTTATCGTCGTATATTCATCACATTTTTTTTTTTTTTTTATAAAAACGAAGAACTATAAAAAACGAATCTTCAGTGTTTTTCACGGTGTAGATAACATATGAAAAAACTAAAGAAATCCTGTAACATTAAAACTGGCTGTATATGACCTGAAAAACTACATAAACTTTCGTAGTTCTCAATTCGTCGTATTCAGTTGATAGGGATCGGCAGCGACTGGTAAGCTGGACGCCAGCTGGAGGTCGCCCGCGCCATATGGCAACTGGGCATAAGGGCACACATCTATATAATGGTGTGAGGAATAAGCGGTGGCGATGGAAACGATATAGGTGAAAAAATAGAGTAATAGTTCGCTCTGAAGTAATTCAAAATTTTTACGTACTGAAAATAAATGTGACTATGGCAGTTTTAATAGGTAGTTACCATTCACGTTTTAGTCGTGATTTTAAGGAAAAGTTCAATTTATAATAAGGGCGAAAAAAACTTAAGATTTCATTAGAATTGCAAATTCTAATTTTTTTCTTGCTCTAATTTTATCAGACTTTTGGATGCTCAGCAAACTTAATCAGACAATAGTCATAATTTCAGTCATTTCACGCTTGTTTGAAAGACATTGCGATGACTGACCTGGTCATGAGGAAAAGGGACAGATAACACACTGGCTCTTCACTGGCTTCTTAGCAACTGTTTCTATAGCATCAAAGAATTTATAAATCTTTAATACAATTTATATAACAATAATAATATATAATCTTATACTATAGTTCTGCTTGCAGACTAGATATAGCGTCATACGAAAATGATTAACAACGCCATTATTAACATGAATTATAAATAATTTGAAATAAATGATTTGATTGATTTATTGAAATAATGTCGATTGCTCTAGCATCAGACCGCAGAAACCAAAATGTTTCTCTTTCTTTCTGCACATTGAATTTGTTTATTTTCTACATAACCAAACCCAAAATGCGTGAAGTCTCATGGATTTCAAAGTTTTTCACTTGCCCCATACCCTAAATGGATTATTCAATTGGCAGTGCACTTTTTGCTCGTCCATTCAGCACTGCGCTCCATCGTATTTGAACTGCTAGAGGGTTTATTTATGAATGCACCATCTAAATTCCATTTCAGGTGAAGTGTTAGTAAAAAAAAATGAGCCGTGGTAGCTCAGTGGGAGCACGCTCGCCTCACATTTGTGGGGTCGTGGGTTCGAACCTGTACCAATGAGTTCTTTGGAACTTACGCCCGAATTTACCACTGGCTTTTCGGTGAAGGAAATTATCGTGAGGAAACCTGAATGTTTCCGAAGAAGAAATTCGATAGGGTATGTGAATCCGCCAACCCGTAATGGGACAGTGTGGTGTGCTGGGACATTATTGCACACACGGTCATCTGACCCCAAACTAAGCAAAGCTTGTAATATGGCTGCCAGAGACTGATATACGTACATAGATATTTTAAAATACAATACAATACAATACAATACAATATAACTTTATTATACACCAAAAGACAATAAAACTTAAATATGAACAATAATAGAAACCCGGTAGTATAATGGGCGGCCTTATCGCCTAAAGCGATTTCTTCCAGACAACCTTGGGATGGACAGAATTATGTATGAAAAACACTACGGTCGGTGGTGTAGATAACTACATAAAATATATATAGTATAATATATGAAAATACATGCATAATCCTAATACTTACATAGAAATACATACAATAATTACACACTATATATAAATACTATAAAACTCACAATAGATACACATTATACATACGTACCAATTAACTTAAAGAAAGATAGTGTTTGTAAACAAGGTTCTTAAAAATGGGAAGCGATTTAGCCTATAAATACATACTTATATAGATATTAACACCCAGACATAGAACAAACACAAATATTCATCAGATGAATGTTTGTCCTAGATGTGAATCGAACCCACGCCCTCAAACACAGAAGGTAGCTTCACTATCAACTGAGCCACCGGGGCTGTATATAATAACATATCATTCATCAGAAGTAGGTCTCACATTTTTCATGAAAAGCGGTTGAAGGGTTATTTTAATGAATGTTCATTTATTTATTTATTGTTGACTGTCTATTTTTTTACTTGATCGAAGAATAATAAATGTAGGTAAATTGTGAAATCAATTGATGTAAGGTTTATTATTTAGCATTTGGCAGATAAAAATATTAAAGCCATCACAATTTTGACTATCAATCAACCAAATTGATCAACACTTTATATTCTTCCCAAAATGCGCCCTCACACCAAGAGTAACTAGCTACTTACCCAAAATTAATATTTCGCTACCCTCACCCAATGCTGCCAACTGTCGAACAAAATACCAATAACATCGTAACTGTCGCGCTGAAATCAGATTACGTCTGTCTGTCTGTCTGTGGCCCCCCGAGGTTGACGACCCCGCCATTGTTCGCCTTGATTGAATTCAAACTAACTAACTATAGGATTAGGGTTACCGGTTTTGAGCATTTAGAAGCTTTAAGGATCTATTGATTTGTTCTAGAGAAAACCGTTAGATGTATCAGAGCCTTCCTTTGAAAGAATGCATAGCAAAGCCTAGCTCCTCGCCTAGCCTCCTCTTCCTCTGTCGAAAAAGTCGACATTTTCGACAACGTTCAATAAACAAACCAAGAGTCGTGTTTTTAAGGCCAAAAAAATGTAAGCCTATATTAAGACACAGGCTAAAAATTTAAGCCTATATATTAAATTTTTTTTTTTTTTTAAATTTAATTTTTAATTCATTAAAAAAACTTAATGTAATTTTTAAAATAATATATTTTTTTCATCATAAAACGTTACAAGGGTGCTAATCATAGACGTTGTTTAATATTTTGATATAATTTTTTTTTGTTTTATTTTTTATTTTTCTTGTAATTTTTAATTTCCTTTTAATATTTAACCTTAAATAAATGATTTCGAAAATTTTAATTTTAATAGAAGACGACTGGAAGAAATTCAACGTATTCAGTAAGTTCAGTAGGTTAAGAAATCTTCAGTAGGTTATCTCCTAAAACTTAAAAAAAAAAAAACATATTTTTTTGATACATATTAAAATACCATATTGTTTGTATCGAGAACTTCTTGTTACTTTGTAATAAAAACTTTGCTGAAATTATGTTTCGCCAGCTTAATTAAAGTTAAGACAACGCCATACCAAATTGTGTGGGTAGGCTTTCAGCCGATGTTTCCGAGCAAAATTGTCCCTTTGGCTGATTTTGCTGCAATTTTCCGGCGAGTTTATAGCACCAATCACTACCGGCGGCCACTGGAACGTGTAAACGAGTCCTAAACAAAGCGGGCCCGAAGCATATCAGCGGAAATTTCGCATAGACCGTGTCCAATTAAAAATGAAGCTTTACAGTTTAGGGATCTGTATTGTGACAAAGTAAGACGGTGTAGTAGTTTTTAAAAGCTGTCTTGTATTGGTGAAAATATTTTAATACAAAAATAATAATGCTTCTACTTATTAATATTGCTACCGTATCAGAAATCTAGTAAGGTAAGTCATCATAATGACGTCAGCATTATGTTCTATTATCATGACTAATCAAATCTAATGACATGAATATATATCTATATTCATGAATATATATCTATATTCATGTCATTAGTTAAATTATCAAGTTGGTGTAGTGTGTAGTTGGTTAGGGTTCCCTGTTTTACTACGGATAGCCAGAAAAAAAACATGTATGTTTCTTGTCCGTTAAAATCAAAAATAAAATGGATGCGGAACCACCTACTCATAAATATAACCCTCACTTAATAAATTTATTTTCCAATTAAAAAAACCGGCGTAGGGTCAGCACGACCAAAGTTGCGCAGCTCTTTGATACACAGAGGAAAAGGCCTGATGGCCAAAGTTAGGGAAAAGAGGCAAAGAAGGTAAAGTCTAGATTTTATTGTATAAAAGTCAGTAAACACTGGTTATGGCACTTTTTGTCTGAGACTGCGAACAACTTTTTCTAAAATAATGTTCGAAGTATACTTTTTTGAGGCATTATTTACCGTGATAAATTCTAAGAAATTGCCCAGTTTAAGAGTCTTTTTTCAAGTATATTTTGCAAGTTTTCACGATATTGTTACGACATTGTGACATGACAATTACATTAATGCCAATTACACAAATGATTTGATTGATTGATTATAATAATTACGGAAAATATTTTATAGCAACTTGTAACTTACGGCAACCACTCACGGTGTATTTTCTTTAGAATATTAAAGAGTGTCTCGTCACGACCTTTCTATACAATTGAAAAGCAAAAGGGGAATTCCATAAAATGCTAATGCATATAAATAAATTATTTTCGTAGAAAAAAGTCTTTGTATCCGAGAAGTTTGAACTCGGAGAACGATATTTTTTTGGACTCGAAATTGTGAACTGTCCGTTAGATTTGACAAAACCTTTTATGAAACGTTTGGAACACAACAAGATTTTTTTTTTAGTATAAAGGTAAGTTTTTTGGCGTGTACTAATTTATTTATATTTATTTTTGAAGTTGTTTTTCTTTGAATGTTTAAACGGTGGATTAGTTTGTTAAGCTTCGTAATGTTGTGGGGAATTAACAGTGACTTCCTTATAAATTACCCACGAGTCTACTGAGCAGGAGTGCAATCCATGGCAATTTCGATTAGGACAGCTATTTACGATGTATCTTTTTTTCCTACGATACTATCGGTAGTGCTGGTAATAACAATCATAGCTGCGAGTTCAAGAAATTCAAATTCCAGGGTACCATACTCGACCAGGTCAGTTTACGTCAGGTGAGTTTGTGGCACAATGATTCGAATGTCAATAATATAAATTATGTTAAATAACAGACTTCACCACAGACTCTATCTCCCTCAGACCTCGCCACACTCGATCGCCCGAGCCCATCAGCTTTCCAATCTGTTATTAAATTCAGAGACAATCTCTCAATCTTTTCCAAGAGGCTTGAATTCGAATCTTTCCGCATTTTTAAAGCCCCAAATGCGGAATTCCGTTGAATGAAGATTCTATTAATTTTGGAATAGAAATGAAAAGAGTATTTTAACGATCGTTTCGCCCTTTTTGTAGATTTGATGAATGGATCGCGTGTTCGTGTCGCTTCCTATAGCACTTGGTAATAATTATAGAAACGTAGATGTGCGCTTCGTAGGTTCATTCAGCATTGTATCTAGCGGGTCGGTTAAATAGAGACTTCAAACATTCGGTTTTTGAACATTTTTTTTTTGAAATAAACTTAGAAGACCTTTATGCCATGCCATTTAAAGATATTATTATGTATTTTTTTAGTTTTTTACTCAACTACAAGTGTTGCTTTGAAAATGTACATCTCTCAAATTATTTAAAAAAAAAGAAAACCTGTATGTGTCTTGTGTAACCGTGAATCAATGATGATGCGAATTCTCTCCACGAATAGCCAAAGATTTTGTGGTTTTAGACCACCTGCAGGGCTCTCCGAACGTCTAAAAAGTCTGGTAGAAGATTCCTCTTTTAAATAACACTACACTCCCCATCCTATCTCAAGCATACTCTGACTTGCCACGTGAACTACAATATCATAGCCATATATTTTATGTTATTAAACATGTACAACTCTGCAAGAAACATTTTCCTTCTGAACTGGATCTATAAGGCACCCAAGAAACAGGCTTTGCTGCCTGGTTTGGGTCCCGGTGCCAACGCTCGTAAGCTGTTTCCTTAGCCTTAATATCTTGTCATTGTTATTTATCTGCTTGTGAACCTAGACATGAGGCTTAGTTGGAATAAAGTGCTTACTTATTTAAACCCATAAGCTCACAACTAGGTTTCCCTCTGTCGTGGATACCATGGAACACACACAAAGGCACGCATAACTAACATAACATCCAGGCCCAGAGCAGATACTTAAATTCATCTTTGAAATATCCAAACGGCTGGGAATCGAACTCGGGACCTCATAGGGCAGATGCTCTACCACTGAGCCATATCGGTCGGTTAACGTCTTTAATGCATTCTACTTAATGTATTACGTCAGTAACTTTAAATCTATTTTGCTCTAAAAGTATTTCCTCAATATCATAAACCTTTCGAACCTGCTCGAGTGCCGTATACTACCTTTGCCGGCTTCAGTGCAGTGATGGAACGACGCCAAGATGGATGGCACGATTGCACTCTGCGCCACCTGCATTACTATGTTCTAGTTTTATGTTTAGATGCCGTGATCTTAATCCAAGTTTTCCCAGTTTTCTATATAAATAACAATTTTGAACGTGGCCTAGATTAGTTTAGTCAAAATTATTCATATTTCATTTACATAGGATCATTACTAATTTACCAAAGTTATCTAACGGGCAGCTTTCTTACAACACACCCGAGCACTGAGACTGTGGTCAGTATGCCGAGTGCGAGTTTTTCCAATTACGTTTACATAATACTATGATTTGTATGAAATAAGAGCAGCGCTATCTAGCGCCATCTAGATGGCACTGCTCTTACTTCATACCAAGCAAATCGTAGTTTGGTAGGCTTTTAATCCCGGTCAAAATTAACACTTCCACATATAAATCAATTTAGTGTTTTGCTTCTATTGTCACTAGACGGGTCGGAAAAACGGTCACAGCAAAGATAATTTGTCTAAAATATTTACAAATAATTTTTAAAAGTTTATGAAAGCCCCCAGTAAGCCATACTCGGAAATTAAAGTTGTTTTGCAGCTTCAACATTAATATCCATCCACTAAATTCAGTTTGGAAAGTCGGCAAGACTCGGGTGTAATTCCAAAGCCGCGATTCGTTCAAAGATATTAATTTTAATTAATGTTCAACGAAACTCAAGCAACCTGTATAAATATAAACAGTAATTGAAGATGATCGTTGATTTTGACAGAATCATACGCTATTTACCCAAGTCCCCAAGAAGGAGGATAACAGTTTTTGGGGTGTATGTAATTATGTTTGTTTCTGTATTAGCGCTTGTAGCCTAAACGGCTTGACCGATTTTGATAACCGGCATGTCGTTGGATACCTCTTTATGTCCGGAGTGCCATAGTCTATATATATACGACCAAAATTATTATTCTATTAGATAATTGTACTCATAATTATGAAAAACTTTAACTATGGTACCAAACCTGAAACTGCCCAAATAAAAACAGCTGTTCTTTGTTGGGGTAAATGACATTGTTCTATGAAACAGTTGCTTTTTCCGCGTTTCAGCGTTGGTTCTATTGTCAAAGTTGTTCATAATGACAAATACAATGTTTACCTAGAATACCGTGACAGTAGATCTGGCAACTTATTTTAGAGCTAAGTTGATTCACTGTAGCTCCGAGTACGTAGTAGATAGATCGAAACACGTGTTTGCCAACAGGATAACTTTTTGTTTCGCTTAATTTCGTTAATATTTTATGTTTATGTTCGTACCTGGGTAAAGGGGAATTGCTTGGGCTCGATTTACTGAATAATGTCACAGTGAATGTAGCCGTGGGTGAAGTCAAGCCAAATGTAGCCAATGGTAGCCAAGCCTTTTTACGTTGATGGGTTTGACGTGGTTCGTAACTCTGGCCTTTTCATAAAACTCAGAGTCATACAATGCCACTGTATGTACTGTACATATTTATATTTGTAGTGGTACGGCTCTCTTGCAGAGTCCGCCTGGGGAAGTACCACACCTTTGCCAGTTATTCAACCGCCAAGCAGTAGTGTGCAAGCATTACTGTGTTCCGGATTGAAGAGCAATCTTTCCAGCGTAATTACTGGGCATACAGAGATTTTACATCTAACATCTCAGGGTGACGAGCGCAGTGCATTGCCGCGCATAGTTTTGAACTGTTCAAGTTCAAAATTCTGGGTGGCACTGTACTGTTATGGGCAATCATGACGCTTAACATCAGGTGAGCGACTTGCTCGACTCGTCACCGAGTAACATAAAAAAAAAAACACTGTACTCGGACTACTCTGAGACGATAAACTCCAGAACAAGTATATTCGCCGTAGACCTAAGTCACCCGTAGACTACCGTAGTGTGGCGTAGAGAGAGAGAGGTTTTCTGGCTGATGATGATAAGTTTGACAGGGAAGGAAACAGAACTCTGGAGTCGGGGTCTTAGGATACGGCTATGGTATCCCCTGACTATCCCCTGTCCTAAGAGCTCATTAAAAGAGGGCTTTTGGGCTCATGGGTGGTCAGATTTGGGGATCCGACTACCCGTCAAAGCGAGCCCATTATCTCTTGTTTGTGAAAGAAATATAGGATTTCTCTCATTTTCTTTCGTTGGTTCGCTATCAACGGTTTTCAAACGCTCTTAGTAAAAGAAGTATATTATTGAATCGATAGAGTTTGCCTACTTAATTAACTTTGTAAATCCCCCTGTGTCGGTTGGAGGTTATCTTCTTGTTTTAGTTGCGATCGCGGAGCGGCTTCGACAAACAAACAAACAGCTGTTTCATTACCTTTGAAAGTAGGTTACGGATGAGTGTCGAGGAATTATCACTTGGTTCGATTATACCTCTGGTAAGACAAATTTTATAAATGTATAGAAATAGAAAATCCTTCATTAATTCTAAATTGTGATAAATATATTTTTAATAATCAAATTTTAAAAATAATCTTATTCATACGTACATAAAAATACCAATTCGCGTTTGGTGATGGGAAAGTGGAATTTCCGTTCCTATAATTCACTTAGACAAGTGGATGAGTATTGGGTTCAAATTTCACGTCTCTATCATAAGCAGTTTGGTCTGTTCGTAGATTCTTAGAAAAGGGCTTGTTCTTTTATTAAAATATTATATTACTTAAATCGTTTTTTAATGCCAGCATGATGGAGGTTGCGCGTGTGACGTCACCCGCCTCACGATACGACCGTCATCGTTTGTCAACTAAAAGTTGACCATAATTTAATTTGTTGTTTTTGTTTGCAAACAAGTATTACTAGTTAAGTAGATCGCGCCGATGTGACCTCGCGACCCCCATAACTTTACAAGCCCTTGACAAATTACCTCATATTAGAATTTAAAAATTGTATAGAAATCTACTACCTACATGATTTCGTGAAGATTGGATGAACGTTTCACAAGTATCGTCAGACGAATATTACAATTGCTTTGTCGGGTACTTCGCTTCGCTCGGTTAAAATTGTAGGCGTAGGTACCGTAGGTGCTTGTATTTTCACTTTTTGCCAATTCAACAGTATTCAATTGATTGATTTTTAAATGTTTTTTTATTACTTTAATTTTAATAATACTTTTCTTTTCAGACAATTATTTAGTTTTTCACTTTGTTACATTCATTGAATTAAAATATTCTTTGTATAGTTAAGGACAAACAATAGATCCCTTGTTCCTGTTGTTCTGGAAGCGGTCTTGTGACAGAAAGACACTACAGGTTGATTATTATAGACTCAATTTAGTATTTATTGAAAAAACACTCCCTCGCTTGCTAATCATCAACAACTGTAATGTAAACCTAACCATCAACCTGTCAATAAGCTTCCATGTTGTATTGAGAGCCTACGTCAAATTAGACGTACGATCCGTCTGTCAGTCTCATGAATATTTAACAGATCGGTGGAAGGCCAATCATGCGAGTAAACCCTGGAGGCGGCATTAACATAGAGCCTGCCACGGGAGGCGGAACTATTTTAGAGATGCAGAAAAAAAATGTGGCAAGAGACTATCTCTACATCTACTACCTCGGACATCTTACAAGGCTGCCTCGCGGTTATTATTACAACCTTTTTCAGTTTCAAAAGTAGGTATGTAAATTAGTTTTCACTGAAATCAAAACAGAAATCCGATTTGTTTCTACGATATTTTGCCCGACAGCTTGCAAAAGACTAAAATATTGCCTTAGTTACTCGAGGGTACCTAGTAAGTAGTAAGAATATCTATAGTATAGTATTTTTGTAGTGTTAGGGCTCTCTTGCAGAGTCCGCCTGAGTCCTGAATAACTGGCAAAGGTGGTACTTCACCACACCTTTGCTAGTTATTAAAACGCCTAGCAGTAGTGTGCAAGCATTACTGTGTTCCGGATTGAAGTGTATAATGTTTCCAGCGCAATTACTGGGCATACAGAGATTTAACATCTAACATCTCAGGGTGACGAGCACAGTGCATTGCCGCGCATAGTTTTGAATTGTTAAAGTTCAAAATTCTGGGTGACACTGAACTGTGACGGGGAAGCGTGACGCTCAACATCAGGTGAGCGACTTGCTCGTCACGTCACCGAGTAACAATACAATGTCGTTTTAAAAATAGCCATTACAAACATATGTACATACTCGTATTCACAATATACTTTTTATATGAAAATGTCTGCACCAGACGGACACTAATGGATAAGCTAGACTTTGATTAAAATAATCGTAATTTTGCAATGCCCGAAATGGGCGACTAAGTCTTAAGTGCATATTATATTTTATTAAGACCTTTGTACACTTAGTGGAAAATAAAGAATATGAATATGAATATCATATCATTTACTACATACATCAAATATTGCCTAAAAGCCCAAAACTAAGTCAGACTAAATGCTCAATACATAGGTTAACCTTTTATAACACAACACAAGAAACATCAAATCCACTCTAAGCCATCCCAAATGTGAATAATAGAATGACAAACAAATTAGCAAACAATTAGAAGCAGACGTAAGGACCCTTTAGCAGTTTGCTCAGGACTTGGGAGTGTCGGCACCGATACCGACTTCTGAAATACTAAGATACTGAAGACTTACTGAATGACTTGGCTAAATAAGCAAAGGACATGAAAGGATCGAAGAGCGAACAGAACTTACAAACTTATTACAAACTTCCTCCGAAATACAATCTAGTCTCCTTCAAAAGAAAAGTAAATAGAGCCTTTATAGGTAGAAAGTAAACTGACGATTCTGTTGTATGACTCACTAAACTACTAATCTGACAGGACTTACGAATGAAGCACGTCAGAAATGACCGAATGTAATGGAACATTTCAAACTTCAA
The DNA here is from genome assembly GCA_947579745.1 of Apocheima hispidaria. NCBI lineage: Eukaryota > Metazoa > Arthropoda > Insecta > Lepidoptera > Geometridae > Apocheima > Apocheima hispidaria. Next base: position 13,734,417 of record OX388161.1, on the reverse strand, counting down.
CACCCTGCTTACCTGCATTCTGGCAAATAAAGACTCATTTCATTTCATTTCATTTCTTAAATTATTTGCGTCGGTTTTCATTTCTTTATGGGAGAAAATAATGGAATAAATTTTAGAGCTGTCAAATTTAGTTTAGTCTGGAAAATGGCACAACAGAATCGACACCAATGTCTTGCGACTCCAGGGAGCTGATATACACATTCGGCGGTGACCACTTAGCATCAGGAGGCTTGTCGCTTGTTCGCCAATTATTTTAAACTAGCTGTTACCCGCGACTTCGTACGCGTGAACCAACAAAAAAAAGTAGCTTTTGTCCGACAAGAGACAAGATTTATGTGTATGTATATGTGTCTATGTAGACAAGATATATATATATATATTATAAAAAGTTAAATTTTAGCAAAATTCAGGTCAAATCGTTCAGCCGTGATAACGCGACAAACACCCAGACAGATGGACAGAGAGAGAAAGAGCTACTTTGGCATTTATAATATTAGTTAGGGTAAAAATGAAGCACCTACTCGTATTCTTGCGTCACTTAATTATTTAGAGTTCTGTCATATGACACTCAAACTCATTTTAACGTTCCTCACCAATCAAAAATCGCCCTTGACTAAAAATTAAAAAAAAATTGTAGAACCTATATACCAAGTTTCGTCGAGATTGGTTGAAAAATACGACCAGTACGCGAGTACAAACATACGGACAGATGAAAGCAAATTTTGCCAGTTAAAACTGAGACCTTTCGTTCACATCGCTCACTCGGTCATCTAGTACAAGTAAAGAAGAGTTATTCCAAGATGACAATTCAATAAATAGAACTCTCGCTATGTATCAATAAAGTTAATTTTAGGACGCGGACGAGATAGGTAGTAAAGGCACGCAACGCGTGCGAGGCGAGTTTGGTTGCTCTGTTACTTCCGCACTAGTAAGGCTAGATGGGAAAGCAGCCCAACAGGATTCATCCTTCGCTCTCGCAGTAATAGCGTGCTAATAACAGGTGAGGAAGACCAAGTGATGTGTCCGCTAGTTTATTCGTCCAAGTCAAATACGCACTGAAGTCTTACTGAATACTTACTGAAACATTTGCTTTTCAACGGCTCTTCAAACTTGGAGATTGTTCAAGTTGTTTGGTATCGTTATTTATTTGTACGGCCATTGTCTGTACAGATTGGATGTTTGGAGTTTTAACGACGTTTCTTGGAAATGTTCGTCTTTATAACTATTCTGTTGAGTTGCTTCTTTTTCACTCTGAGTTTAGTACACATCAACAAAATCTTGTTTGCTCATTATTTTTCCTAATGTAAAGTACAATACTTATTTCTTTTTAGTTACTGAGCTCTTCCACCGTATGTAGAGAGAATAGTCGCTGCAGAATGAAGGTCGATTTTTTCTGCGTTATTCGCTAGCTGCGCTCCGCGGTTTATTTTGTTTTGTTCTTGTGGCAAATAAATCATTGTCTATTGTATATTGTCTACCTGTCACAATATTATCAAATTGTTTAAATTATTAACTGCCTAATTTAACTCAAAACATAGTTTAATTTGTAAAAGTGACTTTCCTGTAACATTCAATGTTGTTTATGGCCAATAAATATTTCTGATTACTGTTAACTTGTAATAGACATCCTCATATTTTCTTAAATTGCGTCATAACTTCAATATTCTTGCACTGATTATGATGAAACAAAGTCTATACTGAGCGCCTGAATCCATAAAACATATTTTAAAAAACTGCATGTAAATCATTGCCTTAGTTTTTGAGTTTATCCCGGACAGACAAACAGGAAGACAAAATTTTTGGGTTCTGTTGCTGCCAAATACTCCTAAAAATAATATATTTTCAAAAACATCTTCAATGTAATCCCCTGGTTACAGTTTTATTATAAGTATAGATATAGATGACAAATTTATGTCATTGAAATTACTCATTGCTCGACTGTGCTTGATTGTTACATAGTTCTTGTTACACGCTAGACCACAATAGAAGCCCAACTAGTCAAACCAACTAGCCAACAAGTTTCTTATTAGGTGACCTTTTCCAAATAAAATAAAACTTCCAAGACTATCAGAGCGAGGAAATGAGTATTGCAGCTAATCACCCAGTAAAAGAAGACAGGAGCACCCTTTAATAGTGAGCATGAAGATCGTTAGCTCTCACAGACGAAGAAAAGCTTTGGAAAACGCTGTTTAATCAATTTTGAATTGAATTTTGAATAAATCAGTGAAAGAAGTTCTTTCGTCACAGCGTCTTGGACGATACTAACATTGAATGAAGCACATTAGAACACTTTTTTGACACCACAAAATGATACATTAATCAGAGCTATAAGAAAAGGGTATGCTAAGCCGATAAGGGCTCATATTACTCATCGTATCACTAACAACCTTTAGTATGGTACCAATCGAAAAAAAAAAACAGTTCCATAGAAAAAATTTCAACGACACTCGACAAAATATATGGAACAGCTGACATTTTTCAAGTTTTAAAGTTTCAAGGTTGGTACCATAGTAAAAGTTGTTCATAATTAATACCTAACACGATCGGAGCGCCACGCATCGTTCAAAATACACCTATAAGAATTTTATCTCATTGGGTCATTTCTAGGCGCGAGTAGACGTAGCCATGAGGTAACCTATGAACCTATAATGAGAACGTTTGGTCTCAATCCCCGCAACCCGCGTATTCCTCCAAATTTGGTAAGTTTTTGTGGAAACAGCGATCTCGTAACGCGGTACCTATCTATGCATAACCTGAGTTCGTATTGCATTCAGTATTATGTCTATACTAGATTTTCATACATAACTGTTCCACATGTCATTGTAGTGCAACCGCAAAGGACATGGCCTGTAGCCGGGCTTTAAGCATAGACTATACCGCCGTCTCGTCCATACAAAAAGCGTAGACTGATACCCACCCCTAAATGTTATCCGATTTCGATGAATTCTTTATACATTTCTACACCGTGAAAAACTATGCTTGTATGTTTGTTTTTTTTATTTCGCAATATATTCGTTGTTCTCTCTACTCTTCTGCTTCTTTAGCTGGTACTGACAGGGTCCACAATTGTGACCAAAATGTAAATATACTAAGTACCAACATACATTGCGGAAACCTAAAAAAAATATGAATATGTTATAGGTACTTACAGTGACAATATTTTTGCGTCGAAAATACGACTGAGGAAAGTAGTTGTTATTAGAATACCATAAACATTTTTTGAAAAAACAAAACATAGCGGCATAGATTATGATTTATCCAAGCCATTGACATCAAAAACAAAAGATTTTGTTAAGATGTAGGGGGTGATAACACACTACCCCCAAAACGCTAATTTCATCAAAAAATTAGGAAAATTCACTAACTCTATCGCACGCACGAGAAACAGAGCGACACCTATACAATTTCAAATATCGAATGCGCCAAAATCTCGCGGCAAGACTATCCTCTTAAGACTAGAATTAGAAACCTTTCTCACGCATAACTTCAATCAAGTAATCTTCTACATTACGCAACTAACTATTAAGTAGCGCATGTTACTCTAAGCGACCCACCCTAATACTCACATTAGCAAAACGTCTTGCAGTCAATACGGGATACCATTATTTACCACGGTGTCTCATCGATCTCAATCTATGCGAGCGAAGCAAACGGCATCCACATCGGTAGATAGAAAAATAGAGACGTATACTGAGTTAAATGGATAGATATAAATTAGTACTTACTTGTAAACTTGTAAACGTCTTTACAGAGTGCCAGTGCTTAGTGCGAGTTATTTCCATTGCGTTTACCTACTATGATTTGTATGACATAACATAAGAGCAGCGCCATCTAACACCATCTAGATGGCACTGCTCTTACTGAAATTCTATATTCTGTATTGAAGAACGCAGTTAGCGAAACCGAAATCTTGAGGGACACTATTATTTTTATTTTAATGCTTCTATAAAGCTTCCGTATTGTTCAAATCGCCACTGTATCTAACTCAAACCTTTTTCCCAAAAAAGATACCATTAATAATATTTCTGTTGACATGGCATCAGACCTCTCCGTAGATTTTGATATAATATATTCTGGTCGTTATTACATTTTGTTGCTTATTCATACGAGTAAGAATAGTGAATAATAAAAGAATATTTATAGTTTAAAGATCTCACAGGCCCAGGTACTCTCTGATGATAAAAACCGTCGTTTATTTCGCCGATATAAGTAAAATTTTCGAAAGCGATTTAAAACTGTTAATGAATGCTTCGACCAAAGTAATGATGGACGGGTCCTAACCACACAACTCCCTTCAAAATAATAAGTCAAAACAATCGAACTTAAATTCAATACTTTATCAAAAGTTATGTATAGTACATAACATTTGTCACAAAAAAGAGACAGCGAATCATAATATCATAATATAATATCAAGGCATATTTTTTCGGATATATATTTGGTATCGACGAACGTACATTTCGCACTTTTCACAAACTGAGAGCGACATAAGTAATGTATCGCCGGCGCTCACTTTATAGTCTTCGAAATTCTCTTACTTGGGCCCGTCCATTCATTTTACTTTGGTCGAAGATTGAATACACGTATTTAGAAAAATAGAGAAGACGAGAAATTCAATGTCTAGGGGATTATCTGGTGAGTCTGGCTTGTCTTATGTCATAGACATCAATTTAGTGACGTATCTAAACATCTACCGATCTCCCTACAAAATAATCTGAAAGGCATTAGTGTAACCTGATCGTATTAATATATCTTGCACCAGCCTCGCATTATCTTATTTTGTGTTGACTTGCTGATGTATTTGTGTTGACATGGTGATGTATGTGGTCATCCATCTGTCGGTTTGTCCGTCGTTTGTGGGATGTCAAGGTAATGGTTTCCATTTCAGAGTGGATTAGTCTTGATGGGTGATAAAGTGAGTTTAAAGACTTGGAGTATCGATGAGTGGAATTACCACTACCAAAGAAACTTTTATCTATGCCACTACAAGCTATATGGACGTGTACACGAACAACATGGAAACGCGGCTAGCACACTTGAATTTCGCATGGACTATGTACGATACTTATTTATGGTAGGACTCTTTAAATTTGCAATGTACGCCTTGAAACTACCAATCTGCTAATTTAACCGCCAAGCAGTAGTATACACAGTGCAAGCATTACTGTTTTTTGGATTAAAGGGCAATATTTTCAGCGAAATTACTGGACACGAAGCTCTATAAAATATCTCAAAGTGACGAGCGCAGTACATTGCCGCGCAGGGCTGTGGGCTGATAAAGTACAAAATACTGGGTGGCATTGAACTGTTAAAGGCCAACGTGACGCTTACCATCGACATGTCTTGTCATATAGTTGCATATAATAAATCTCTTAATTTTCAATGGTAATAAGTTTAAGTTTGTTTAAGTGGCGACCACGAACTGGAAGACGCATCGCAGGCAGGCCTCCAACAAGGTGGACCGACGACATTATTAAAGTCGCGGATAACCGGAGGATGCAAGTGGCGGTCTAAGGCGGAAGTCTTTATTCAGCAGTAGACGTCTTTCGGTTGATGATGATGATGAATAAGTTTTATTATTCATGATAATATTAGTGTAAAGCGGACGACTGACAAAAAACTAGCGGCCAGTGGCGGGCCATGGCCGTGCTTATCGATGATAGATTAAAAGTTCCAATAACTCTCATTTCGGTGTGGACGTGCCTTTCTACTCAATAATTTCGTATCTCGTGATTTATTCTGCATAGTCAAACTTTAACGTAAACCAATATCCAAGCAGAACCTTAAGTGTAAATCGCTAAAGAATTCCACTGGGAGCAAAACTATTCGCACAAAAGGGTTTTCCTAAACAAAACAACGTTGCCTTACATTTTTCACCCACCCGCGTCAACTTGACGCAGGGCTGATTACGTCAGGTGTGCCCGGGACGTTACATTGACGTCGTGACGTCACTATTTGCTCGGGATAAATGGATACTACCATCTTAGGGGTGGTACTATTGATCTCAGTAAGCACTATCTATTCACTAACCTAATTAAATAAAAAGTATGGTATAGTATGGTTAAATAACTAGACAAAAACGCTTTTGAAAAAAATTCAATATTTTTTTGATTCTCGGAAACTCTAAAACTCATATATTCTAAAATTCATTCAAATAATAAAAATCGGCCAAATGTGAGATGCGCTCCGGCTAATTACGTATGACGTAGTAATAGTATCATCTGGCTAAGGATTGAATGAAAGAAAACACATTTTTGGTAACTTTGGAATGGGATTTGAGGATCCTCAAATCCGTTGACGTTCCACAGAGTCTTAAAACTCACATTATCACTAGTGTCCTGTCCTGCCTAGCATGACCTATGGTGCCAACACGTGATACGCTATGGATACATAAACACGAGGCTTTGCTCTAAATACAAGCAGCACAGAGCCGTGGAGCGTGCTATGCTCGGCATCAAATTACAAGACAAAGTGAGAAATGTTGAAATCAGGCCTCGACTAAGGATCGTGACATTGGGACGGCAAACACAAAACACAAATGAAATTTGGCAGGACAAGTTGCCAGGTTAAGTGGTGGCAGGTGGGCAAAAACGTTGACGGATTGGTAGCCGCGTACCTGTAAACGAAGTTGTTGGTCTGCCTCCAGCTCGTTGGGACGACAATGTTATGAAAATCGCAGGTTGAACCTGGGCAAGATTGGTATAGGACCGGGATAAGTGGCGTACAAGAAGAGAGGCATAGGCATATAACCCTTAATCGCCCATGAGCATAGGCTCAGCAATGGGCGATTAAGGGTTGAAAATTATGGTGATGAATGATTTTTGATTGGCATGTGACCCTTGCGCGAGACCGACTAGCGCTTGGGCAGTTTTTGGAAGAGCTAAAACCTGCTCTGATCTGACTGATAACAAGTATTTTTATTAAATGAAAAATACCGACTACAAATATATTCTAAGACACTGGACAACACTCGTCGAAATCGGTCAAGCTTTTTAGGCTACAGAAAGTAATTTGTAGAAATACTAAAACACAAACTTTTATTCAACCTAAAAACATTACCCTCCTTCTTGGGCAGTCGAGTAAAAGATCCAGCCTGGACACCTGGTGGTCCGTGGTAAAGGGCAAAAATGTCAAGTTTTTCTGATTTGTTTTTATTTTTTCTAAAAAATCGCATGTCAGGCTTTGCGTATCGTCTCTTACCTGATCATCATAGTCTAGTGATAACGGTATGGGTTCAACAAATGGTAGGCCTCCCGTCTATTTATAAAAGGCAGACACTATTTAGAAAGGGTTTGCATAGGACTGTAGTCGGATAGCGGTCCCGATTTATTATGCCGACCGGTTAACCATTTAACCGTTTTGCGGTGAATCGAGCCGATATAATCAATTTATTGAGCGAGGCGTTGTTGGTGCGGATGTTAGACGTGTTCGTCTAAATTATTTAAATTATTTATTTCATCAAATTACAGACCAATAATGTAGTACTATTCCCCAAACTAGGTACAATTATGTACCCGTATCTTGGGGCTAACCTAACCTAACCTAGCCTTCGTCAAATTAAACTATTTAAAAGAATATAATATTTAAATGTTTTTTTTTTTATGTTACTCGGTGATGTGACGAGCAAGTCGCTCACCTGATGTTAAGCGTCACGTTTGCCCATAACACTTCAGTGCCACCCAGAATTTTGAACTTCAACAGTTCAAAAGTATGCGCGGCAATGCACTGCGCTCGTCACCCTGAGATGTTAGATGTTAAATGTCTGTATGCCCAGGAATTACGCTAGAAATATTGCCCTTCACATCCGGAACACAGTAATGCTTGCACACTACTGCTTGGCGGTTGAACAACTGGCATAGGTGTGGTACTTCCCCAGGCGGACTCTGCAAGAGAGCCCTACCACTACAAAAATTCTACTATTCGCTTATGGAACTACAAAATTTTAAAATTAAATTAAACAATATCAAATTTGTATACACATAAGGTTCCGCAAAAAGAAAGTAAGTACAGAGTATTTAAAATAGCATTTTTTTTCGTTTTTAAAATTTTTCAAACTTTGAAGTCTTCATTTCATTTTATAGCAATAATATTTTTTTAATTTAATTCATATAATCTTCTTGTAGAAAAATCCATCACTCGACGGATATCCGACTAAGCTCGTCATCTCAAGAACTCCTCCAAGTCTTCCAGCACCTTCAATTTCCTTGCGGCACTATTGTTTATAGTGAAAACATTCTCGCAGTCAGCCATTTTGCGTTGTCGTGAGAGTTCTGTCAATATTGAGCCCTTCCCGCCCTCGGAGCTCTTAGAAGGGTTGTCAGTAAGAGGGTAATACTATTTCGTCTGACGGAAGAATTTCGTATAAAGTGGCCAAATCTTGAGTTATCAGCAACACCGTTGCGTTGATCTGTAGCCCCCTTATTAATAAGCGCGGATTAACCTTAAAGCAGTACCTCAGTCTTTTTCAATCGAATTCTAATTTCGAAACAGCGAAATGGACTAAACACTTGGTAACTAATCCAAGGGCACTCCACGTTTAGTAACACGGATACAAATTTACTGCTTTGACTTTTGTTTGATTAGTTAGGTAAATCTAACTATAGTAAAAGATTAAAACAGGATTATTGGATTATTGGAATTATCGGTATTTTATATATTTTTTTTATGTTATACTTAACGAACTAAAATTTAGCTTCGCTATCGCATTAGGTAGTCGTAAGTAATGATATACGCCTGTAGCTGATGATAGCTGTAAGTTGGAAAATAAATATTTATCACGTACACACAACGGATTACCGATCGTTCTTGGTATAGCACATTTAATAAAGTTTTTGTTTGAATTCGTGATCCGAACCATGACTATAGAAATTTTTAATAATTTAAAAGGATCGAAATAAGATTCTAAGAGTACTAGATTATAACAAATTTTTACTAAAAAAAACTTACGCATACCTTAGATCACTGTAGTGGTAACTCTTTTACGGAATCCGCCTGGTGAAGTCCGCCACACCTTATCCAGCTATTCAACCGAAAAGCAGTAGTGTGCAAACATTACTCTGCTCCGCATTTTCAGCGAAATCACTGGGCATTAAGAGATTTAACAGACAGAGAGAGTGAAGAGCGCATGAAATTGCCGCGCATGGTAGCAATGAACTGTTTTGGGCGACGATTGGTCACCAGCAAACGAGCGGCTGGCTCATATCGTCAATTAGTTCCATAAAATAATTTCTACGTTTTACCCACACAAATTAAAATCCCGAATAAAACCGTAAAACGTTTCTAATAGACGCCAGAGATAGACTACAATTCCTTTGGTCTAGTCGAGCTCGTAACACGGACTGCCCGCGGTGATTACTTAGTACATCTCGCCTATAACTCAATTAGCGTGAATTAATCAGCCCCTAACAAAGACAAATAGTTGTGTGTTTGCCAAACGGACCAGAGGTACCTAATTGTTTGTAATTTAGTACAGGGAATTAGTATTGGCTTCTGATGGAACATGTACCTAAGGAATAAATTATACACATATAGTTATATTTGCTTAGGACATAATTGTACAAATGAAGGTACTCGCAAGGTATGTCTTTATCCTATCAAATAATCAATCCTACCAACCTAACCTAACAATAAATGTACTATATCAAAATTAATCATGATCAAATTTTTGTCAAGCTATCGATATTGAGCACCGAAGTCGTCAATTTCACTAGATATTTTTGTGATATTCGGACGAATACTTTGTAGATCAAACATCAAAACATTCTTCCCCATTGTGTGGGCAGTTATTTATCAAGCGTAGTCAAAAGGTTTTATCTTTCAGCGCGAGCGAGCGTATTATAAGACCCATAAACAGTACGCACGCGGCGTCGGAGCGGGAGCAACCACGTGTGATGCTGATACACTGATGTCAAGTTACGCCGCTCCTTTCATCAATTTTAGTTTACTTTCACAAAGAAAACAAAGGAACATTCATGCGATTTTTCGTTGTCCGATGACGTGTCTAATTGGGCCTGTTGGGATCAATTTAAAACATTGATTATGAAGTAAATCATGTCATATTGTCTTGACGATGGTTATCATCATCAGCCAGAAGACGTCCACTGCTGAACATATGCCTCCCCTTTAGACTTGCAACCACCGGTTGTCCGCGACTTTGACAATGTCTTCGGTCTACCTAGTGGGAGGCCTACCTATGCTGCGTCTTCCAGTTCGTGTTCGCCATTCAAGAACCTTTCTTCCCAAACGGTTATCGGTTCCTCGAGTGATGTGGCCTGCCCATTGCCACTTCAGCTTGCAGACTTTGAAAGCTATATCGGTGACTTTGGTTCTGCGACGAATATCCTTGTTCCGGATTTTATCGCGCAAAGAAACTCCGAGCATAGCTCTCTCCATTGCCCGCTGTGCTACTCTGAGTTTCTCCAAAAGGCCAGTAGTCAAGGACAACGTTTCAGTTCCATATGTCATCACTGGCAACACACATTGGTTGAAGACCTTTTCTTCAAGCACGATCGTTATATATCTACGATAATAATTATACACATAATAATAATATCAAAACTAATACAATCTCTAGTACTTTTACTTTTGTTTACGGTAAATATAACCACCTGATGAAACTGTATTTATACAAATGATCAGTTAACACTGTTTTAGACTTTCGTTGTGGTTTAATTCATTACTATTAGTACTCACGGGATATTTACCACGATGTTTTTTTTGTATTTTGGGAAAGGGTGTAGATCGGTTTGTCTGCTCCTAAATTTCGTAACTTTTTATCATCCACCCGCATCTTCAGTCTACCCGTGAACATAGCGCATCCACCTGTGCCTCAATATCGGGATAAAAAAACAGCATAATTATAAAACAAAAATTAAAAACGTGTATAAATGATCATTGTGCCTACATCAACAAGCAATCGTCCTCTCATCGGTTTTAGGCGTCATTCAAAAGAACACCAACATTCCTACCCTCCTCAACCTGATTAAAAACACTCCTTGCTCTTTGGCGAGCACGAAACAGGCAGTTTGTTTGCATGTAATTGAGCGTACATTCCATTACGCCATAAAGCATCTCCCTACAGGGGTACGCAAATATTACGAGGCCCCGATGCATATTGAGGGCCCTTAAGTACTTAAGTCCGTTTAAGTTAAGTTATGGAGCTGAGATGTCTGGTAAGTGACTGCAGGGAGTATGGCCCGGACGACTTGCCGGATATTTGCAAAAGGGCTTAGAAATCAGATTTAGAATGAGATTTGTCTTTTTTGACAATTATGAAGATAGAAATAGAAAAAGCCGTAGGTTTATAAATTATGCAGTACTGAAATAAGAACCTTGGAAATTTTTCTAGTTTTCTAGGCGTGTTTTAAAAGTGATTCAAACGCGAAACTGAAATTTGCCTAACACTAGATCAATGCATTAGCACTTGAGCTTTGATACAAACTAACATTTGCATCGATATAAAAGCGCATATGCTGTGGCTGTCGGTCAGGGAGTATGAAAAAAAATAATTTTGCATCGCGGCTGTATCGCGCTTGCGTTGCTGGAAACGCGTTGCGCTAAAATCTACATGTATAGCAGCTCTAAGTAGAAATACTCATTTAGGATTAAACTTCTAGTTTAAAAAAGTTCTTGAAAATGTTTTATTAAAAAAACAACTTATAGGTAGGTTACACCTACGTTATTTAGCAGGGCCTAACCAGCAATACAGCTCTCAGCAGGGCCTAGCTCGTAACGAAAGCCAACTAACATTTTTCAAAAACGGTTTGTTGGTGAACCGTTCATAAAGCATAAAGACTAAGAAAAAATAATCACAACAATAATAAAACAAACAAGTATAAAATGCGAAATGAAGTGAGCAGTCAACTAGACGCCGTACTGAGGACGGCTGACATCGCAATTTGTAGAAATAAGCTTTTAAAATTTCTCCCTAATTAAGAGAGCGGATTTATTCAAACCGTTAAATCTGGGCGGGAAACAAAACGTGATTGCTTGCCGACTTATAATTTAATGCAATTTTCTACGGTATTTTGGGGGATGAGGGACGAGAGCTAGCGAGAGCGGCAAATTTAAGAATAGGGAAAGATGAGAAGAAGGAAGTATTTTACTCTTATCTCAAATACAATCATTTTATACAAAATTGTCGTCATCACATCTTATCAGATCTTATAGGACTACTACCGGCGACGAAGCCTACCCTCTATTGGGAGGTTGGTTGCCATAATCCCCACGCATGGAAGGTGGCTTCGAGATTGCATAATGTTCAACGTTCACTAAGAGGACGCTGCTGCCCACTGGTAAGAGACCACGAATTATTTTTAAATACCTGGAAATCATGTTATCGCTAGTCTTCCCTAACTATCACTATCCCCAAAATAAGGGTGCAGAATCCTCTTATTGCAGTTCGTTGAAGCGTGTCCCCCCTTCGACGGGCCTCGGTTCGTTACCGTAATACCTCGGCCCAACTGATGCTGCACTTTTGGAGACGGTAACGCGATGTCTTCTTCTGCCGATTTGGACATTGAAACTTCTGCAAAGAAAATTTATTAAGCCTTTTTAAGAATGTGAGTATTTGATATATTATAAGAAGCGGTGGTCCAATAACGCTCCCTTGAGATACTCCTAAGTAAATGATAGTACGGTGAGATGAGGCGCAAAGTTTCGCAATAAGATAAAGAAATATAATTATTTGCTATTTTATGTCAAAATAACATGCTTAAGAAATGTAATATTGTAAGGCAAGTCGAAATCAATATTGAGAGTTTATCCCATATCGACGCCCCAGTGCCTAGTATATTGATTTAGGTCAAACGCTTTGAATAAGCTTTCATGACAAAAGCCATCAGCGTCACACAAAAAAACTTCGAAATTGGAATCCATGAAAATAGATTCGAATTAAACTTTGAAATTATTCCCTGTAAAAAAAATCGGTTATTTCACGCTCAGTGTCGATCGTCGTTGTGAACGTGCAAGTTTTCAAAATCGTTGCCGACCTTCATTAGGTATTCACCACACAAAGTGCGGGAATAACCTCATTGAAGTTACTTTGATACTTTAGAATCTTTCACCACTTCGAAATTACTGACACATAATAACTGTTATGTTCGATAATTAAGTTGTGACCTTAATATTAGTTTAATATTAAAATACAAATTAACTGAATAATTCGAAAGCAATTCTTTTTTTTTTGAAAGCATTTTTGTTTCTTTCAGAAATATAACAGAATAAAATAATGAAATTTATACATCATTACTCGCATAGCGCGTAGTCTGCAAAATTTTAGTGAAGATATCAGCTGAGCAGTACAAATACAACCGAGTTTTTACCAAAATAAATTTGCAGAAGAAATCAAAGACAAATCATTAAACGCCAAAACGGTTCGAATTTCATTCAAAGCCTTGGAAGAACTTGATTGAATACAAGTTCATAGCATTCCGAAACAAACCAAACACCAATACTGAAACAAAACATTTACTTATCATTTGCAAGAAGACCAATTTAACTCCAGTAATGGCATCACGTTCGGTCTCCGATTATGTTCACGACATTAATTGGCATTGTTATTACATTGCATAGTATTCATGGCGTGATTCGAAATTCAATCTGTCAACTTTATATACAATGCAAAAAATACAATGTCATTATGACTATCAATTTGTTTACATCTTTTTGTAATAATAAACTTCACATCCAAGGCCACAACGGAGTGAAGATACAAATGTACAGAATAGTAAGAATAAGTTAAAGCCGAAGATCAGGCAGAATGACTTGCTTTGGAAAATGACCAGTCGGTGTAGTGTATGTTAATTATGACAGTTTTAGAACAACAGAAACGCCTTATTGTTATCGGTATAAAGATTTCCAGAAATTCTTCATAAAAAAAATACTTTTGTATTCAAGGAACAGATTCTCCCAAATTAAAAATCCAAGGATAATCGAAAACAATTAAATTAACTGTAATTTTCATTACGCTCTCAAGCGTCGCAAAATAGCACAGCCTCAAAATACTTCAGGCGATGTTCCTCGGGCTCTTACAGCATCTTTATTACGTCCTTCAAACATTAGCAGTAACCTCACGTCCTCAATTTCCTTTAAACGCTGCGAACAATAATCAACATTTACTTAATATTCATAGCTGAAGATTGTTGGTAGGACCTCCCCAGTCGCCACTTCTTAAAGGATTAAACTTGTTTACAAAGTTTGTCTTCTATGTGTTCGGGTCCATATTGACTAAGGAATCTTTGTCTCAAATATTTTACGTGAAACAGAAAAGATAATTGGGAAATTAACTCGAAATATTTTACATTTTTTTATTAGGTTATTGAAAATATTAAATGAAATAGTAGACACGACTTAAGTATAAAAAATATACGATAATTGTTTTACTTAAACATACTCCAAGCTTACAGTAATACATATTTCTTAAACTACTTAGCCAACAACACATAAAAAATTGTTTCTGTGTAACACAATTGGATTACCCAAATACCTTTGAAGAACCAGTTGGCAGCGTACCCAGCATTCTGGCGACATTACGAGTACCACGCTGAATATTGAAATGCTTATCAACACTATCATTCCCACTACACAGTTACACACCCACTATTGTCTCAATATTTAATATTAGGTATTGTACTACATTGTGTGCTTATGTTGATCACTTGTTATGTGATCATTATAATAACACTCTTCACACTTCAGATTAAAAGTATTGTGACATTCACAATTAGCATCTACTTATTATTCATAGCGAAGTGATTCATTGAAGGACCCCTCTGAAAGCTAAAGCTGGTTTAAGCGAGACCCCTCTGTTGCCACTTCTTAAAGGATTAGACTTATTTACTGCGTTTGTCTAACTGTGTTTGTATTTGTGTTAGTGTGTGGGATTGTCTTCGTTGTTTTGTTTTGACACAATAGCCTATGTTTTCGTTTAAACTTTACATCATTGAGGTATTTTAACTTTAACCCGAAAGTCTGTCCTTATTCCAAAAATATAATTTCTGTTTTAAATTCAAATTTCTGTGAATTTATTTACCTGAGCTTTGTAAATTTACCAAAACAAAAACTAAAAGTTTGATATTATAATTTATTAAGATACTTCAGCTCTACATATCGAAAAACATATTTTTAATAAGATAAACAAGAGAAGTATATAGTGTCCTTTTTCATTTTTGTACATCATCTAAAATAAACTTCGAAAGAAGCAAGATATATCGTCTTCCCGAAGCCCTACATCTCCCCAACACTATCTTACATACAGGGCGTAGCACGGCGAAGTTTTTCATGAAACTTGGCAAAGTTTCCATACCCCTGAGGAGTAAGTTCCAACCGTGATTAAATATAGCATCATACTCTATTTTATACACACTTTGATCGGCCGTTTAACGGTATTATTATAAGGTATTAAATGTGAAAAAATATTTTTTGTCTGATTTTTTGTTCCCACTATAAATTATTTAACCTGTTACCAGAAATTATTTTACTTTAATAAAATGGGAATACTCACGTTACAATAACCGACTCAATACGTGAATACCCACTCCCGTTCTATTAAAAAAAAAGTGTCAAAACTGCGTCGGTTTTTATAGTAAAAAATATTTTTTACTGTTTACCAATATATATGTATAGTTTTATAGCTTCTTATTCTTTATAGCTGAGCACTGACTTCCAAATGTTCATGAGTTAATTATTTTGTGAAAACCGGATTGTTTTCTACTTCCTTACTAGCAAAGAAATTCTGAGCCTTTCTAGTGTCAAAGACAGTGTTAACGCAGCCTCAAAGCCCCTGAAATGGCTTAAGATAATAATCATCTAGAGATAAGCAATCGGGTTTAATTATGTAGGGAATGCAAAACCCCCGAAACCAGAGCACTATCCTTAAATTATATTTAATTTTATTCAATTTAGGTTTTTTCAACTTTAAACTAGCAAGAAAATAACCATTTGTAAACGCAAAGTATTGCGTTGTATTCCAGTGTTTAACAGCGATCAAAGTTTGTAGACTAGGGAAGTTTCACCATAAATACAACGACGCAGTATATTGCACGCTACTTTTTCATAATTAACCGACTCTATGCAAAAGAGAAAATGTATTAATTAACGGTAGCTAGTGGACTAAAACATCGTATCAAAGTACGTTGTAAGTAATAATTTGACGAGCGCAGTGCACTGCCGCATTGGGTTTTGAACTGCTCATGTTCAAAATTCTGAGTAGCACTGAACTTTTATAGCCAAGCGTCAAACTTGCCATCGGGCGATCGTCTTGCTCGTCTCATCACTCAGTTGTATAACAAGGTAATATATAAAAAAAACTGACTGCAACTTTTTTTTGCATAAATTGGAGTTGGAATAACCAATCGGAAGACATATTTCCTGCTATGATGGGATGATGATTCAAACGTAGCTATTTCGATGGTTCAACCTAAGTCATTCTACCAACGAATTAAAATATTTATTATTCAATTTTGGCTGCTAGACACTGTAGGCAGCTCAAAATATAGCAGGTTTTAAAGTTTAAAATATATATATATAAAACTAGCTGTTACCCGCGACTTCATTTGCGTGGGCCTACAAAAAAAAAGTAGCCTATGTTCGTGTCCGACATTTAAGCTACATCTACGCAAAAGGTCAGGTCGTTCCGTTCAGCCACAGAAGAGAGGAGATAAGTAAAAAAAAAATCTCTTCTGTGCGTTCAGCCATTTAGCTGCGATGACGCGACAAACACCCAGACAGAGAGACAGAGTTACTTTCGCATTTGTCATATTAGTTAGGATTAGGATTGTTAATAAAATCAAGAGTTTTATGATACGGCACCGAACTCATACAATACATCAACATCATACATTTATTTCATAAAATCAAACAATTCTTAAAAAATAATTCACATAAAATACATTAAAAAAAAGTCTTATTCATACAACACAAAGCCCAAAACAGACTATAACATTTTCACAACACTTAAAGCCTAGATTTTTCATCTCTTCCCCCATTTCAGTATTCGTTTGTGTAATATTTAGTTCTCTCTCAAGGGAAAGCGGAACTAAGTAATGCACAAACCCTAACATTGCCTCACTGGCTCTATTGTACAGGTTTTTTAATTAAAAAAATACTAGAATTATTCGTGCGCTTTATGATATACGATACGATTTTTCCGGTGTTGTTTACAAAACTTCAATTGTGTTTATTTATTCCGACATAAAAATCTAAAATTATAGTTATATCGTTGAATCATAATAAAAATAATCAATTATTTTAAATAATAGGTCATTCAGTTTAAAAATTATTTTATTTTATTTTTAACTTAAGCCATGTTTACTACGATCGTGCGTTTTAAAGCCAAGTCCGTCGATTGTAAAACTTTCCTACTTTCAGCTCTATACAATTTTCCTAAAAAGTCAAATGCCAAAAAGCCTACAAAAGGCAGAAAAAAAGTCGAATTGCAAAAAATCGTCGAGTATTAATAACTCCGACGCCCTTCCATTGTGCCAATAGTGAGACATTTTTAATTAAGAAAATCGGCAGCCCATTGTCATTCAAAATGAACATGGACTGCAGAACTGAAGATCTAAAGAAACAGTAGGAACAGTATTACGCATACAAATCTCTAGCCTCGTAGCTTATTTAGTAGGGATAGTTGGCTTTGGGTCTGGATGCTAGTTATGCGTGTCTTTTTTGTATGTGCTATGGCATCCACAACACAGGGAATGGAACCCTGTTGGAGAGCTTTGATTGTGAAGAAGAAAAAAAAACTATTTGCAAACGTGTTACTTTAGATATTATTTCACATTATTGGTAAATCATTATGAAGAACTTTATTAAAAATCGTTAACATATTATTGGTCAAGTGACTTTATAATGACCCAAAATTAATATCTTGCCAAGTAAAATTCATATTTTAGCTTAAGGTCCAGCGAAGCGACCCTAAGAACGATTCGAATATATTATGATATTGAACGCTGTGACTTTTTTTACGATGTAAGATAAGGTGAGAATGATACATATAAATACCTTACTTCGGTTACAAGAACATTCATATAAAAAAACAGTAAGTTATTAGCGTCTTCAGTGTATTATCCAACTATAAAGAAAGTATTGAATTTTTCTGTTAATTCAATCTTGAATACTGACAACTCTATACCGTTGTCAGTGAGCATAGCTCGGGGAAGTCCGTCAATGATTTCTTCGACTGCCTTTGTTTTTGTCGCGGATTGACGAAACTTCCCTTTGTTCAACGTTAATAGATGCATTACGGAATGAAGCCGTTTCAATTGAAGCCCTCGTGAAAAGCTGTCACAGCTTTGTTTTACTGAAAAGTTAGGTGAATGATTACTTTGGGGTATTGTGAAAAATTCGAGAGTTTTGTATGTTTGCTATGATTATGAAAAATTTCTGAAGAGGAACAAAAAATACCTTCTTATATAAATAACTTCGACTTTCATTCATTTAATAATGATAAAAACATTATTTTGAATTTATTTGTTCGAGCCTTAGTTCAGGAGAATTTTTATTTTGATTAATAAGCAAACTGTTTGAAAATGTACCATTAATATATACAATTTTGAAACAAAAAAAAATAAAGCATTAAAACTTACGTTTTTCAAAATAGTTAAATAGCAAAAATTTGCAAAACAAAGCACGCGCCAACGTCGCAGGCAGTGCGATCAAATTGGAAAATTCCCGAAGTGTCCGAATCGCGGCCATTGATCGCCCGACAATAGGACCAGTTAAGAGCGCACTAATCTTTTCATTAAAAAGCGATTATTCGCTGCACGGCCCGTTGCACTAATAGGAATAAAGAACAGACCAACTTTGGCTTACACTTAGTCACGACTATATTCCCTGAAACCTAAAGGTTAGATTCCAATAAATTGTTTGAATACAAGCGCACCCTAGCCCTGTACAATATGGCACGCAGTCGCAGCAGACGCGATGACATTTCAATTTGAATTCTTGTTGCAAAATGCGGAGATGTTATTAAAAAAAGTTTTTTGTTGAAGAATTTTCGCGCTTGATTAGAATGCTGCGCAGCAGTTGAACAGTTTTTGAGTAGGGGATTAACATTTATTATAGAAATTAGATTTGTTTTGTTTTGACGTTTATTTTAAATGTTGCGCTTTGCAATCAGTCTCAGTTGAAACGACAACACGATTTAGCTTTGACTCTTTTAGAAACTATTATGAATAAAGTTTATATTTAAGTTTTATACTAAAATGCATGTAGTTAAATATGTAATACTTTTGTTAGATACTACATCTAAGCTATGTAACTAATTTAGGAAAATGTTAGTATAGTCTTGGGAGTACTTTGTAAGACGCAGAGTGTAACTCTCAGAGTGTGAAAAGTTTGTAAGGTCACACTATCACTTCGCACATACTATTAGTATATTTGTTCTAAATGCGGCGGTAGTCTGTCTGTTCTTATTGTCTTTTTCTTTTCACAAAAGAAAATAAATTAGGACTCCTAAGTACGAAAATGGAAATTTAATTTTAAAAGAAGATTGGGATACTGCAAAATTGTGGGTAGACCAACGGCACTAGTAATATAACGAAAAGTCTGACCTAGAACTCATCCAATAAAACTGTCTTTTAACCAATCTAATTCAATAAAGGTAGCAAAAAGCCAAACTTCTTCCAACCAATTCTGTATTCCTACGCCGTAGCTAACAAAAATACAAGCACTAAGCAGAAATAAAGTAATACCGACCTACTTGTTTAAGGTCATGGCAGACTGGATCGAATTAACACCGGGCAGACTAAAAGCAAAGCGTTAAATGAATAACAAAATTATTATCGCAACTTATTCACTACCACTAGTATCACATGTATTGGTCTTAAGTATCTTAGGTAACTGCTTCTGGGCGAAATTTTCCCTCATCTTCTACGAGACTTACAGTCTTCGGAGAGCCAGCCCTTGACGCGCGTGTCCAGTTTATGACGCCGCTTGTACCTGGGTTTGCCAGGCGGTAGTTTAGTTTTTGGTGCCATTGCCCATCAGCCAGCATTCAGCTAATGTGTCCCATAAGATAGGTACATTTCAGATGTCACATGTCACGTAGGTATTTTAACCACAAACCTAGATTTTTAACCACAAACTTCGAATTCACGATTCGTTTGTCTGTTGCTCCACTCGAGCACCGAGCACTAATTAGATATAACGATTATTTAAAAATTCGAAATAACACACATTTAAAGCTCTACTTTTAGTCATTCCAGTGTCGATGTGATGCAATGTGCTATTACCTTAACACGGCATAATCTACTGAGTGCCCTTAGAAAATATCTCATTAACAAAGAGTACTTAGCGGAGTTTTCCACTTACAGACGTAGAGAAGTAACACGCGGTGTTGATATTACTGTATAAATCAGGAACATGACCGGTAATCGCTGACCTGCGCTTATAAACCACTTATTTAGGAGGTAGGAGTTGCTAGCTGGTTTATATGATCGTGTATGGAGAAAAATGTTGTATGTTATCGCAAAAGTAGATCAGTGTGCTTATTTCTTTAAGTTAGGCGGATACTTAGGAGATCAAATAGTCTATCTTGAAAACCATTTCGTTTTTTTTCGTAAGAAAGGGCGCAAAAAAAAACGTGGTAAATATCCCGTGATATTAATAGTAACGTATTTAACCACCACGAAAGTCTAAAACAGTGTTTAAAGGGTACAAAACCAATATTTACACAAATTTAGCTTTTAGTGCACCTATACATAATTTTGCTAATAATGCTCTTTCGATTTGTACATTTTAAGATGAGAAGGATGAAAAAAAAATTTTTTACTACAATAACATTTTCTTACTTCTAAAACTTGTCTGATGTAATCCCATGACTGCCCGCAGATGAAACCGCGAGATGCAGCCAGACCATCATAACTAAGAAAAAGTTACATAAGAACAGGGACCATGTTACACTGGGTTCTTCCAGATATTAGGAGACGTACCCGCGTTCAATCTTTTGTAAGTATGTGCTCGAGGTATGCAGTCGGGGAGCCGCCGGTGATTATTATTGCTTTGTAATATTATGGAGTAGAAAAATCTTGTAGAATAACAGCTTATAAAATGTGTAAAACTATGGGTGAAACTACATGCGTAACGTTGTGCAGTGGTCATCGACGGTAAGAGCACTGGTCTCTGAGCGAACTGTAATGATGTTTTTTAATCGACTTCCCAAAAACAATGAGGTTCTCAATTCAATGGTTTTTTAATTTTTTTTATTGAGAAAATGATTGCGATTTTTCACTCTGTGTTACTCATACTTCCACCAACGTCATGCGTGCTCAACAGCTCTACGAGAATTTCTAATCGACATTATAAAAGTTCCTTTAGTCTGTTCCATAATATATCGTATTTAAGCTCCCTAGCTTTGTAAGTATTTCCGCACCATTACTAGGTATAGTAACTAACCATTATTTAGTTTTTGTTCGTGTACATTCACACTTAGCGATCAAGAGCAGTCGGATGGCAGCGTGAAAAAGGTGTAGAGCTGTTTCGATATTGTTGCGTAGTCTGAAGAAGTGCTGAAACTATTTCTCTGTGAATTTCCTACTCGTGACATTGTGTCGTCAAGTGGCGAGTTATCGAAGTGTCAATCTTTCTGTAGGACCGTTCAACTGTCGAGTTGGTGGAAATTGAAAATGTGTCGCTGTTGTCGCGAACTTCCTGTTTCTGTCTTGTAAGTGTGTATATAGTTCATGTTGTTATGTTATTATTATTTACTGTTTTATCTTTACAAAGGTATATAATATATTATTTTATTTGATTAATTAGCCACATTTGTAATAGTTTGGTTTTATATATCACACTAATATTATAAATGCGAAAGCTTGTGTAGGTATGTAAGTAAGGACTGTAACGACTGAACGGATTTGGATAAAATTTGGTATGGAGGTAGCTTATACCACATATTACACAATCTGGATTCGTCATTTTGTGTTTATGTAAGCTATAAACAGTCCAACAGTGCTCGGTGCTCTGGCGTTATTTGTCACCGATAACTATATTCGTGTCGGGAGCCGTCGACGGCATCGGCTGTTCTCGTGTGCTGTCTCGCGAACCTGCCACGCTAGCAACGCACCTACAACTAGAGCCTTGGCCGTGCTCAAACATTTTGCGCACAAGTTCCAGCATATCGACATATTTAGTGATAACATAGAGAATTTAAGTTGTTTTGTACTCATTGTAATCATTGTTTAAGATAGTAAGCGTTTTGGTATACTGTTAGCTTACTATTTGTTTTTTTTTTGGAAATAAATAAAGTCAAAGTCAAAGTTATTTATTGGGAAATATTCATTTACAAGTCAAAAATAATAATCTGTTGTATATGCAATAGTTTTTTTTTTTTGTTTTTGTTGGAATCTTTGTATTATTAATTATTACCAATAGCGTTGAAACCTACGGGGGAAGGCATTAACACTTCGCAGTTGATTTTAATTATAAATATATTAGGATTTAAAATGACAACTCAAAATTTAAACTCGAAAATATATAACGTTACGTACGTCATGTATCAAACATTCACAAATACGAGGTGCATAATAATTGATATCTCAGTGTGACGAGCGCAGTGCATTGCCACGCATGGTTTTGAGCTGTTGAGATTCAAAATTCTGGGTGGCACTGAACTTGACATCAGGTGAGCGACATGCTCGTCTCGTCACCAAAATACATTTAAAAAATAAAAAAAAGTCTTGAAGCTCCTAAACTATTTAGCAATAGTTGGTGCGAGACCAATTATTTGACAATTTGCGGCGACAACGTCGAGCTATTATTCTCGAGCCACTCTCGGCCAACGAGGGGGAGGGGAGGGGGAAGAGAGTGAAGCTAATGGTTGTCAACTCTTCGGAATCATAAAATACAACCAATCTCTTAAACTAGTAGTTCTGCGAACAGGACCTCACGAGCAACATTTTTGCACAATCACATTCCTACAATTTCATAGATTTTTTTAGTCTTCGGCGCTTTTTGATTGGTGGGGGGTGTTTCCCCCAAAAAGGGGGAACGTTTGCTGTTTACTATTTACTGGCTAATTTAGATAATATTTGGCATAAACATTTAGTACTCGATTCTAAACAAGATTTTGCCAGTTAAAACAAAGACTTTCGTTCGCTTTCCTCACTATGATCTCTATGCTAAAAACTAGTTGTATTAAAACAAAATAAACTAGTAGTTCGTCCCGAACTGAGACCTCGCGATGTTCTGTTTTACATACCTACATAATGTACACTGTTCATAATGTATAGATAGATACCTAAATGATATGTTGTTCTTACTTCTAACGATAGTCTACGAAAATCATAGAAAATTTAATCAGACTCATGGGCATTTCTTGGAAAATAATCCATTCTACAAATTAAGTGAATATATATGTCAATGAAATTCTCGGAATCCTCATTTTTGTGTAATGAACAAACGGAATAAACATAATAAGTACCTACCTGTCACAATATAATAAAATCGTTTAATTGATTGATTAGTTTGCCTAATTTAAACCACATAGTTTAATTTGTAAAAGTGACTTGCCTGTAATATTCAATATTATTTATAGCCAATAAATATATCTGCTTTGTACCTACTTTTTATGCAATAAAATAATTTTGATTGTTTGATTGATTTCTGATTTAAAAACCCTGTGCGGCAATAGTAAAAAAAAAACTTCTGTGGTGACAATTCATCCTGAGATTTTATGTGTAAAATATCTTAGTATAAATATAGTCCCTTCACTGCCTATTTTAC
The DNA here is from genome assembly GCA_947579745.1 of Apocheima hispidaria. Lineage (NCBI taxonomy): Eukaryota > Metazoa > Arthropoda > Insecta > Lepidoptera > Geometridae > Apocheima > Apocheima hispidaria. Next base: position 13,710,693 of record OX388161.1, on the reverse strand, counting down.
TGCCTAGAAGCTGACAATCTATTAAACATGATCTCTATAATTTTCCAGACAGACTGCAAAGATGTAACATCACTTTCCCGCTGACCGTACCGCAGAAAATGTGTTTATCTGGTTCCAAAGATAAGCCTATTTTCTTACAAGATGTTAGCGGCTTCATAAATATGTATAGATACCCGCAGTTTGTTAGCTTAGGATCCTTTGCGATGGAATCGTCCGATCGCCGGATTTATAATTCAAGGCATTGGAATTGGTTGATATATTTAATATTTTATGTAAAGGATTATCGATGACTACATTATTGATAGAATTGCGGTTTTTGGGCTTAGTTTATATGGAGTTTAACTTTAGGGAGATATTTATATAACTCATAGTGGAACAAAACCAAGCCTGGATCCTAGAAAAGCGGAAGCCAACCTTTTTTAGTGTATTAGAGAAATGAAACATGATACAAAATAAGGTTGTACGATGATATTTTACCTAAATCTAAGAAACATAAACATATTTTTTAAATACAATAGGCGTTGTTCCGTCTAATCAAATAATTAATCCTATCATTTCTTAGCCAGATATAATCTTAAAATTCCGAAACTAACTTAACTTTAAATTAATCCTAAGCTTTTAAACCAAAATGAGTTCTTTACTCATCCTCATACGTTTGAAAAGTCAAAACAGTTTATTCATACAAAATAATTGAATCCCTCACAAAGCTTCCTTGTATTCATTTCACTGGCCAAATATTTAACTCGGTCTATTTATCTAACTTAACTAACTTAAACTAAAGTTTCCTTGTCTGGATCACTTTAGGACGGTTAAGTTAGCATATTTGCATATTGTATGACTAACTTTAACTTGTGGTAGAATTTCTCAAATGTTCGCCCCGGATAGCTGACCGATAAGTTAGAATACTTGAAGCTATGAGTAGTCTAAGTTACCGAAAGCTAGGTTTATGTAGAACTAAGTTAACTGGCTTGATTCAAGTTCAACGGGTGATTTAATAGATGCGGGCAAGTTAAGGTCTAGCTTGTTAAGTTTTGTTTGTAACTCTGTTAAGGCTGAGTCTGTCTCCTTTCCCAGAGGGTGCATTGTGGACTAAACTAATTAGCTGAATTTGGGAAAGAAGTCCCAGGCGGCTAATATGTCAATATAAGCAAAGTTCTGTACAGCAAAATTATACTCAATTTAACCAACAGCCAGTTTATACTTGTAGCATTCTTGAAGAGTCCGTGTTTTTTTTTTATTGTTTATTATTTAAAAAATCGCTGTACCCCATCATGTGGGGTGTCATTAAACATGTCTTTTAAAATGAAGTTAATGTTTCCTACACCATTTTTTTATCAGATGTACCGCTTGCGAAATGTTAGCTGACAAATTTGCTTGCTATTATTTCAATATTTTTTAATGTTTGTTACCTTATTTATCAAAATTCTGATAATGGGATCCACGAGGAATTGAGAGAATTTTATAGGCATACATATATCGATTTCAGTATTTTTATCAAGCATATGCATTCAGAAAGTATAATTTGGTAAATTTGTAGTATTGGAACTGATAAATAAAGAAGACCACAGATGGTTAACAGAAGTCCGTAATGATAAGTATTTACCGGGTAGCACCAACAACATTGCATTTTTCAGAGTATTTTTTGAAATCGTTTTTTTTTGTTAAAATTATAACAAGTATTATTATTAAAAGAAAAACAAAAAACCCGACTGCAAATAAATGTAGCCTATGACACTCCGGGTGTAAAGAGGAACCTAACGACTTTTCAATATCGATAAAGCCGTGTAGGAACACACAAAACATACACACATACAATTCCCCTTCTTGGGTAAAAACAGTGATAATACCTTCCAGCTTACATGGTACAGTGTCATTTCCACAAATCTCATAAGTACGTTACTAGAAAGTTAGCCCCGCTATGGAAAGAAGAGTACTCTCCATAAAAAACAGTGTTTTTTTCTGGAGGGAGAGGCGACAATCCCCGTCACTCAGCCGGCTTAATTGCGAGTAGTAAAACAAACGAGGGAAGAACCGCGCGTGTGAAGTGCCCGGGGCGAGCACACGGGCGGGAATTAAACGGCCAGCTGCTTGGTAGATGAATAACTTGCGAAGGTGTGGTAGTTCCTCAGGCGGACTGCAAAAGAATCCTACCACTGCAAAATTGATTTTGTCCAGCTCCCAAAACCTTGATATCAATCGGTATTATTTTTACCCGACCGCCCAATAAGGATAGTAATGTTTTGTAGTGTATGTAGGCTATGTGCTATGTAAGGTTATGTGTCCCTTAAGCTCCTATACTACCTCGTGTAGCCTTTGTGTGTGTAGTTCAATTTTTTAGCTCTTGCGAAGTGTCTAAATTTTACAGTTTTTTTTCTATTTTTTGTTTCAACAAGAATACTTGTTAATTTGACAGGTAAGCGCTACTAGTATGATTTACTGAATTTGGGCGCGCTTCCTTCACCGTCCTTCCACGTCATTATTATCATTTATATCTTTTTCCTTTTTGTAATAGCTTTTGTGTTCATAGATCTGTTGTATCTACTATTATAACATTATAACATTGGTGCAGTTGGAACAGCCCCGGCGTAGTTGCCCATGGTCTCGTCAGCACACTTACTGACTGTGGGAGACTTTTGCAAGAAGTGGAATGTCCTTCCCCCGTAGCTCTTCCCGCCGAGCTACAATATGAAGCGTTTTGAAAAGGATGTCTACAAACACTTCTCCTGGTTGGCGAAACAAGGACAAAGCCACTAGTGTTGCAAGTGTCCTGGCCATCTGCGGCGGTTACCGTTACCATTGGCCAAGTCATCAACTTAATTTAATTTTTTTAATCTATTGATCGTTCGTCGAATTAGATCGACTGGTGAGTCAACTGAATTCGTCGAGTCGCTCGTCTGCATCACAACTCAACCAGCAACCGCGTATTCAAAAGCAAACAGTACATTTGGCGCTGTATCCACATTCATGACAACACACATACACAGTACACATTCAAACAACACAATACACACGTGTGACGTAATTCCGACGGGTTTTCAACGACCAATCAAATTTAAACGGCCTTTGCAGTAAAAACGACTAAAGTGTAATTGTTTTCAAATCCGCTTATGATCCTTTTATAAAATTTGGGAATTGTGGCTTTGGACGGGTCGGTACTTTCATAAGTTACGATTTAATCTGTGAAAAGAGGGCATTGGATCGTTTTGGGCAAAAAATGAGTTTATTAAATACTTTGGGACATTCAGACTCTACGCTGCAGGTGTGGGTTCAAATTGTAGAACTCTAACAAGCCCAATCTCACTGCGAGCGCAATATTTTACATCTTCAGTCACGCCATAATTTTGTATCAGATAAACTATGGTAAGATAACAGCTAATCTGGCAATCATAATTAACAATATTATTTTTTGACATAGAATGAGGAGACTAGCAAGTCGCTCGCATGGTGGTAAAGCGTCACGGTTACCCATAATAGTTCAATTCGATCCAGAACTTTAACTATAAGCAGTTCAAAACAATGCGTAACGGAAGTTCAAAAAACTCAACTGTAAAATGCGGCACTGCGGAAATAAAAAGGAATCCAGTGTGTTTATCTGTTGACGGGTAAAAATTAAAATTAAGCAACGCTCCGTTTAGCCAATAAAAAAACAAAAAAATAATTTTCAATTAATCGTGAACTTTACCATTTGTCTCAATGGCAGAACAAAGTGAAACTCAACATTTCAATTTATCCCACCGGGTAACGGAAACAAAACTTTCGAACCATTATCGAAAACCTTGCCTCACCTTGTTAAAACTTTGCTCATAGCTATTTTAATACCTACAAAACGTGTTACCTTGAATGCCCTCTCAATTATGGCAATACCAAAACTTCTTAACTTGGGTAATTGGTTAACTACATGCAGTTAACTTTGTATTATTGTAACTTGGATCGTACCGCTCTTAACGGGGTTATCTCGCTGCGGGCTGACTCTAGAGCAATCGTTTTTTTTTTGTTTCTTTTATCCCCATGACCATTTCAGAAAATATATCACCAAGTTCACTGATCTCAACAGAGCATCGCAAAATTAAGAAACATTCGACCCATTTTGTTTTAATAAAACGGGAATACTCACGTTTAATTGAGTCGGTTATTCCGACTATAATTTCTATCACATTCAGTAACCTTGCACCCAAGACAAGGCAAGACGAGGTCGCGCGCGTGTCACGCTAATTGCATTCCTTGATAAAGTAAAGTAAAACAAAATATGTTTTTGGCTAGCAACTAGCTTTACAGAACAATTGTGCTACGATAAGCTTGCAGATAGTGCTGGGTTAGCAAAGGTTTAGCGGTTTTCCGAGTGTCGAGAACGGGGCTACATTGCAAGATTGTGTTCTGAGGTATTTCTAGATCAGTATAGAACTGTTTTTGTTTTCAAAATTCAGAACCAAAAGAAATTCCGTAAAAGTAGCCAGCCCTAGTATCAGGATTATTATGCGAACCAAAGACCTATTAGCCTAAAGATTGCAGTATTTTTTTGTTATGAAGCTCCACGGACTTCGGGGTCCGTGCGTTTTGTCAAATCTTACAATGTTCTGTCAACTATTACTAACTTCCTAACTTCCTAACTAATATTATAAATTTGAAAGTAGCTCTGTCTCTCTCTCTGTCTGGGTGTTTGTCGCATTATCACGGCTAAACGACTGAACGGGTCGACTGAACGGATTTTTAGCTTATATCGACCGGCATAGGTTACTTTTTTTTAATATGTCCACGTGAACGAAGTCGCGGGTAACAGCTAATATAACATACGAGTAAAAGTCTCAGCGCAAATAAGAAATACAATAATTAATACGAAACACTCAGAAATGAAATTTACTAAAAAAGAGTCTCTCAATACCTCGCAACAACATTTTTCTTCTACGCACAGCGAAGTGAAACTATTCTTAAATACCTACAGGCACTCGGATTATATTAACCGCGCGTAAGAGCTTTTCTTGGTGATGTTTTAAATGTAAAAGCTCCTTTTAGAAAAAGCTCGAAGCTTTAAATTTTATGTATCAGTATCAATGATATTTTACTAAAGATAGGTTCTTACCTTCAAAGTGGCGCTCTGAATTCGGCTCCGCTGCAATCTGTTTATAGCCGCCAAAGAGTACGAAAGAAGATGCGAAAATTTAGAGAGTACAAAAGATAGCTATGATGAAATCTGTCCGAAAGGACAGATTCGTAGGGTCATTTTAATTCACGCTAAAATCGTATCTCTATATTAAAATATCATTGATCAGTATACATTGGAATTACGACGGACATATTCGACGATATCATTCTAAACAATTCCAGAACTTTTACTATGACACCAAATCTTAAATCCCAAAAAAAAAACAGGTGTCCATAGAAAATGTTATTCAACGGAATGTATGTAACTTTATGCCGACAAAAACTCACCAACTTTGGAGGAAACCGTGGTTTGTGGGGACTGTAATCAAGCATTCTCATTAACCTTCTCAAGGTTACGCCTACTCACACCTAGCAATAAACCAATGAGAGTAAAATTTTCGTACATGTACTTTGAACGATTCGTGGTACGCTTCGAACTTCCTGAGTGTGGATTCCAGGTATGATATTATGTGGTCATATAATGAAGCTTATTCACAATGATGTGTACAATAATATCCTAGTCCAGTCCAAGTTCGTGTCATTTCAATTTGTGCTCCTATAGAACGCCAGTAATTTCTGCAGATGAACTTTATGGACTAATGACTATTTTAATCTACAGGGAAAGTTCAGTTTCTCGAAAAAAACTATCAGATAAAACTAGATCGCGAGTCACGTGACTCAATTAATTGAATTAAAATTTGCAGTCTGAACAGGTTCGAACTAGATCACGGACCGAATTAACTGACGCTCACGGCTTCAATGCACGCTGAAATGAAATGAGTTTCACTCACTCGATCACTAGATCTGTGAAATGGCTCGGCTGTTAAATAGTTCTCGTTTAAGTTTATTAGAAATATATTTACAGATGAAATAAGCTTATGAAAGCAAAATTTGAAAAGTACCAATTGTCATGTCTTTAACGTGTCTTTGAGTACTTTGATCACAATGCCAGTAAAATAGGAAAATATTTTTAGAAAATTTGCCCCCCATCTCCAAAACAAAAAGGTACTTCGCTCGAATATGAAAGATAAGTAAAACATCGAATAATATGTATCTATAAGATTTTGATCCTTGTCTCCAGTAAAGATAAAATTGATAGTCCAAATCACTGAACTGTACACAAAAAAATATTTATTACTCGTCTTAAACCCATACCCTAATTGAAACCGTATTTAACAGTTACCTTATTAGGCCCAACCCGCGCCACGTGTCGTGGGTGCAAATGAATCGGGCCCATACGGCAATCTCGCCCATAAGCATAATGCCCCTGAATGCGTTACACGGCTTATTGTGGCAAGTAACGAGCGCAAGCGACACTGCTCTACTAGGATCGCTCAACGGTAGATCATCTTTATTTTATTTTTTTACTACCCGTACTACAATGCTACAGTGGGCTAAAGTAGAAAGAAGTATATTATGAAAAACGCCACTCGTAGATTGGCAGTATAGATACAAAGCCGGCTACGAGAATTTAGATTTTTTTGTCTGTTACCTTTACGTACTCAGAAGTTGGTAGAAAATGGTATATGATGATGATGTTTGACAGGCTAGGCATTTGAGCACGAACACTTCATGTTCTTTATTTCAGGTGTCTGCAATTTAGGTCAAGATCACTCCAGAAAAAAAATGTAGATACCTAAATCAGGAATCACACAATAGGTACCTCAATTAGTAAGCAACTAAACACATGTTATACACACACGCTCGTGAATTGTAACTAATGTTATTTATACTATGAACAAGCCGCCACATTTTGTTGTCACTAATGTTTAGTCTGTGAGGTAGCCGCCATATTGCGTCGTGTGTCGAGGCCATTATTCACGGATCGGGGGAGACGCTTGTGTGTAATTAGCTTTAGAATTAATCTCATTCAATATTTTTGGGCTTTTGCTTCAGGGTGGGACGCGATTTGTGTCTGTTCGTTGGTACGGGAACGTGGGCGGGTAGTAACTGTTTGATGTCTTTTTCTTTAAATCTTTTAGTAACAACCTGTTGTTTGTAGAAAGATTAATGAAATCAAAGACTAAATAAAGATATTAATAAATACTTCGTGTGTAGTACAGTTCGTTGTGTAGAATACGCGGCTTAAGCTTTTTGCCTTTAGAAATATTTTCTATAGGTAAATGAAATCATAGTATACAAAATAGTTTGTAATTAAAATTATAAATTTTTTATTCTTCGTTTTATCTTTATCTCTCTTTCTCTCTCCCTCTCTTTAATCTTATTTCCTCAGTTTACCTATATACATAATTCATAAAATTTGTAACAAAATTTGCAGGGTGCAATCACTTACATTAATTTAATTTTAAAAACATTAATGATTTTTACTGCAATACAATTTACTCTGCATCAGATATCTTAGAAAAACAATTGAATTGATAACCTAATTTTTGTTAAGTCGTTTAAAAGGCTCAACTTCTCTGTTTATATTACACCTGCGAGAGGCCTACAAGGCCTTGTCCCAATCAACTCACAGCTGCAATGAAATCCTGTGACAGCTCTCGCATAAAAATCGTAATTTCCACAAACAAAACGTCACCCGTAGAGGTCGCCACTAACGTTCCATTCATTTCGGACCTCGCCTTTGTCACCACCGACCGTATTGCCTATTGTTGCTTTACCAACTCGTACATGCATCTATCTCCAGTCGTTTCTCTTTCAACATACGGTTGATTATTATGTATATATTTGGCAGAGTTATGCTGGTATAGTGAAAGTTGAAAAGCAAGGAAAATGAAGCGTTTTTGACCGCGTGATGCATTGCTGGGTTGTAAAGGATTCACAGTAGGTATTGTTTGGTGTTTATATTAATTTTCTGTTGATGTGGGTACGGTCACGCTAGGCTTTGTGCGAATTCATTAGGGGCTGGGATCTGGATTGTGAAATGTCAGATTTATCTTTTCTATGTGATACATGTTTTTCATTAGAGTTCTTCTGCCAGCCACTGTATTTTTATATGAAAAACTTATAAAGTTATAGGCAAAGAGTATGCTAAGCCGAAAAGGAATAGTACTCATGATCGTAAACAACTTTTACTATGAGACCAACACTGAAATCGAGGGAAAAAAACAGCTGTTACACTAGTGACATTTTTCTATGGAACAGCTGTTTTTGTTTTTTTCTCAATTTCATGGTTGGTCCTATAGTAAAAGTCCTTCATAATGAGTACTATGAATCCTTTTCGGATTAGCATGCCCTTTCCTTATAACCCTGCATTTATTTCCTAAATTTATTCATAATTTCTTCTTTAGTGAAATCAATAATTTTAGGACTTAGGTTTACTAAGTATGTTACATACTTAAACTTATAAATGGAAAAGTTAATTTGAGTTTTTGTGTATTTGATACCTTCTCGATAAGAAACATCTGAGCCAATCTAATTCAAACTAAATCACATTTTCATTTTGGTGTCGACTCTGTTGTATCACTCACTAAAAAAAACTAATCTGACAGGACTAAAATTATCTGCGTCTCTTTTCATTTTCATGTGGAAGAAAAGAATATCAAACAACAACTACAGCGTAATTTTCAGAAGAATATTATATTTTTTGTCTATTTGGGTACTATAACAACTCTTATAGGAAACTAGAGCTCTTTATTGGCATTCGTGGACTCAGGGATACTAAAGAGTAGGTAATAGCGCGTACTATTACAGAAAAAAAATTATAAATCTATTTATGCCGGAAAAAATAGTAGAACGCAGATTTTTATCTAGCTGTTAATTAAAATGATTTTAATTTAAATATGATTTTTAATTTAATTTGAATTAAAAATATATTTTTGTGGAATACCTTTATTTTTGTGATTTTATTTTCGTTACGTTTATTATACAAAATGTCATATCTCATTATTTCCATACATACAAAATTTAATTTACTATCCACAACGAAAGCAATGCAATTTTAATATTAAATTTTTAATAAAACTCAATGAGTTTCAGAAATCGTGTCGTTTCACATTAAGATCTTCATACACGCCGTAATCAAAACGTTATTTATAAACCGACCAAATTATAATGCTGAACATAATGACCGGCAATTTGAATATATTAGCCGGTTATTTCAGATATTCGCCGAAAATTACACGTCTATGGAGATGGGCGTACTAAGGAAAAAGTTCAGGGGGCGTATTCAACCTTCATACAATCGTCAGTGAAGTACTTGGGATAAATTTAATATAATTTTAAATATAAATAAAAGTAACTGAATGATGAAGAAAACTGATACGAGAATTACATAATTTGAAATCTGTTATTTTTAATACTGTTTTTTAGTTAATTGAAAATATTTTAACATACCAATCCAAAACAATGGAGGGAGAGAAGTAATACTTCTCCCTCTCCATCTACCCCCTTTTCCTCTCCTGAGTACAGCTCGCTGTGCACATTATTCATGCGAAAACGTAATATCGGTTACGTATTTTTGTGAACACGCGAGCTTTAAAAAAACATTCCAATATAGGATTAGGGTAAATATAAAGGTTAATGTTATTTTGGCGCGGGTCGATTGTTGGTACATTAGCTCCACGCGTCGATCTATGACAAGGCAGTGGCTTTCGAGGTTATTATTGTTTTTTTTTTCTAAAATAATGGCCTTTACATATTTTGATGAATATAGTACAGTGCTCCTAATTTAGGTACCTGTTCGTTTGACGGTCTGAAAGATGCATCAAATCAGTGAAGAAATGCTATAAAGCCAATCACACGAGCTTAACTACTACTGTCGTCTAACAATACTGCTTACTTACTAGTAAATTAGACATAATTATAACCATTTACGTTCAAATATTGTGTCTACTAGGTTAAGTTAAAAGTTTAAATGGTTCCAGTAAAGCTTCTAGATTGTCCCCAACAATGACAGTTTTGCAGAATTATGATAGAACTTCACTTACGGGTAAAAATCATTTAATCACTAAGTTGTTAACCCCGAACTGTGACCTCTGCCTTATCTTCACAATCCCTCTACCAATTTTCCTCGTCTTCGTACTTTAAATTTGTATTTGCATGAACATACAAATTTCATGATGCAGCTCATCCATTCGCTTCTTTGATAAAATACGCAAATATGTATACATGCGCCGATGACTTTTGCTCCGCTCGGTACATCAATCCGTAATCATTTACTCTAAATGGTTATAGGTACCAGGTGAACAGAAACTTCTGGAACTCTTATAATTGACAGAGAAGCGAAGGTCTCAGAATCTACGGGACCGAATCGGCGTTTGTATATCTCAGTTTGTGTGTATATTTGTTTGACGACAACTTGAGTATGAGTTCATGAAATTTTTAGGTAAATTTTGTTAGCTCATGGAAATACAATTTTCAGGTTGGATATCGAGCAAAGTCGACCAGGGGTCGCGAGATCTCCATTCCGGGCGAACAAACTGATATTACAAGGTCTAAGCAATTGTGGTTTAAAAGCACCAGTAACTTTAGTGCAGTGCACTTCAGTGATTTCAAAAACCCATTATCAGGACAGCAGTCTTCCTGCATCTAAACACACAGTGGTGTTCATATAAATGTAAATGTGTGGGGGTGTGATTATCCCCCACCCGGCGCTGTTAGAATCACAATGCCGTTTGATTTCTACCACTCGGTGGCTCGATCGTTTTTTGTCGATTAGAAATTGGCGGCTTTGGTTTTTTACTAACTTTTTTGCTTAAGGATTTTGTTTGTTGTCTTAGTTTGGAATTTAGAATTTTCTTCTTTCGAATTTATACATTTCCAAGTCATTAACAGTATTGCTAATTTTAGTATGATGATACAAGATGCGTAAACCTAAGTGAGAAATGTGAGAAGCTAGATTTAAAAAAAAATATTACGTAAATCTTTATAAATTATTTGCAAGCTATAGGACGATATTTACACGTAAAAAGTATTTAATAGTTAACTAACATTATACTTCATTCATGCGTATAGAGTTTAACTTTCAACTTATAACTAAATTGACTGCTTACAAGCATGAAGTAAGTATTTTTTTTTTACCATTTCGACAGACTAGAACTCGACCACAAATTCGGGAGAAAAGTAAGCCATGTGAAGGATTTCCCATTTTCTTTTCCTTAAACTACAATGCTATGTTATGTGTAGAAATAGTAATATTACTCGTAGACCCCACATGCCCAAAATGTCATTACGGACCCCAAAGCAGGGGGACAGTAAATTATTTTCATCAGCGCCCCCTACCGGCAGATAGTGGAAGTAATCGCTTCTGATTGAAAATTACTAGCTTGACTATAAAAGGCTACATTTAATATGATGACAGAATTGAAAGGAATCATATGTGTTTGCTTAAATCTAAGAAAACTATGTGTTTTATCCATAACCACGCTGACTCATGGCCTGCTTAGAGCTCTTGTCTTGCGATTTGATTGCCTATATATAAACCCAAGCTAACTTATTCGTAACGGTACGAAAAAAAAAACGCTACTTGTTATGAGTATTTTTGCATTAATAATATCAGCTATTTTTATTTTTAATTCTCAAGAGATGGCGTTGAAAACATAATCTTTGGAAACATATTTAAGTCGTAATTATTGCAATCTAATTTGAACTAAACCTTAAATTTCGGACATATACATATACCAAAACTATGTCTGTATATTACCCATATTCACTTTTATAGCCGGTTGGACATTAGCCGACTAAATAGATAGGCGCCATCTAGTTTTAAGCAGGATTTTCAAGGTTAGAAACTAGATTTAAGAGATTGTCGTTCTTCTCGTGTAGATTTTCTAGAAACTTTAAAATTAAAAAACATAACACATAAGAAATATAAAAATAACATTAAATAAACATACTGTATCTTTATTTTGATACTTGATGCACTTAATACTGATGTAATAGTTGTCGCAAATAACTAGTTTATAGCATTGATCAAAAAAGAAGGGGAAAAGAGTCTAAAGAATAGTCTTAATTGTAAATGTGTGACTGAGTAATGAAAGCAGTCTAGGGGAAGCGGCACGTGCTGGCTATCGACATATGAAATGAAAGACCACGGTGTTAGTTGATGGAATAGAAATTAATCACAGAATAGAAAGATAAAGATATTTTATAGGAAACTGCGCGCCGCGGTTTTACCCACCTTGACAATTGGAACTGTCCTTTTTTCCTGGATAGGAAATAACTTATGACACAGCCCTTATGCTATACCCTCGCCAAAGATCACGTCGATTCATTATTCTTCTGCTGCGTACAAGAGAATCAAATATGTATAATATAGTAGCGACCCACCCCGGCTTCGCACGGGAGTAATTTAGAAAAATCCTAACTAATATGAATGTAGCATATGCATATGTGTTATGTCTCTGTCTATCTGTATATCTGTCTCTCTAGGTGTTTGTCGCGTTATCACGGCTAAACAGCTGAACGGATCGACCTGAATTTTTGCATAGATATAGACACGGACGTAGACTACTTTATTTTATTGGTCCACGTGAACGAAGTCGCGAGTAACAGCTAGTTGTATATATATAAACCTTCTGTGAAAAAATATCGGATGGTGAAAACCGCATCAAAATCAATTGCGTAGTTTAGGAGGGATTACAAACAGACAGATAGACGCGGAAAGCGACTTTATGTAATTCTATGTATATACTATCTAGAGATAGAATCTAAGTAGAGATATTGTGGGCCCTCGCCGAGTTACGCATTTCGATTGAAGAGGACCGCGTCTTGAGGATTCGGTCGGCTCGAGCGCCGCAACCCGGAGGTGGGAAGGTAACAAATTGTGTTTACAATCTTTGAACGTGGTAGTATCCTAGAAATAGTAACAACATATTTTAACTTTTGCTCTCTTGTGTATTTTAACTGCAACGGAACAGATAAAAACACAGTGTAATTACTAGTACACTGACATGGCATGGTTCATTTAATGAAAGTAGTATTTTTTCAGTGAGTTTTAAAGTCCCTTTAACCGTAGTCTGATACCAAGGCAAGGGACTTTATAAATCATTGAGACATCAGACAAAGATGGAGTTCTAAGGTAAAAAAACAACATAAAAATAAATAAAAATCAATTGAATTGATAACCTCTTTTTTTGGAAGTCGGTAAAAAAAATAAGACTACTTCTATCTACGCTTTTACATGTTCTGCTGTTTTGTTTTTGTAGCTTCTTGCTAGAACGGTATTCTGCTAAGTAGTTTGTAATATAAGTCACCATATTTTGAAAGTTAACTAGCCTTGTGGCTCAGTCGGCGGATTTCCACCTTCTGAGCTGAAGGTTGTGGATTCGATTCCCACCCAGGACAAAAAATTGTGTGATGATTTATCTGGCTATTCCTATGTATTCTATGCATTTATTTAGAAAATTATTTATGTACTCTATCTGTTATCTGGTTCCCATAGTATAAGCTTGCTTAGCTTGGGGATAAATGGCGCAATGTGAAAAAAAAAAAGAGTATTATGACAAACTAATTCAAACTCTTATTTTTGGGTTGTTCCGTCTTCGTCCCAGTTTGCGTCGAGAGCTAGTATCCATATATTACTAGCTGTTACCCGTCACTTCGTTCGCGTGGACCTACAAAAAAAAACGTAGCCTATGTCCGTCTCCCACCCAAGCTATATCTATTCAAAAGTTCGATCCGCTTAGCCGTGATAGCGCGACAAACAACCAGACAGAGAGACAGATTTTTTTAACGCTTATAAGCGTTAAAGTTTGACCACCAACTCCCCTGTTGGTGAGCGACGATGTGGCCGAAGATGAAGCACGCAGACTTAGAAGGTACCTCTTCACTCTGACCTAAAGGTATTCACCTCTAGATTTTACTCTCAGGAAACAAGGAAGCCGGCCGTTTATGCCACTCCATGGCCGTACGGATTGAAAACGTTGTTTCAAAACGTTTTGTACGTATCCAAGGGAAATCAAAAGTGTATGGATGGTTAGTTAGGACGTTAGATGTTCGTCGAATTAAAAACCTTTGTCATTTATTTTCGTTGGTTAGAAATTCTTAATACACTTTCACCTCAAATGTTTCCCACCTCAATGCACTCTCTTGATATGTAAATTTCTTCACTGAATAAATAATTCTACCTAAGTTGACGCGTATCATTGGGCTACATTGTTTATCTCTACATATCGAAGCAAACAAAGCCCTATTCTCACCAAGTTATGATTTAAATTTGCACGTATTTATAATATTTAGTTGTAGTTTAGTCATGATTCCTGTATTGTCTTGGTTTGTTTGTTTGAGAGACTCGAATGAGTAATGGGTTGCTTTGAATGTGTATTTGAGTGAATGCCATTCAAACTCGAATTTGCTCGTTTGTAAGTAATTAAACTGTACTATGACGAGTTTTGTTTCACTATATAGGTCATACTAACTGTAATAGATACACCAGTTTCTTAAAGATTACACTAACTATTAATAATTAAATTGTATTCATATTTTATTTTACTTTAGTTGCTAAAAAACCGTTATCTATATATATATATATAAAAATGAACCCCTGTTTTTCCCGGTGACGCTATAACTTGAGAAAGGCTGGACCGACATCAGCTAGCAGACGATAAAATGCTTGACAAATTATATAATAATAATAATGTGTATATGGCTTAAGGCTGGGCGTTCGACCCACACTAACTCATCTGATTTTAAGTGACGGTGTGGTCGAAGATGAAAAACACATCCTTAGTATTATAAAATAATTTGTATTGTATTTTGTATTGTAATAACAACTGGCTCTCTCAAGTGAGGCCGGAACAAACAGTAGGTGGTTGGTGACAGATTTTCAAGTTAAGTTCTATATATAGTTAGCCAACCGAGTAATGGAAAGTACCACCATTCTAATTTCTAGAAAGTTCATCACAGATTTAAATCTGACTAAAACTGAACTATACAAATTTATTCCCTTTTCAGTTTCCCTAAAAAGTTGAGTCGGAAGTTCCTCATTTTGAAAATCTTCGGATCTGAACAAATTTACGTACAAAATTGCTACTACACTACACTACACTACACTACACTACACTACTACATAGCTATTATTTAGCAAAATGATTCTAACTTTTGACCTAACCGTCCAGCATCAATTTTGGCACTATTTGAGCTTACCAAAATGATTCAGAGTAGCGTTCCAATTCTAGGGTTCCATTATACAGGCAGGTTCCTATTGACCCAATGGCAATTTCCCTAATACCCTCGCTTATAGACGCGGCTAGTGCTATCGATGGTTATACAGGTTGTCAGTGAGTTATCACCCCCGTCCCCGGCGACAGTGACGGAGCGCGCCGCGCGCCGGCACGCGCCCGCGCCACCCATCACTTCCCCAGCCAGCGGAGGAAGTTTAGAATATTTCACCCCGAGGTGATGCTGATCGGATATATCGCGCTTTCATTCACGATTGCATCTTAGTTCGTTTCTTCGGGAGATCGGCACATTTTGATACTTCGCCGAGTGATTTACTCGAGTAATTGCTATTGGTTTTGGGTATAGCTTTCTGGGCGCTAAAGTGGCAATGGGCAAGCCTCATCACTCGAACAAGCGATAACCGATGGGGAAGAACGGTTCTTAAGTGGCGACCACGAACCGGGAGATGCAGCATAGGCAGGCCTCCCACTAGGAGGACTAACGACATTATGAATGTTGCGGGCAACCAGTGAATGCAAATGGCAGATTGGCTTTCAGTGTACCGCTCCACATTTTTGGCTGATGATGAAGTTGATGATTTTGAATAAAGGTTATCTATTTAACTTAATTTAACTAGTAGTTCACGGCGAACTGAGACCTAGCGACCCCTATATTTTCACAACCCCTGGACCGATTCAGCTTATATTCGAACTTAAAAATTGTATTAAAATGAACTACTTGCCTACAAAATTTCATGAAGATCGGATCAACGGTTCGCAAGTTATCATCGGACAAATATACACGCAAACATACAAACATACATACAAATGTCGATTTGTCCCAGTAAACTCCGAGACCTTCGCTTCGCTCGGTCAACAAATATAATAGAACGTGTGAACAGATGATCTTGATGTAATTGCAATTTTTCCTGCGAAATTTTGCCATTTTCCAAGTTCCTGGGTTGTGAAGTGACAGGGTCGCGAAGTCTCATTTGTAAGTCTTCGTATCCAGCTTTTAGCAAACGTTACGTGTAAATTGCATACAGGTTTTTTTAGTTAGTCCTACGAAGGTCGCCCCGACGATATCCCTATCGTCCTGAGAAAAACTAGACGAGAAAAACTGTAATTCCAGAACAAAGTTGAAGCAGTTGTAGCAAAACTTTAGTGCTCGTAGCTTCAGCGTAGCGCCCGTAGCAGATGTCGTAGTCAAATCGTAGCAGATTGCTACGGAATTCAGGGCCCGTTTCATTGGGTATCTCGATCGGGCATTTTCAACATTTCTGAAGGCAATGAGAAGGAGAATGTCATAATGTACTATTTTGACAGGTTTTTTCTACTATGTCTTATTTGACGATATCTATATAATTATATAAAAATAAACCGCTATTTTTCCTGGTCACGCTATAACTTGAGAAAGGCTGGACCGATTTTGATGTTTTTTTTTCGTTGTGTAATTTTGAGGACAAGGTTTGTATGAAGAGGCCAAAGGCCGACCTTCGCGGGCATCAGCAAGTTTACAATAAAACTTGAAAATATTCTAATTGCTGGCAAATGCACAAAACTTGAGAAAAAAAAGAAAAAATAGAAAAGATTCAAGAATCATCTCAAGAGAAAAGATACCATTAAATAACTCTTCTCTCTCATAACTAGGTTTCCCTATGTCGTGATGCCAGGAAACACGCACAAGGACAAAAACAACTAGCACCCAGACCCAGAACACATATTTAAATTCATCATTAAAACATCTCCCCAGCCGGGAATCGAATCCGAACACTCATAAGGCAGACGCGTCAACAACTAAGCCGAGAGATTCCTCAATTATGTTTTTATTACGTCGCCAAAAAGAACTCCTCAAATTACAACCCACAATTGTAATTAGTACCCGTACCTGATACTTACATCCCTAATATCACATACCAGTTCCAAAATACTTACGTACCCGGATCTAAAGTGCCATAAGTCACTCCTAGAGGCTTGCATTGCTTCATAAATGTTTCATATTGGGTCGACCTCCCTTGAGAGCATTTAAACCTCCCACTTACAACAACCATCCTTACGACCTAGTAGATACAGTTCAAGGTTGTCTGGGTGGTATTGTAGAAATTCTTGAAGTAAGTCGCTAGGACCTTTGGACTCAACAATAAATAATTTTGTTGCTAGAATTTGCATCTGTTTGTATTTGTGAATAGATGCCTTTTTACTAGACTACAAAAGAATAACTTTGTTCCGACCTGCGAAAAATTCTCCATATTGTATTCTCTATTTGTAATAACGCCCCTGGAACTGTCAAACTTGGTGACAAGTCTAAAACTAAAACGTCGCTAAAACGTCAGCTAGGGTGAAATTTGGCAGCTCCAGTGGTATCACTAATATTTATTTTTTTATGATGTTGTATCGCTTTAAGCTATAACGTCGCCATTTACACTAGTTTTAAGTTGTTTTTTGTTAATTTGTATGTTGTTTCTGGTGTGAACAATAAAGAGTTATATATCTATCGATAAAAATTTTGGTGTTTTGTGGTTAGACTTTAAGAACCGCTTTTTATAACTATTATTTTTTCGTTAGAATACTTAGATTTTGTGACACTATCAATCATTGGGATACGACTCCACCAGAGATGTCCGATGTAGGTAAACGTATAGAATTACTTCATTTTCCAAACCCAGTAATCCTATTTTGACTGTTTCTGGTAGAAACGCACCCAAGAGGCGCAAGATTCTACTAAAGCTACGTGGAGCGAAGCTGGATTTAAATTTATATTTTCTTCCCAGCAAATTTAAAAATTTAGAAAAAATCGTACGAATCTCAATAAAACTTATGCCCGTCTGCACTAAAGTCAACAAAAATAAAACTCACCCAAACTAAGTCGGACTTATGCAAGTCAAAGGTAAGGACATGTCTTACGCATTTAGTCAACCTCCTAAGTTTGGTGAAACGTATTTTTCATTCTTAAGTACGTAAGAATAAACTTAGAAACTTTCAACGTTAAGTGCATTCATTTCATAAAAAAAATTACACATATAAGCATAGCTTCCCTTCATGCAGCGCCAGTAGGTTAAATACTACATTTTACAATTTGACGAAATATGTTAAGAATTCCCACATTTTGAAGGATTCCCCCCAGCTCAATTCGTCTCACAAAACGCTACTTTAAATTGGTAATGTCTCGTATTTTCCGGAGTGCGGAGCGATCAATATTAATACATTCGGATGTAGAGTTGAAACTTATGACTACCGGGAGTAGAGTCTCTATGAAGTCTGTAGATTTTTAAAACGTAGCGTAGACTGTAAAACGTGGTGTTTTTTGTTTTTTTCCTTTTTTTCTGGCTCCACACGTGTGTATTTAGCTAGTATCAAATATTGTAGTATTTCACAATCAAAATTAGTCTCAGACATAGTTTAAGTCGAGCAAAGTAAGTCACGGTCACGTCCACGTCATACCCCAGTGAAGTGGTGGAGACTTTACTAAAGGCGTCTATGGAGTTTTGGAAACGGCACGAAGAGTCACGTTTCACAACATTATACTATTCACCAACACTTTTGCACGTTCAAGAACACTTAATGGATAAAATTCCACCATTTTCACACATTAACACTCGAAATAACACATGTTTTGGAAAATAATACAATGAAGCGAAAATAATACTTCACGTTCTCGCCAAAAAAAAAACAAAACGTGGCGTTGAATTATTTCATAAATATTATAAATAGAGTAGTAACAGGATCAATAACCGACACCACCGACTATTTTACCGACATCGTTTTTGTAACATTCAACTACTACTCAAAACACCATTAGATATTTTTTGAATTTGTTTCATAATCTAGCGGACCCGACGTACGTTGTCCTGCACGACATTTTTTTTTGCATCGCCACCTGTTTTTCCCATTGTGAATCTTAAGCATCCAGGTAAACTCAAATACACACAAAAAAACATCATGATCATTCCAGCGATTTAGGAGTTCAGTGAAAACCCATAAATAAGAATTATGTATATAATGGAGTCGATTCCTGCTAAACCAAACTTATTGCTATTGCTGTCTTTTACCAACAGAAACACAAGAAATAGATAGCATGCATTTTATTTCTGTCAAACGAGTTTACCGATTAAAACCGCGATGAAAAACGTACACTAGCGACACTTAAAACTATGAAAATATTTTCCTGAAACTTTATTTGCTGTTAATCTATTCTTTCTATTATTGTAAGCACTTCATTAAATCAGGAAAATAATACTTATAAATTGTACCTGCTACTAGTTTTCATAACACTAGTACTGTTTTTACCTGTAAAGTACGTACGTGCGTACGTACGTACGCTATGTATTCTGTACAAGTTTGACTGCCTCATCTCGGATTCTATTCATTGCATTAGACTTCACTGCTTGGTTTCGCTTTGCGCAATATCATCGAGTGTGGCAGTCAAACTTGAAATTTGGTCATTTTCTAAGACGCCTAAAATGCGGGATTCCAGGGTTCTCCCGCACGACTAGTGCTTAGCTGCTTCGGTCCTACTGGTTGGTCGGTGCTACCCCGCTGCCTTCGGGACTGCTGGACTACGAGTCCCCCTTGCTCCGTGGACCGAACCCACTTAGCGGACCTAACTCCGTGGGCCTTCACCGCTGCGTTGACTCCGCGCGCTGCTACCCAAGGCCAGTGTGTCTGAACGGTCGCGTAGTGCACTCCGGTCCATGAATGTAACCTTACCCCGACCCGAACTTAGCTTCATTTATTACTACTTCTATTTTTGTGCTTCATTCTGTTTTTCTTTTTTAAATATAACTTTGTTAACTTCCTTCTTGTTTTAATTGCCGCCTACTATATCTAGGTAGGATAACTAGGAACGTTACACTACGATCTCGTCTAAGTTTGTATGGAGAACTAAGATCTGACTAATTTGACAGCACTATAATTCATGCTATCTTTATCTTGTTTCTATTTAGTAAAAGACAGCGACAACTTAATTGCGTTTAGTAAGTGCACGGTGGAATTGCGGTCATTATATAAAAGAGATAGGTACTATTTAACTGAAAACGAAAAATGTTCATCCAATAACGCGATAACTGAGCAGACATCAGAATCGTATGGTGTAATATAATATGGGTAAATGAAATGAATGACCCAACTTACTCATATCACAGATCACGTCCTAGATTCTGCATTCAGGACGTTCGAAGCGCACCACGCATCAGTCCTAAATACACTTATAAGAAATTGCTCTGATTGGTTGATTGATTGTTAGGCGCGAGTAGACGTAATCTTGAGATAGCCAATAAGAACGCTTGGTCGTACTCCCCGCGACCCGCGCCTTCTTCAAACTTTGGTGACTTTTTGTAGGAACAACGAATCTCGTAATTATCTATGTGTGATCTGTGACTCATATTATATACTAACTCATAAGTTGTCATATTAAGAATGACAAAGTTTAATTGTACTCCAGATTACTAGTGTAAGATAAAGGCCAACACACACCGGCACGGTTCCTTTCCCACTGTAGATACCTACAACTGGCTCAATGAGAAATTCCCACCATTCCCGCGAGGAACGTTTCCACGTGGAAACGTAAAAATACGTCGTTTTTAGACTTGAGACGAATAGCGTATGGCGTAAGTTAATTTGCCTGCGTTTTAATCTTGAATTCTGTACAAGCAATCGCTACTTCAAGTCATGAAAACATGGCGTGAGAAAACATTCGTGCAGATATGATCACTCGCTCATAAAAACCGTGTCTCATAATAATGTTGTTGGTTTTGATATATGTAATATTATTTCCCATTACCTTCCCTTCCATCTAAAACACCGAAAATTTAAAAGTGAGAGGCTGATTGATTTCAATAAAAACGCCTCTCTCCCTCTCTCGCTCTCATTCTTTCTCTTTCTCTCTCTTTGTTTCTTGCACTATTCTTCTCTCTCCCCTTTCTTATAGGTTCTGCGGCATTATATAATATTCACATATTTGACAGAGAGGTGAATAAGTTTTTTAAAGAATACAGAACGTTTCATTCATGACAGATACAAGTGAACGACCAAATCAATAAAAAGTCGTTAAGCATTTGTGATATCGCCACCTCTCACAACTTGGTATTTTCAAATAGCTTAAGATGAATTATCCGCTTTTGCCCGTGAATTATCGAAATAATCCGCCTGGCTGAAGGTAAAATAATTCCCCTATAAAACGATCAGCAGAGCGCGACGCCATTTTAAATATAACATTTTGGTTTCTCGTACCTTACACTCAGAAGCTTAGGGACGGTTGGAAATTCTGACACTAGGGCTAGACAGTAGACACCCAGACTAGAAAAATTTACTGATTCACAAAAAATATATATTATCTGATTATAAGCTTTAGAAACAGAAAAGGTCATCATCATCATCAGCCACAAGATGTCCACTGCCATATTCCCTACGCATGGCAGGCGGCTTAGGGATCGCAGAACGCTCACCGTATACTAAGAGGATGTCACTGCCCGTCCTAAAAGGATAATAAAATAAAAAACGAATAGGTATTTTGAATTGTAATTATTTTTTTCGTAATTGAAAATACACATTCATAACCAAACCACTTATTAAAACAAATATTTTAATGTAAACCCATGCTGCTCAAATATCCTATGCCTATTAATCAAACAATATTACTACATGAAATACATAAATTTATTTTTATTTCTTCTCTAACGAGGTAACAATAAAATTCTGAGTGGTTTTTACTGCCTCAATCATACGAGCAATCGTTCAGAACTGCACTGTTAACCACAGCGGCCAGTAACTGGGCCCAGTAGGCAGGTAATACAAACCTCGTAGACTTACTTCTATCCTTTGCCTTTGTCTAGTCTAGGAGTGAATAGCTATTGCCCTGATGTCGGGGCACTAGAATACGACATCGGTATCCCCTGCCAGTAGTAAGAGCCTATTAAAAGGGGACCTCTGGGCTCGGGGGTGGTTAGAGGTGGGGCTCTCACCATCTACCTAGGCGAGCCCGGGACCACATTGTCGAGTAGCGGACGCTGTTGTGGGCTTAGGCGTCTCAGAACAGCTGCTAGCTGTCCCGGGAGGAGCTGAAGCGTGGTGCTGAAGGCTCCGCTGCGTTCCCTTGGAGATCTCAGAGCCCTTGGTTAAGCATCAAGGCGTGCTACTGGGAGGGTTTTAGTGGTTATCATCATCATCATCAGCCACAAGACGTCCACTGCTGAACATAGGCCTCCCCCTTAGAGTGCCACACCGACCGACAATCTGCCACTTGCATACACTGGTTGCCTGCGATTTTCACAATGTCGTCGGTCCACCTAGTCACTAGGTGTACCACATGAAAAGTTGTCTTATTGTAGTTTCAAATACTTTTTAAAATATTGGCAATTTATTGATTTATTTATTATTTAATTTATTGGTAATTTTAATCTCAATAAGTATAATTAATAAAAAATTAAACTAAATTTACGTTTATACAGGGCTATAAGGAAAGGGTATGCTAAGTCGAAAAGGGCTAATAGTACTCATCATTATGAACAACTTTTAGTGTGGGACCAAACATGAAATCAAGAAAAACAAGCAGCTGTTACATAGAAAAATGTCAATGACACTCGACAAAATGTATGGCGACAAACAGCTGTTTTTTCTCTCTCTTTCTCTATTTCAGTGTTGGTCCCATAGTAAAGGTTGTTTACAATCATTGAGTCACTTTAGGCTTAGCATACATACCCTATCCTTATAGCCCAGTATAGATATATAATATATAGTGCAGAATGTAATTTATTCAACGGCGCACAATGCTCGAGCCAAACGCAGGGCTGTTTTCCTAACCGCGTGTTTAGTTAACAGTGGGTTTAGTAATGCCGTTTTAGTACTAAACACACGGTAATCATTGGTTATTCGCCAACAACCGCCTAATGAGAGTAATTTGCCTCAACAACCGGTATCTGAATTTGGTCGGATTTGTCCGTGTGCCGGATGGACGTGATTAAGCACATGTTCTTTCTAATGGACGAATACATTTGACCAACGTAATGGATAAATAAGTGGTCTCTCGAAGAATCCAACTCGGATGGACAGCGTTCGGGAAATTGCGTGATATCTTCTCGTCCAAAATTCCGCAGTGTCTGAAGGCAAGTGTCTTCAACCAATGTGTGTTGCCAGTGATGACATATGGAACTGAAACGTGGTCCTTGACTGCTGGCCTTTTGGAGAAACTCAAAGTAACACAGCGGGCAATGGAGAGAGCTCTATGCTCGGAGTTTCTTTGCACGATAAAATCCGGGACGAGGATATTCGTCGACGAACGAAAGTCACCGATATCGCTCTCGAGGTTTACAAGCTGAAGTGGCAATAGCCAAGCCACATCGCTCGAAGAACCATTAAGAAGAAAGGTTTTTGAGTGGCAACCACGAACTAGAAGACGCAGCGCAGGCAGGCCTCTCACAAGGTGGACCGACGACATTGTGAAAGTGGCAGCAACCGGTGGCTGCAATTAGCAAGTTATCGGTCAGTGTGGCGGCCTAAGGGGTAAGCCTTTGTTTAGCAGTGGATGTCTTCCGGCTGATGATGATGATGATGATGAATAAATAAATATTTGAACTTACTTTTCTATTATATAAATTATTATTATAGTAAACTTGCAATATTTTAATATTCTATTATAATGACTTCATTATTATAAGAAAAATACCCAAAGCAAAGCAAAAAAAAGCCAATCTCTTATTTTCCAGGACGGGATTTTTATATTTTTATAGTGAAAATAATATAATATACTAATTAATATATGTACATACAAGATGATCTAATGATCGCTATTTACCAAAACATCGAGGATCTGAATCTAATCGGAACCAACCGTGTTTATTAGGGCGGCATGATTTACCGTCTGTCCGGCCGTGTGTCCTTCCTTTGGGACATTACTCGTACGGAACAGTATGAAATGTACCTAATATTAAAAACAATGGGCGATTTTTTGGGCTTATCAGCTCTTAGACATCCACCGCTGGACGCAGCCTCTCCCCTATTGCGGGTTGCATAACCCATTTACGATTATAGAATGTACACCATTTACGAGATTACGATTTTTATTTAAGAGGACGCTGCTGCCCGTCCTTTTGGTGGTTCTGGTCGCAGTTTTAGAACATACCCGGTCCCGAACAAGTTCTAAAACAACTTTTACTATTATCCTAATATTATAAATACCAGCGTAGCTTTTGATTATGGGAAAACACCAGAAATTGCGAAAAACAGCTGATCCATACATTTCGTTGAGTGTTGATATTTTTCTATGGAACAGCTAATATATTCAGTAAAATATATTTTTGCTTAGTACCACTGTTCTGTATAACTCGACAAAAATCCCAAGCGAATATGAAACAAAATAATTATGTGTTATTTTCAAGCGCATTTTTGCTATTTCACTTTTAAAAATGAGTCTGTAACGGTTACTTGCTTGTGCACATTTCAAAGGTAAAAATGCTCTTACTGGCGCACAGCGTGCGGCGTTCAGCGTAAATTGTCCACTCATTTGTCCACGACCTGGCAAACGCGTTCACATCACTCAACTGACCTGCTTCCAGAAAAACCGGTACAAATTACCGCTCGAGTCTGTTTGACATTTTTTACTGTCCTCCGAAGATTATCTATCCTTGTTTCTTTATAGCGCGCAATAAAGGACAGATGCCCGTTCGTTTGTTGGATTCTGGCAAATTGAGGAAGAACGGTACACTGGTAAAGGTCGACTATAAAACCGACAAGTTTAGTGATGAGTGCTTCGCTCTTGGTATGTGTGTGAGGCTTTGTACTGTGTTTTGAAGTCAATAAAACATTATTACTAGGACTTCAATAAAACATGCGTAAAAGTTTTTACAAGAAAATAATAGCAAATTTACTGTAACAAGTAATAAAACAAGACAGCTTCTTGAAACATTATACAGGTTCTTCGTCGAAACAAGTGACTTGTTTATCGCAAAAGTATATATTGTATATGAAACTGTATCTGGGCTACAATGCCTACATAAAGTGGGTATTGTTCTCCATCGTAGATCAATGCTTTATACAGTAAAATGGAGACAATGTGCAACAAAGCAAAGCAAAGTTCAATTTGACGTGAAAAAAAAACATCTTTCTTACTGTGCCGACTATGTTACTGTTCTTTTCACGCGATACTTTTTTTATTTTTCCGCAAAGAATGTCTATATTTTAAAGCACTTCTTACAGTTGTGTTCTTGGTTATCTTGTTGCTCCATAATTGTGTTTTTTACGGCGCCGCGGCGAGTCGGTAATCCAGTAGTGAGGGGATTCGAGCACAGAACGCTTGTTCCTATTACTTTGATGTTTGATAGAGATGGGACAGATCGTGTCGATGAAATAAAACCCTTGGAATATATTAGTGCACATCAGACCACAACCACGGTTTTCGAGGCGATAACTTTCGGCATAGATGAATCATAATAGTTTTGTTGTAATAGATTTATGCGTCTGTCACCCTATTAAAAGTGAACATGGACAGGAGCAGATATAAAGCCGGATGTAGCCGAATTGCCTCGAAAGTTGTTTTTGATAAAATTTATTGAGAAGAAATCGCTTTAGACGATAACGTCGTACATTGCTAGCTTTTATTTTTATTTGTCGTTTATTTTTAAGATTAATTGTTTTGTTGGTGTGTAATATTGTATTCAGAATGTGTGAATACAGTTTTGTAAGTTTTCCATTTCTCCACACAGGATCAGAGGTTCGTTCGTTCGTTCGTTCGTTCGACTTGTTCGTAAGTCCTAAAATTTTTGTGTACAAATAAAAAAAACTACATGATTATTTTTTTGTATTTGTATTTTATGTCTAACATCGATATTTCCCCTTCTCTAAGCAAGATGGAAAACCCTTAGCCCAGTTGTGGCACACTCGAGACTCTCCACCGCACTCTACCGACTCTACCGCGGCGGATAGAGTGCGGTAGAGTTCACGTCTGCGCTATTTAGGCTCTACTTCAGCTCTACGTAGACTCGCTTGTAATGAGCGCGAGAACGCGAATGAAAGTGATTTTTGAGAGGCGTGTAATGTAGTCGGGGTTCGTAGAGTCGTGTGAAAATTGATTTAACAGCTGTTATACACGTTTGCAAAGTTCGACAGTACAATAGGAACTTTACATTGTCGTTCCGTCCGTTCATTCTAACACTAGCTTTAACCTCGCTGTGACAACAAACAATTAAAGAATCAAAAATAAAACTTTGCCAGTTATAGTGTAGCTACTTACCGTGTTCTACCTATGAAGTTACTGAGTTGTCAGATACATTACTGAGTCTCAAGAGATTGAATGTTTAGCCTAAGAGTTCCGAGCGCAATGCATTGCCGAGCACGATTTTGACCTGTAATTCTGAGTGGCACTGAACTGTTATGGGCAAGCGTGACGCTTAACATCAGGTGAACGACTTGCTCGACTCACCACTCAGTTACATAAATAAAGATTTACCTATTACAATGTACATACAAATGCTACTTATTACTTATTATACGGGAATGTTTTTTTACCTCGGATATTCATATTATTTTATGTACCAGACTGAAAAAACTAATAAAATGTTCAAGCCTATGTAAGTCTATGTTTGGTAATCCATTGATCTAATATGTGTATGTCAATGCCCTACTTAGTCTTGTAAAGCCAGGTACTGCGATATAATTCCAACATTCTGAGCTGTATACAATTTACATAAAACACTCAAAGGTTTTCCTTATTAATTCCGGTATTTTCATCCAGAATAGAAATGTGCCGATGAATAAAGGAAAGCTGGAGATGAAATACTCTCTTCTAAGGCAACGTCAAGAGCAGGTGTAACCGTAACGACATACCTACTTATATTAAACGTAACTACACGAAAAAAGCTCAAATAAAAATAGATATTAACCTTTTTTTATATTTGACAGGCTAAGCATTTCACCAAAGCTCACCTGATATTGCATAGAAGAGAGAAGTAAAAGTATTTTTTTTTTCTCTTCTGTGTGATATTGAGTGTCGGTGTGGTTGAAGCTGGTTAGCATTCCTAGCCGGGAATGGAAACTAGCTCTCAAGTGAGCCTGACGGAACCCACCGGAAAGGTGCTTGCTTGGTGATAGATTTTCAAAATAAAGTTTATAGCGGCACCAGCATATTACAAGGAAGTAGCATCACCACCAAGTTATGGTTAAAATAACGTTGAAGGTTTAACCATAAAAAAAAAATACATTAATAAAATCCGTTTAAACTAGCTGTGTTTATAGATTGTTAAAACAATTAAAGATGAACTAGACTCACCCGCTTACTATCCCGGAACTTGAGCCAGCCGCTGATCACACTATTATCCACTTCACTACCTTCTTCCTCATCAGCCCTCCTCGCCATCAGAGGCGACCCTCCAGGACTCTCCACCTCCCGTCTCCGCATAACTGGAGTGCACTGCTGGGACAACCTTCCTTCGTTGACTGCATCACTTCTCCTGCCTAAGACTGGTGTACCATGAGCCGATATCCCTCCTAAAATCCCCCGTCTCCCTAAAAAAGGGCTGTTCTCTCTCCGTTCCGCCTGTCGTTTGGGCGTCTTGCATTCCGAATGTACGCAGAGCGCGTCAAAGTTGGCCAGTTCTACGGAGACTCTGGTCTGGAGGCCGCTGGGGTGGGTGGTCAGGATGGTCTGCTTGGCGATGCTGCACCCATGCCGGTGCAGTTCCTCTCGCCGCTCCATCTTGGATGTTTATCTGCCCATTATCTGAAACGAGAGATTACATTATTTAGTTGATGTGTGAAAATTGTAACTCTAACTACGTGCACGTACATGCCAGTACAGTCATGTATATGAATCTGCGTACATATATCATATATTTATTTATTTTTCGTACAGTATTATATACTCCATTACACATAGCATGGCGCGGGTTACACAAATTATTTTTAAACAAAATTTTTAGGGTGTAAGATAGAATGAACCTCTGTAACTTGACACATCTAAGTATAATTTGTGTTCCTGTTTTGAAATAACAACAAACATTGAACATTTTTGATAATAATTTTGAAACTCGTTGTTATAATACTTCCTGCGAACACATTTGATTTTTTTTATTTATTTTTTGTCTGTCTATACGTTGATCGAGTGGCACCAGTAGTTATGGGACCTAGATCTTCGTTTACTCACCAACTGCCTTTTGGTAACCAACAATGGCAAATATTTTCTTCGCTTCTCTTTTAACTTAATATAATATTTATTATAATATTTATATTAATATATATACAGAATTCAAACGTCTAACTTATCTTTAATTCAAATTTAACAGTATTTCTCTTATAAACAAAATTACTTATTTATTCAAAATTTCATCATCATCATGCACAGCCTAAAGACATCCACTGCTGAACAAAGACCTCCCCCTTAGACCGCCACACTGAACGACAATTTGCAACTTGCATCCACTAGTTACCCGCGACATTCAAAGTGTCGTTAGTCCATCTAGTGGCAGGTCAACTTACGTTGCGCCTTTCAGCTCGTAGTAGCCACTGAAGAACCTTTCTTAGCCATCGGTTATCGGTTTGAGCTGCCCACTTCAGCTTGCAAGCCCTAAGAGCAATGTCGGTGACTTTGGTTCTTGGGCAAATATGCTCGTTCCGGATCTTATCGCGCAAAGAAACTCCGAGCATAGCTCTCTCCATTGCCCGCTGTGCAACCATGGGTTTCTCCATAAAGCCAGTAGTTAAGGACCACGTTTCAGGTCCATATGTCATCACTGGCAACGCACATTGGTTGAAGATTCTTGCCTTCAGACACTACGGAATTTTGGACGAGAAGATATCACGCAACTTCCCGAACGCTGCCCATTCGAGTTGGATTCTTCGGGCTACCTCTTTGCCCAAGCTGTACTTACCTAACCGAAAAATCTGTCCAAGGTAGTTATAGTGGTCAACAACTTCAAGGGACTTTCAACTTTACAAATTTACGTAAATATTTTACAAATTTTTATTTCTAATATATAAATCTCTTATAATACTTCAAAGCCTGCATCAAAATATAAATGGCGCTAGAGCGGGTTCACTTTAATTGTACAATTAAGGCAGTGGCACACTCCAGTATTTTCGCGATGAAAGGCTCTTAATTGACGTTTTTAGATCGGTATGACGCTTTTATTGTAATCATTCTCGAGGTCATGGATCCGAGTCATTTGTTATAGGCGAGGAGGTGACATCTATCTTTTGTACATGTCTCTTGCCTGACACTGTTTTAGAATTTCACGGTTGTCATTGTCTTTGTGTGTGGTCCCTGGCATCCTCGAGGATTCCCTCCTACTGGGGAGCTATCTGGAACGTCTTTTTTGTATGAGGTTCTGTAATTTCTGTATTTTGTATTATTACATTTTTATAAATTTGCATCCATCCACGCACCTTAACCATCATCCCGTCAACCTCTCCGCCTAGAGGGGAACTTAATCTTAGAATATTGGAATGAAAGTGCCATTTTGCCGAGTGGCCGTTGTTTAATGAACTCGAATACTCTTCATAATTGTTGGGGGTAGAATTTAGAATGTCGTAGCCGTTTATTATAAGCATTAATGGGGTTATTTTTGAAGATAAATTGCTCGTTAACGTAAAATGGAAATATTTTTGCATAATAAGGACATTTTTAATGAGGCGATTTGAATTTAGAATCCACACGATGGTGATTTAGATGACATGTTAAGCGGTGACTTCCATATTATTCAAGTAAGGTGGTTAGATGCCTGCAGTAGGAGATAAATATTTTATGAAGTGATTATGTAAAAACTATCTTTATTTTGTAGCACGCCTACATTCTACAAAACAAGTTTTTTATTTTTTATTTTATTTATTAAAACAATACACTATCATTACAGGAGGTCTCCTAATACAATAGAGTTAAATCAATAGTATCTAGTTTATTCACCATGTCTTAACAATGACATATGTCGTTAACTGACCGTCATAATGACAGTAATAGCTATAATGACGACGAGTTACCGAGCGGTTACCGTAACTACTACTTTGTCTCTTTGGCCGTTCGTACACAAGGCGACGCAAGACGCAAAACCTGCGCAAAACATACATTATGCGGTCTGGCTCGGCCAACTTGTAGACATGACGCGACATAAGTCCGCTCGTACCACGGCAATTCGGTGCATTTAAATGCAAATAATTATTATTTTCTACGAGATTTGAATGAAACACCAAGAAGCTCGCGCCATATCCGTCGCAGAGGTAATTTTATGTAAGTTGCACCAACAC
The DNA here is from genome assembly GCA_947579745.1 of Apocheima hispidaria. Classification (NCBI taxonomy): domain Eukaryota; kingdom Metazoa; phylum Arthropoda; class Insecta; order Lepidoptera; family Geometridae; genus Apocheima; species Apocheima hispidaria. The sequence goes on along the minus strand of OX388161.1, from coordinate 13,680,271 downwards.
AGGCTCTAATGACGTGGCGTTGCGACTCTTGTCGAACGTTTCTATGGTACACTATGGACGCAGACATTTTGTGGGAACGTGTACGAAATTTCTTTCAAGAGGGTGTACTCTGCGACGCAATTTTAGTCACGGAATATACGGAACGTTGGCCATCTCGTGTACGAACGATCTTGGGGTTTGTTACGTATCGACACAGTCCTTTGTGTTGGTCAATGATTGGTTGAAAGTTTTCTTTATACTCTTTTGTAAGTGAGCTTTAGTAATTTTTGGTGTAAAGCACAAGTTATTTCATATTCTTAGATTGAAGATTTGGAGTAGGATTATTATTAAGGTCTTTAGTACCGTGCGCAGTTATCTAAGTCACGCATTTTGACTTTATACAAGATAAATTATACAATCACTGAGTATAAACTTCCAAAATACATGAATACTATTAGTTTGTGAGTTATGTGATCACAAATGTTTCAATGAAACTTTCATCATGAATAATGAAATCGATCGAAGAAAATATATTGTTTTTTCGATCTTCTCGGTCAAGTTTTTTTATTTTTTAATGTTATGATAACTATTATGTTTATTATAACATTAAAAAATAACACTTCTTAAGCATTGTCACTCCATCTACAAAAACTTGGTTATGCGCGAGTTTAGCTGTGGCACGACTAAATCTTACTCAATTTGAACAACACGCGCTTCGAGCTCTGCATAAGATTTATTCTTTTGAATCTTCGACCTTCTTCAATCGGCAGTGAAGTCCGAATATTATTAGTGAATATTAGGGCCAATTACGGTCCAAGCATTAGTTCATACCATTTCTTTGATATTAGGTACTCTATAGTTTAATTTTGGAAGTAAGCTTTGAAGAAAAATTAAGTATATTGGTGAACCAAGTTTCAAAATGATCTAAAGACTGGCAACAAAAACGAATTATCTTATTTATCTCTATTTTAGCGAAGGATATGAAATTAAATAAATATATTTTTCGGGTTTATCTTCGCTAAAATAGAACATCGTAACATGAAAATTGTTTTAAAACAATGTTAATGAAAAAAAAATGGCATTGTATGGCTGAGTGTTTTACTATCTAGAAGAAAAAATATTGACAATGCATGAAGATATAGGTCTGGCTGAGAGCAAGCCCTTCTGAAACTCAAATACACTGAAAACAATATTGGAGCAATCGACTACGGCCGCGTCGTCCTGTCATGATTCTAGCCAGTGAATAATTCATGGTGTAATGCGCCTTAACTGTTGTGTAATTTGTCTGTTTGCGTCGACGTGCCATGGTTAATGATAATTTTAGCTCGAGGCATAGAATTAATAATAGTTCTAGCTGGTCAAGACTATTTTGCGTTGTTATGACGGGCCTTATTTAAATATTAAATGCTAAATTATATAAATTTAATATTTAATAATATTAAAATAATATATATATATTAATATTCAATAATATTAAATTCAGATCACAACAATGTCTAAAGTTTAAAAAACAGTCAGTTGATAGAGAGTGAAGTCGAGGATAGAATGCGTATGTAAACCGTAACGAGTAAAACCGCAGGCAGGAACCACTAAGTACTTAACAATGTTTCGTTCATTAGCACAACTTTAAATCAGTTCGTTCATCACAAACATTATCAATTAATTGAAATAACTTGTACGAGAGGCGTTAGTGGTGAACAAATACAGCGAAATTTAAATCACTTTAAATGTATAGTCGAGTGCAAATAAATGGCAAGTGTGAATTAAAACCGGGTATTCACGCCGTTAGGATGAGAGCGTACCGAGAGCGCGCCGTGATCCGAACCAATAGTGATCCGAACCAATAATAACTTAGTTGCCTTTAAAATGCACGTGTACTCAATTGTTTCAAAATAACAATTGTGACTCTCGACCAGAAGGTCACTGAATGTGATCGAAACTGTAGTCGGAATAACCGACTCAATTGATATTCCCGTTTTATAAAAACAAAATATAACCTCAATTCTTATTTTTTTCTCAACTTCTGCAAATTACATTCAATTTGCTTTTTTGTTGCTTATAGATGTATTAACTGTAGCATAAATATCTGTACTGTGCGTCGTTGAAAAGGCTGGATTTCGAAATGAACGAAAAGTCACTTTCTTTGAGTATACTGGGGTTTACAGTATAGTCACGAAACAGGTATCTCATTCGCACATTGCAAGTTGCAAGTTGCAAGTTTTGAAATTTAGTTACTTTTTTATTTATTTAATTACTTTTAATTTAGTTTCTTTTCTTCAAATTCATTATTTCTTTCGTATGAAAAATCTTCCCACATCCAAATGCATCTCCATCCTTATGGTGCACTCTGATGTAATCCGATCAACGCTCGATAAGTTGACAATTCGGAACGCAATAAAGAAGGATTCCCAAATTATTTTATTTTGTCAGTGTTATTTTGGACAAGTGTGAAAACAATTAACTCTGAAGCGAATATTTTTTATTGTTTTTAATTTATTTGGCCTTTGTTGAAACCGAAGACAAGTTACTGATCAAAAATATTCAACTATTAGGTAAACACGCATTGAAATGTGGAGTGTGAGAATAAGCTTTGTTGTGTTCCTTAACCGCAACATCGCTCAACAATAAACAAATTAGCGGTTTATTAAAGCATTTGAACTAGCCTATTTCTATTGAAAAAGAAACTTGTAGATTATTTTTACTACCAACCAGGGTATAAGCACAACACATTTCATTTAAATCGATTCGGTTGTGACATGTGTCAATTAGACCTACAATTTTTAAAAAATGAGACCACCTCTGACGTATGACCTACCAAAAAAAACATACAGTCGAATTGAGAACCTCCTCCTTTTTTGAAGTCGGTTAGTCGGTTTGTATTGTATTATATTATATTGGACATCTTTCTGGTTTGGAATTTCTATTCCTGGTAATTTTTCTAGTTGGACGTTTTTCCGATTAAGTCGTCCGTAATTATAGTTAGGTATAATTACTGCTCCTGTACATTTATCTTTTTTGACATTTTTCGTGCAAATCCAATTATTTGCCTCTTCTTTCAGTTCGATATGTGGAAAAGGGTAGCCAAGTTATTTTTGGAGAAGTATTATTCTTAAACGAAAAATTAAAAATCCGACTGTTAAATGTAGTCCATGACACACCAGACAAAAATAAACATTAACGACGCCTCGCAATTCAAAATCGGCGTTTAGGCAGTAGGAGATCACATAGGAACACACAAACAATCACATTCATTTACATACTGACATACTTCCAAACTACTTACAAACACCCCGAAAAAAAACCTCCTTCGGGTCAGTTGGGTCAACGAACCACAAAATTGACGCCATGATTGTTGATTTAGACACATTATTTTAAAAAAAAAACATTCAGTATTTCCAAATACGTCCGACAAAGTGCCCATTTCTTTCCATTGTGATTTCCAAAGAAAGAGAGGAAAAGATATAATTCTCGCGGTATCTTTTCAATTATCTCCTTGCGTTCGATTGAGGGTATATATTGGATTTATTGGCCAGCCTTAATTGATTTTAATTATCGTTATTTTGCTCTATTTCGGCTTCGAACAGGAATAGCTTGCAGTGGGTTGTAAAAATTACCAAGAATCGTTGGAAAAAGCTACAGTAACCAAAGTAAACTATTTTTGGCATAAAAAAAATAAACGTACAAATATTAATATTTACAATGTAATATTACGGATTCAAAATAATAACATACATTTTCTAGTATTCTACAGCACTCTCACTCAACTCTGGTCTTTTCCGGTTTTAACACTTTAGCTGCTTGTATAAAAATGCGCTAACCTAAAACCTCGTTACTTTACAAGGACTTTACAATCAGACTGGCTTTTCTCTTGCTGTTGAATAATCAATGAGAGAGCGTTGCATTTCAAATACAAAAGTTTTGTAAAGTATTGTACTGAAATGTTGCCCGTTTTTTTAGCAAATACTATGTAGTTTTTTATTTATTACGGAAATTAATTATGTCTAACCGCAAGACGCAGCGTAGGCAGGCCTCCCACTAGATGGACCGACGACATTGTGAAAGTCATGGGCAACCGGTGGATGCAAGCACGTTGTCAGTCGGTGTGGCGTTCTAAGGGGTAGGCCTATGTTCAGCAGTGGCAGTCTTCTGGCTGTTGATGATGATGATGATGATGATTTTTTGTAATGGTAGGGCTCTCTTGCAGAGTCTGCCTGGGGAAGTACCACACCTTTGCCAGTTATTTAACCGCCAAGCAGCATTACTGTGTTCCGGATTGAAGGGCAATGTTTCCAGCGTAATTACTGGGCATACAGAGATTTAACATCTAACATCTCATGGTGACGAGCGCAGTGCATTGCCGCGCATAGTTTTGAACTGTTGAAGTTCAAAATTCTGGGTGACACTGAACTGTTATGAGCACGTGTGACGCTTAACATCAGGTGAGCGACTTGCTCGTCTCGTCACCGAGTAACATAAAAAAAAAATGATGAATAGGTACGATAACACATGTAATCTTATACATTTTTTCTATTTATACAAAATTTTAAATTAATGTTTTTCATAATTTTACGGATTTACATTTAAATTCCCCAAGATTTTTTGTTAACGCAATCAATGCTGAGAATTTGTCCATTTTAAATTAGTAGACGTGTAGTGCGCGAGAAGACAGGCAATCAAAGTCTATTCAGTTGGTTATCAAAATGTGTTAGTTGTAACTGTTTTCTGGATGGTAAACGCCTAACCAATACTTACACAACATCTCACTTCAAATTAAACTTTCATTCCGAAATATCCCGAGGTTAACTTTGAACCACAACAAATATCGCTCAAACTGCATTGTCACTGCAGTAAGCATTTCAATAAACTTTTTATTTCTCCCATACTTGGACAGTACGCTTTAAATTACCTGAGAGTTTATTTATAGTGTTTCCAAGGGACAAAAACAGTACTTTCGTCCCTGGGAAACGATTTTCCCTGTTATCAAAAAATTTAAAAAGTATGCAAGACTTTTCCCAATTAGTGATTGTGTGTTTGCATGTGTGTATGTGCAAGGCATGACCAAACATTGTGTGAGAGACATGTGTGTTTGTCAAACAATCTCGTGCCTAAATAGGTCCTTTTCATCCCTTGTGTAACAATCTAATATTACAGTATTTCTCATTCGATTGAAATTTACTTTATTGAACAGGCATCAAAGAGTACTAAAACATTTATGACCATATTTAAATTTACGACTCCAAATGATCTTATTTATGACCTAAAGCGTTTCAAATAAAACCGCTACTAAAAGTAAGAGGCAAAAAACAAATGATATTTATTCTTTCAAAGATTTGGCACAATTTGAAAATTCCAGGTAAAAATTAAATGGAGTTGCACCGTACATTTAAAAAGTAAGAACCGAAATTCAATCAGAGCGAGCCGACTTTCTCTTTCTAACAAACAGAAACACATCGGTACCAAGCTAGGTTTTGATTAGTGCGTGATATATCGGTTACATACCGTACTTGTTGATTTTACAACCTACGATACGATATAGATAATAATAAATTTATAAGAGTCTTTTTAATAATCTTAAATTTATAACATCTTTCTTTCAAACAATACGTAGATAAAACATTATTTCGCAAAACATTCAAAAACACAAAAAAACAGTTTTGATATATATATATATATCAAAATTCACTGGATTTCGATACATTATTTGCCAAATTTGACCAAGATTCGTTTATACTTTCTTTTCTTATCGTTAATTATGGTAAGTAATTACAGTAGAGCAAAACTGCACCCACTACCACGCATAGATAAGTTTGTAAAAAAACTCTGACTTCAATTATTGTCAAATATAAGTTGTTAATCTTCTAAAACTACTACCACTTGTTTATGGTAACATCGCACTCGAGCCCCAAGATACAAACCGCGTGCTAAGTTTGGGGCTTATCGTTCAACCTGTATAAATAAATAATACGTAGTCCTAATTTTTCATTGTTAAATCTCACTTGGTCTATCTATTGCATTTCCTGAAATGTAATAAAGTTATTTAATTTTGATTTGTTATTTTAGTGAACAATATAGACTATTATATTTATAAGATAAGTATCGTATTTTTTAAAATTTTATTATGTTATGCTGACCTGTAATTTTACAATTATTAATAAAGAATGTCTAATGTCTAAGACAAGAAGATATAAAATCGCATTTTTTTACTTTATTAATTATTCACTGTCATGTCGTCATAGGTAGTCGTATCGTCACGTATAAATGCCGCAATATCCTCCACATCTGCGGGCGCTAGTAAATGTTCGATGAGCGCATACCCCACGGACCAACCGACCTGATCGATACCGGACGGGACGGATACACGGATGTTGCTATAAGTACTGTACGATTTAGGAAAAACAAATACTTTATTATGCCTATGGTCTATGGTGAATGACATTCATCATCACTGGGAACATAAAAAATCACATTTATTAAGATTTTTTTCTCATTCGTCACTAGCGGGAACAAAACCTGTGGGAATGACTGCGAATGAGCCAGGCTAAATCACCTTGGAAAAAAGATTATGTGACGTCACATAGTATTGGAAACGGTGGACTTTTCCAAGAAAAAGTTTGTACACAAATAATTTAGATCTTCGAACTCAATAAACTGCTGCAAAATTTTGCAGATAACTCTCCATCTTCAGTGTATGCCGCGCAAGTCCTCGACACTTAGGAGTAAGTAGATGTATCGCTATCCGGGCTTCTTACTGCACAGGCCATAATACGTCGATCTGGTGCTGCGTGAAAGAAATGAACCAACAAACAATCATCTTGCGCATAGTTGTTCTCATCCTGAGCTTCTTGTTAGTTTAAAAATAGGTAGTAAATTGTTGAACAAAACTCAAAATAAATTATTTTCATTAGACGCGTTAGACATTCACATAACCTTCACAAAATCTTACTCATGAAACTAAACCGCTAAAAAGTTACCGAAAAACGTGTATTCATATAAAACTTAAGTCGTCATACCGGGTGTTGTGTTAAGTTATACGAGCGCCTCCAGCTCGCCTCAGGGCGGAGTTAAGTAAGAAACTTAATTTTAAACTGCTCTTTACTTATACGGAGCTATTTAACTTCACAACAGTTGCAGAAATGGATACCGAAATTGGACTCGATTGAAGTTTCTCGAATCTTTTAACGCAGTTCTGAGTTTCTGATTTGAACATTAAGTTAAAACTTTAGAACGAGCGGCTAGAGAGAGATTTCAATTTGTTAATTATTTTTTTGTTTGCTTTCACGCGCGGGAACTGTAAATTTTTCCAGTATCAAATGTAACTTATGTCACTGTCCAATTCTTAAGCTATTATTGCAAAATATCAGGTCGATCCGTTGCTCCTGCTTAGAAGAGGAATATACAAACCAAAAAAACACGCCATCATATTTACACTTTGACATTTATAAAATTAGTATGGAATTGTTACCATTTTGCGGTACTTGTCATTTTCTAGACATTTTTTTGGTGTCAACCAGATCTTTTTACAGATGTCATACTACTCTCCAGAACCAAAATCATAAAGCCACCGATAGTGTATCTAACTGGATATGTCTGCCGCATGTCGAACGACGTGTACACCAAAAAAAGTTTCCAAAGATCGTTATGCCATCTCGCAGGCCCAGGCGTAGATGAACTGGACTCCTTTTAAGGTAAAGGATGGAAGGAGGATTGGGAGGCCTTTGCTCAGCAGTGCGGCGGAACAGGCTAAAATGTAATAACCTATGATAATAAATTACGAAATGTATGAAAATGAAATGTAATGAGAATGTGTATGTGAATAAAATGTATGTATGTGATGAATGTTTTGTTTTTTAGAATAAATCTACTAACCCATTATTTATGAAGCCACTTATAACATGAACACACCTGATAACGAACAGCGAACCAACGATCGAAAATAAGAGTTTAATATGTTTTGTAATAATATTTCTCTCTCTCTGTCTCTCTCTTTCTCTCTCGTTTGATAGAGCGGCGGTCGCGCTAACCAAACCCACAAGTCTGATAGCACTATTATAAATGATTAGTATTTTATCAAAAGTAATTTTCTACTTTTAATCCTAGTGAATCCAGAGAACACAACCTTGAGAGGGATAAATAGATTAAATTAAATTAACTAAGTAGAACAATAAATTAAACATATTAAACAGATTTATATCATTTAACTGCTATCTAGTGACTCCCTTAGCAACGTAATTGGCATAGTTGCTACAAGGATGCTACGTGGCCTGTGAATGCCTACGCCGTAGCGCCTGTAGAGCTACTACGAAACTGATCTCCCCTGTGTTTGGTATACAAATAAGGGTGGGCAGCGAAGAGCTTTTAGCGGTTACGATTTTCGACCTTGTTACAGTAATTTTTAATACTATTATGCATGATCGTTCAGACTAGGATAGTGCGAAAGAACTTGGTGTTGTCAATAGTTTAGAGATTTTAAAAAAATAATGATGTAGTTCTGTTTTTGTACACACAATAAGACGATCAAATCACTCGCCTGATGGTAAGCGCCAAGTTTTCTCATAAAATGTAACTTAATCACAACATAACGGCCGAACAAATTAGATAAATAATTTATTAAAATCATATAAACCATGGTTCCTAATTGCCGGCCTTATCGCTTGTATCGATCCCTTCAAGACAACTACTCACGGACAGGAGTAGTACGATACGGAGAGTGGCTTCTAAACTATATTTTTTTTAGATTGGCGTAGTTAAAACTTTTAAAGGGAATCATTTTTATTTCCGGGAAGCTATATAAAACTGAAAGTTTTTATTTCAATCTATTGCCAGAAAAAGAAATACTTTTCTGTCATTTCCCTTATCAGTTAAGATTACCACCAAAAAAGCCACATCCGGATATTGATACCGCCTTGGATTGAAATAGGTTAGATGCCAGAAGGCCGCTTCAAGGCCGGAAGTGGCGAGAAATTGAATAGGAGTCGAGTGACCCACGAAGGACAAATCTGCTTGTAAAAGAAACGACCTCCTTTGGGGCTTTTGAACCAAACCATAAGTAGCAGAATAAGTAGAAGTTATTATGATTATGTAATTTGGCAAGAAGCTGTTGGTCGATGTTTATTTTATTTAGATCTTTGTGGTATCTTCGATCTTAGAAACTCTGGCACTAAGGACGCTAAGTTTATAGTATATCGGTATATCGTGTTTCAGTGTGCAACATTAGCGCAAGTCCAATTTTTTTTTTTTAAACCCTATTGCTTACACATTATCATGCTATCTGTAGTGGCAGGGCTCCCTAGCAGAGTCTACGTGTGGAAGTACCACAACTTTGCCAGTTATGAAACCGACAAGCAGTAGTGTGCAAATAATACTGTGTTCCGGATTGGATTGGGAACGGCAATGAACTAATATCTCAAGGTGACGAGCGCAGTGCATTGCCGCGCATGGTTATAAACTATTGAAGTTCAAAACTCTGTCACTGAATTGTTATGGGCAAGCGTGACACTTAACATCAGGTGAGCGACTTGCTTGTCTCGTCACCAAGTACCATAAATATTCGTCGTCAGGGAGGCCGATTGTGATCCTGATCCGACATCTTATCTTACTTTCGGGACGTCAATTAATGTAAAACCAAAAACACTGTTTATTGTTCTTTACAAAAGCTATCTTATTATTAATTTGTGTTCTTTCACTCACTAATCCAAAAGTTATTTATTTCCTTAGTCACTAAACTAAACTTCAACTAATTCAAATTAAATGGCTACTCTCACGACGTAAGACAGTTCCTCGGCACGTACGCAGCTACCATACGCTTTCTCTCAACACACAATGCTGCGTCGTCGCCGAGACTCTGCCGAAGCGTCACGAAGGTGTCGCTTGTGTTCTGAAGTCATTGATGACGGCCATGCCGACATACATATCTATATCTAATCGTTAATGCGTACATAGTTATTATTTCGTAATAAAATTGGAATTGTGACGTCATTACTTCAGCCGCAATAAATTAAAAGATTAGTCACAGCTTAGGCCTACAACCCGCACTGGGCCAGCGTAGTGGGTATGGCCCAATCGCCCTTCGAGGGTAGGCCGATATCTCAGCAGAGGGATGTTTAAAGGCTAATGCAAATTGTTTTATTTAGTTAATAAATGCAAAGTTCATCTGTATGTAAGTAGCATAACTCCATAAGCCTTACCCCGTCTGCCTCTAAGTTCTCCGTTTGATGTAGTTATAATCTATATTAGTGCTGCCAGATATGCGTCTCGTATTAGTTGCCGGCTCGATCATAACGCGATTTATATTCATAACTCGCGCGTTTGTCGCTTAATGCTATAGCGTGGTCTAAGTTATAAGCGAAGGCGAGCATTATCAGTACGACTAAGAATATACAATTACGCAATACGCGCATTAACTCGTACTAGCACTCGAGGCGTGGCTTGACTAGCAGTTGTTCCCCGAACCGACTAGTCTTTGATCTGGTGATCGCAAGTAGCGTTTACAGCTAGCACTGGGTCGCATAACACGATGTATTGTAGATCCCAGTTGTTTGCCCAATAACAACAATCACTTGAGGTCTTCGAATAACTTAACAACTCTGATACTAAAGCCAGCTAGGACAAAGAAAAAAACCGGACGAGTACAAGTCTGACTCGTGAACCGAGGGTACCATAAATATAACTAAAGCTATCATTCTTGTATGTAACCTTTTTTTATGTTTTGCAATAAACTACGATTCTTTGTTTGTATCTGTGAACAATTAACATAATACGTAGAGCCGCACTTTCTTGTATTTCGTACCATTTGACGACGACATATAAGTAACAGAACGTGTACGCATAATCCCGCACGGTTGCCGTCCGTATCAAAGGGCGTATCACCGCGACCGGCATAATCGTATTGCTTATTATTTTACCGTAATTATTATCTTACGTACACCTAACAAATATGTTTATCTTATTACTTAATTGTATTCCGTAATTTCCTGCGAAGTTCTCTAGACTCGAAGGCCCAGACTCACTTGTGGCCGCTGCCCCACAGACACTGTTGCTCAGTTTTTTCTTAACTCAATGAGCCGTGACAGTCATGGTGAGCTACGAAGCTGTGTTCATATTTTGATTCAAATGTATGATTAAATTTTAAATCCAAACGTTATCCTAAACTGGAATTTTTGTACTGTACTTAATTTAATTAGTAGTTCGCGCCGAACTGAGACCTCACGACCCCTATATTTTCACAACCCCTGAACTGATTCAGCTTATATTCGAACTTAAAATTTGTATTGAAATGAACTACTTGCCTACAAAATTTCATGAAGATCGGATCAACGGTTCGTAAGCTATCATCGGACCAATATACACAGAAACATACAAACATACATACAAATGCCGATTTGTCCCAGTAAACTCTGAGACCTTCGCTTCGCTCGGTCAATTATTCATGTATGGGAAGCCTAACTCTCACGATCAAGGTCAAAATCCAGTTTGAGGGTTATCACAGAAATGTCTTTGATGTAAGTAATGTTTCTAGTGAAATAAATTATTTGTATTTTGTATTTGTACCGTTCAGTGACTGATTTGAGTGCTAACTAATATATAAACTAAGACGCAAACTTTTGCTTTTCATCTTTCAGTGCAGGACGACTACGCCCTGCAGAGGTACGTTTCTCTCTTCATTTAGTTTATTAATTAAATGTTATTGAAAGCAAAGAACAAGTCAGATTAATTACCCGCACACACATAAATAAATGACGACACACTATAATTTCCAGTCCTGCGCTAATCTCACCCACGCGTTGTCATGTGTCCTATAATAATATATATCGTCTTTCCATCTGGTTGACGATTTGACAGAGTGGTGGGCACTACTCTGTTTGTTATTTGTGTGTTGGTTTGTAACTTGCCAGCCCTTTAAGAGGTAAATTTAAAGCTAATTAAGACATTTTTACAAGCCGTCTTGTGAATAAGTAATAGAAACGCTTTAAGCATCGCTATAAAAGAATGATATTTTTTTTAAATGCATGAACGTTTTGAAGCATTTTTTGATATCTATTATCCTTAGAGCGACACAGGCCTCCGGGCCGGTACCGACTTGTTCAATTACTACAGTAGCTTTGTAAAAAAAACCTATGTTATAATTCCTATAATACCTTTGTTGTATCTGCAAACAATCCTCTATTTCAATAAATATTTGAATCTGTAATAAAATCGCGATTTTTTATATTTAGTTGGCTACAATGACTACCGATATTTTTTTCATCTAATACTTGTATAGGATGAGACTACATACTTTTAGCAAGAAAGTAGATCTTTTCATGTCATATCACGAAGTGGAATACTGTAAACGAAAAAATCCTTCAGTATCTGTAAACATCCAGCGTATTTACATGATACCTTCAACTTATGGCCGTCGATAAATTCGTGTTTAACTGAAGACGAAGTTTGCAGGGCGGTTGTAAAGTGCCATCAATATTGGGCGGGCGGGTCACGCGATGCGGCGAGCGTTGTAACCTATGTGCCTACAGTGGGGTATGGAAACATGCAACTCGAGTTACGCATTTTGTAATGCCTGATTTGAATTGGCCCTAGTATATACCCTAGTTGCAACCAATATTCTATTAGAAATAATAGATGCAATACGTATGTTTTGTTTCTATGTAACGTCAGACTTAACGAAAGCGAAAGCTAGTGTGTAGGTTTGTTTGTTCTCACTCAACTCAGTAAAGGTATAAACGGATTTGGACAAAATTTGTATGGGAGTAGCTTATACCGCAGATTAACACTTAAGCGTACTTTAAGACTTAAGAATTATAATATTACAGATGATAAAGCTTATGTGTCAGTGTGTTTGTTCTCACTCAACTATGTAGCAGCTATAAAAATTTAAAAATTCAATGAAATTTGTGAAAGTAGCTTATATCCTGTGTCAACACATACATATGTACATTTCACAACATACTCACTTGATGTATAGTGAAGATGTGATCGAGGATGGTAAACACGTCTTTGGAATGGGCATTGGCTTTCTAGTGAGACTCCCTGAAAGTATCGTTGGTGTTTTGCATCTGATTTTCAACTAATAAGTAGTACTAGTAAGTACTACCAAGCTATGGTTCCCTCACGATATATTTCTCTTGCTGTGTTCGATCCAACGCATTAACCACTGAGCTACCATCGCTAAATTAGTAAAACTCGAATACTGTATTTTCTTCTATCGGTACATTGATGGTGTACATGTTACCATGTACACAGCAAACGTGGCAGAGACGTGTTTGTACAGTGGTGACGACATTCATTATGGGATTGCCGAAGACATCCTACTGTTTGCACTCGTGTTTGCGAGATTCTCGTAATTATTACACAGAAATAGATAGATTGAGATGTTCAAAATCTAGATTATAGAATAGTAGTTCGCGGTGAACTGAGACCTCGCGACCTCTATATCTTCACAACCGCTCGACCGATTCAGCTCATATTCGAACTTAAAAAAAATTATTGAAATAAACTACTTGCCTACAAAATTTCATGAAGATCGGATCAACGGTTCGCAAGTTATCATCGGACAAATATACACACAAACATACATACAAATGCCGATTTGTCCCAGTAAGCTCTGAGACCTTCGCTTCGCTCGGTCAATGACAAGAGAATATCTTGCAACTGCATTTTGCAACTGAATTTTCCCTTGTTCAGTTGAGATGAAATTTTGCACGCCTGCCAAGGTCCGATGACAATACAATATTATGAGAGCAGGCTGATCTAATGATGCATACGGAAGGTGGAAAACGGAACTCCTCAGTAACTAACAGTGGATTGATGGAGCTTGGACTCATTTTGATCAGCGTATATGTGGTTTACTGGCCTCCTTTAAGAGTTTAGTTTTGGTTTTAAAAAAAAACTGTTTTGAGTTATTGTTTGACATGTCATTTTCAGTTTATGGTGAGCGATGAATTAAATAGCATTTTGGTACATTATAAAATGTGTATTACTAGACCAAAAACTCATTAATTGGCGACGAGGATGGGATAATGTAATGTAATAATGTACCAATAATGGGTTTTATAAAAGCTTGTCAGGCTTTTTTTTCTCAAAAACTTATAATTGTTTAAAAATTGTTAACTATAAATAACCTGTTCAACGTTATATTACATGTTGGGTACAGCGAAATATTTTTTTTCTTCCCCTCTTCCCATGTATGGAAGTTATTCATAAATAAAAGGCCGGAGGCCTAAGTTGCTCAATGGTTATGAGGCTGTAAAGGATTCAGGCCGACAAAACCACGAAAATTATATGCTACGAACCCATGTTTTTACTTAAAAAAAACTTTATTTTAAAGGACTAAAACTAACAAACTAAAAACTCTCTAAACTCATTACAATGTTATCTTATTTTTTTTTAGTTTGAATGTAAATTGTCTTGTTTTTTCCAGTCTGGTAACATTATAACTGGATGCAAACGCGTCAGCCTGTGACGTCACAACCCTAACAGTACAACTCCAGTGACCGAGCTCTCCACGTGTAAGGGTGTCTACACATGGCCTGACCTGACATCGTGTGAAAGGGACAGCTAGATTTGAATTTCACGGGAGCAAAAGAAACAAACTATTAAGGTTATAGCTTCTCCCTTTCGCTCCCCCAGAAACTTATATATAGCCATCTCTTTCAAACGATGTCAGGTCAGGCCACAGAAGAGGAAAAATTTTTCTTCTCTCTTCTGTGGGTCAGGCCATGTAGCAAGGCATTAACTGTCAACTAGAGAAACGAGCGCGGTGCGAGAGCAGGATGCACATAACGTCTCAAGATGTAGGTGTGTGTTGTTGTTGTGTGTATTTCTTTTTATGTTATTCGGGTTTTCTTATTTACTCGTAGTTTACAAATCCTTGTAATACTTTATACGTATTTTTTTTTTTTTAAGTATGTTTTTTGTGTTTCTCAACATCCCCATTCTTCAGTTAGCTCGTGACCGCGGTTATTGCAACATGGCCGAATAAATGAGCAAGAAATAAATGAAATAGTATTTAGCGCGGTTTAGTTCTGACAACAAACATTAAATTATGCTTTATTCGTACTGTGCCATAGGCTTTTGAAGAGACTACAAGACCCATTGCCTGGTGCCTACCCTTTGGCTCAGTGGGTGTATTTCCGCCTCCTGAGCTGTAGGTTGCGGGTTCGATTCCCAAGCTGGACTAACATTTGTTCTTTGTCTGGGTGATTATATGTATTTGTATTAAAAAAAAAGGATTTATGTATTCTATCAGTTATATGGTTCCCATAGTACAAGCTTGTTTAGTTTGGGGCTAGATGGCGCTGTTTGTGAAAAACGTCTACCAATATTTATTATTTATCATTATGGTCGGATTGTCCGAGTCAAACGTGAGACCCCGCTATAGTAATTTGGTTGCAAAACGATTCTCGAGCAATTATATTATTTTGATTGTGTCACTGAAAAATAAGATAAATAATACTGACAATAATACGCAGTCAAATATTTTTTCCTTTCTCTTATATTTTGGCTCGACACATAGTGTATTTAGCCAATGTCAAGTTTGGATAGATTTCAAAAGCAGTTTAGTGCAGTACATATATCACAAAATAAGCCTCAGTCATCACTATGATTTTAAGTCAATTTCAATCACGGCAGTCCAAGACAGTAAATTGGTGGATGCTGCTATCGGAATAATGCCAGTCATAAAGCTCAACATCTTACTCTGTCTCCACCGTGCAAGAGCACGCGCAGTAATAGTTTCCGGGCCGGCGCACGGACTTATTACATCCGTTTCCGGTCGAACGGCGACCATCGAGATGGCGATAATACATTACGTAAGAGTTAATTGAAAGTGTTCTATCGATCCGTATTGAATGGGACGCCTTAGAAATCGGAAAAAGTGATTAGAAAGTTGATTAAGGTAATGGTGATTAGGACAATTTTCCTGCGCGCCCGGGAATAGGATATTTTATAGGTACAATCTGATCTAGAATTGGCGAATCACCAACTTAATATGGTTAACGTAGTAATTTACAGAGTAAAGCGAATATCTCATATACGGGAACAATTCTGTATTTGTATGTATGTTTGTGTGTATATTTGTCTTACGGTAACTTGAGAACTGTTAATCCGATCCTCATGACATTTTGTAGGCAAGTAGTTGATTAAAATTAAAAAATATATTTCGAACATGAGCAGAGTAGGTTCTGGTGTAGTTATAGGGTATCGGGGACTCAGTTCAGCGCGAACACCTAGTTATGAGTATACAAAATCTGGTGCGTAAACACTTTTTTAAGACTTCATAACCCATCACTCGTTTATGTTAGGGAGGTGTTTATTTATTTATTTATTATTTATTTACAAAATAAGCAACTTTACAGTTTAGACCAAAACGTTACTTACTCTACATATAAAAAACGAAAAACATTTAAAATAAAAACAGAAAATCAACAATAAAAAATTTAGACAATTAAAAAATTACTTATTGATTGTAAAATTGTAAATTTACTTATTGATTGTATGTATTATGTAATACTTATATATGATAATAATAATAATATCCTGGACAATCCTCAATGTAATAAGTAAGTAACATAGTAACAGCACATTTTTGTCAATATTAAGAAACTTAAAAAGATTGCCTAGTACACAATCTTTAATTATAAGATTTAACTAAGCAAGATTGTGTTTTTTTTTTTTGTTATACTCTTAGTAATATACAGTTTTATTTTTTATATATATTTATATTATTATTCATTGTATTATTATCCTCTGTACTTAGTATTAAGAATTATATTTATTTATATAAGTGGCTTAAGTATTTTTGTCAATTTTTAATATGTTATCAATAGTCATTATTTATTTTTCGTTTTCATTCATGTTCTCAGTTTATTGTTAATCGTGATTTTTGTTGCACGCCCACATCTCCCTCTCTCCAACCACGGGGATGACAGGTAGAAAATTCTTTAGCATTAAGTGCTCCTGTTGTACCAAATACGTTGTATGTGTGTGGAATAAAGTATTAAATAAATAACTACAATTACTAAAGCCCTTCGTACACTGCTCTACGTATAAAAGTAGTTGCTATTAGAATACCATAAACATTTTTTTTTAAAACAAAACATAGCGGCATAGATTGAGACCAAAAAGAAAAGATTTTGTTAAGATCTAGGGAATGATAACAGACTACCCCCGAAACGCTAATTTCATCAAAAAAGCGACAGTTTCAATTATCGAATGCGCCAAAACCTCGCGAAAGGACTTAACGTAGGGCCTAAAATATTTGAGTACCGGCTAAATTCACGAAGCGTTTCTCGAAAAATACAAATCAAAAAACCTACTTGCATTCCTTCACGTCCGACACTAGGGTAGGGTGTACTGGGAGGTAGGGTAGTATAGCAAAAGGGTAAGGGCCCCACTTCCGACCTTCGGCTATCTCCGGCTGGGAGTGACATCCGTTCGCGTTCCTCTGCCCTTTACCTGACCAGATATTGTATGGGATAGTTCTGTCGTTGTATTTAATGGAAACGGCCATAGTTTTATGACATCAATATTTGTGTGAAATTAAGACGTAATCTGGAATATGTTTCACGTTTTTGAAGCAAAACCGAAAAAAAATGATTTATCCTTTTCCATGCACTTTATTAGATACAAAAAATATACACTGACTCCTAAGGAAAAAAATAATAAATTAAAAGTAACAGTAATATAATAAACCGCTACCAGCATGCATCGTGCCCAAAGTTCTGGCCGAACTACCGCGTTGCATTGCAAACATATATTATATACAATAATTTTTAATTTTAAATAAACCGACTTCTTTTATTCTTTTTTATTTATCTTGGCGCCACTCGTGAAATACGTATTATTGAGAGTTCCGGTGGCCATCTATGATCTCTTTCATCAGTTCCACTTCACCAAATGATAATTTTTGATTGCAAATGCATGACTTATTGATGAAAATACCAAAATCGCTAAATGTATGCCTGTAATACTTGAGGATTTCCCTTAGTTCCTCATGGATCCCATTACAGAACTGGATGTTGATAAAAATGGGAGCAGTCCAGAAGGATTACCTCTAAAATTAAAAAATAATTTTCCATACTATCGAATGCTCTTGGCGCCACCCGTGAAATGCTCATCACTGTGGATTTCCAGTGGCTGTCTGTGGTCTTCTTCATCAGTTGCACTTCACCAAACGATACTTTCTGGGGAAAACATGACTTCATGTTTTCCCATGAATAGACGTTATCCTCTCCATCCTATGGTTGTCTGGAAGAGATCGCTTTCAGTGATAAGGCCGTAGGTTGTTACACTAGTTTTTAAGCCTTTTTTGAAAAAAATAAAAAAATGTCAGAACAATAAAGAGTAAATCTATTTATCTATCTATCTATCAGTAAAAAAATAATTGAAAACACCTTGACACACATTTTTTGCTAAATCGCCGCTCGCTAGTGTATATTTAAGTGACAATTACTCTAATAGTGAGGTAATAATAATTTGTAGGATAGCATAGCGCAGAATTTTGACTGATTTCCTGGTTTACTTGTAATTAGCAATTACGTATCTGATTTTTTGTCTAGCGCGTACTCTCTCTCTCTCTTCAAATCTTTTCATCTGTGCGCGAAAGTGTAAACCGCTTTCTTTTTCTCAAATTAGCCCTGTAACTTAAACTTATAACAGTAACCTAATAGATATCTGTAACGTAACAATGATACTACCAGTGCCACAGATATCCTAAAGTGATAGTGACTTCTCCTTCGACGATCGGGCTGCTTCTTTGTCCACTATGACACAATACATTTAAAGTAGGAACACCAGTAAAATATGAGCAATATATCATTAAGGCGTTTTATTGCAAACCTCAATTTCAGAATAAGGCTAATCATAACTGCAGTCAAAACTCCCGCTATGCGCGTTAACCTGCCAATCTTGTTTAGTTAATGTTCACCGTTAAGTTATGACGTCATTTTGACCATAGTTAAATGGTGCAACACATTTTCTGCTTAATGGGAGTTTTAACTGCAGTTGTGGTTGTAGTTTAAAGTTAACTATAGATGGTGCAACCCAACCTTAGTGTCCAAATCTACAAACTTTTTAACTAGGGCCATTCTTAGATGGGGCCTAAAGAGCCTAAAATCGTGTAAGGGCTTCCGTTGACTTGAAAAGTCAGGCTTGCACGATAAACAAATTATTTCTGCAGAAATATTGGAAAAGTAGATCGCGCAGGCCAATCGGTGGATATCTAATAACCTTTTTTGATTCCAGAAAATTATTCTAAAAGTTTATGAATATACTAATATACTCCAAACATTTTTTGAATAATTTTCTATAACTGTTTTGCTTACATGATAAAGTTACAAGAACAGATAATTCTACCATAAATATAGCCTTCAGAAAGATAACAGACTAAATTATAGCATAGCATTAGTAATTTATATTCCGTCCGAGTAGAGAGTATGTAATTTGGCTGATAAATATAAGTGAAACACCTAATTAAACTGGACCGCATAAATTGGTCGGTTAAAATGAAAAATGGCTAGGGGGTTGCCATCCTCGCCATATCCTAGCGCCGTGTAAGCAATAAAAAGTTTGTGTTGGTTATCTGTTTTGACTTACGAAAGTTTTTATAATTCCCATTCTCTTCTAAAAAACTACCTTAAGTGTAATTTATTGCTTTTCAAACGAGACGTTTATATTAAGACGCGCGGTATTAAATCGAAATTTAATAAAACTATTTTATAGTTTGCAACGCAACAAAAAAGCACGGTGTGTTTATTTACGGTGTGATTGGGCCATATGTACCACGTTGGCCCAGTGCTGGTCGATGGATTCACATATACCATCGAAGTTCTTCTACGGGAATATGCAGGTTTCTTCACGATGTTTTCCTTCCAGTGACGTAAGTTCCAAAGAACTCATTGGTACGGGCCCGCCCGAGTTGAACTCGAGACCTGTCGATGTGTTCGTATTAGGCGTTCTGATATTTTATTAAATGTAAGCCTATTTCAAATGCAAATAAACCATGAAAGATTAAGCAATCTCAGATATAAATAAAACAAAGAACACGGAAAATTACATAAAAATGTTTCCATTTCTGAAGGAAAAAAATGCCAAAAATGTATCACTGAATCCTTTCCTCCCCGTAATCCGATCCATCATACATCCAGCTATTCTCCATCGCCCAATATGGGTTAGGAATGTTCCCATAAGTCCCAGGAAGCCGGCAAATGCTTCCCTTCAATATTCCCTTCGATATTAATAATATCGATTAGAATTACCCCTTCCAATACGACTTATTTTTGATCCTTTCCTGTTGAATCACCCAATTATACGCATTTATTTTTGGGAAGACCTTTTGTCGTGTTATATTCATTCATTCATATTATTCGATTCATAATAACAATAGGTGTGATTTATTTTAACATGGATAGGTTCAGAATACTTTCAGGATACCCGGGTATGTCCCAAAAACTGCGACCAGAATCACCGGAAGAGGGGCAGTAGCGTCCTCTTTGTAAGCGGTGACAGTTCCGCTATCTCCAAGCTGCCTTCCAAGCATAAGGATTATGGTAAAACCCCCTTAAGGGCAACACAGTCACAGTCTTTGTTCAGCAGTGGACATTTTGGCAGATGATTTTATTTATTTATTATGTTACTCGGCGACGAGACGAACAAGTCGCTCACCTGATGTTAAGCTTCACGCTTGCCCATAACAGTTCAGTGCCACCCAGAATTTTAAACTTCAATACTTCAAAACTATGCGCGACAATGCACTGTGTTCGTCACCAGTATCTGCCCAGTAATTACGCTAGAAACATTGGCCTTCAATCCGGAACACAGTAATGCTTGCACACTACTGCTTGGCGGTTGAATAACTGGCTAAGGTGTAGTAATTCCCCAGGCGGACTCTGCAAGAGAGCCCTAGTACTACATGATGATGGTGATGAAATGACTACTGGTTTATACAAAATGAAAAACAAATTTAAATCTTTTGGCCGCTTCTAGTCTATGTGAACAGATCATAATTTACGCACTTGTTGAAATTTAATGCTGAATGCGTTAATATGAACACAAACAACAAAGTTAGCTATGCTGTTGTATCTAGACAAATTGACACTAAGTGCAACTAATTGTCGACTGCTATTGCTTCAATTATCTACAATCTATATCTATGATACAGCTTTATCTACATACCTGATATCAAACAATGTAATGTTCATAACAACAATTGTTACCAAAATTAGTACCTACTTACAATAAGTATGTCGTACCTCACATGTGCTGTTACTTGCCTTTACCTACCTTCATCATTCCTATAAAATCGATAACTGTATAATCGAATGCGTGCCCTTAATCGATGTATCGGTTCCGAAACCGAATGATGTGCGTGATAGATTCCCCTCCTTACAGCGTAATAAGCTTTATTATTTTATTACAGGCTCGGAAGCAGTAAGAAGATGAAATTATTGATTTTTTTTTCATAGGATAATTTAGCGCAATTCACCGTCTACGTAATTTTACGCTGCGGTCCGCGGATTAATCCACAATCTAAAACGCCTATCTCGTGTTCTAAGGTAGCATGTATCAGCTTATAATACTTATGGTGTCCCTCCTAAAAGGTAAAAATTAAATGCCTGCTCAGATTCCGCACTGAGGACGATCGAAACGCTACGCAATAAACTTCGGTCAGTGTTTACGCCTACGCGGACATTGATAGCAACTCCCAGTGTGTGCATTTTGCAACGTGTCCACATAAAAAATTGTTCCCTATCATTCATCCAAGACATTTTGTACAAGAAGGTTAAATAAATGCTGTAAAAGGTTTTTGGGAATTATCATTGTCCATCCGGACACATTCATCTTGGCGACCGCGACACGACCAGAAATTATTGAAGAAATCCGAAATCGAACGGTGCAGCCTCAACAATTTTGGTGACGAATAAACTCGGAACCGAAGCCAGCCGCCGTCCCTACGATAAGGAAACAACACGGAAACCTTGAAGACTTATCCATTGCAGCCACCGCCGGGCGATCAGCTATAGGACCGAACCGCAGCACAGGCCAATGCAGATAAGTTTCCTTCCTAACAATTTCCGTGTATCGATTCTAACCATCCAAACATTCCCAATCACTTTTTACCTATTTATTGGCAAATATTGTACTATTACTTGTGCTAATTATCTATAAAAGTCTTTCTCCACATAAATCAAACATTTTTAACATTTAAAATCCATAATTTAAAGTAAAATTCTCGAAAAAACATTTTTATTTTCTACCCACATTTAACCCAAAAAAATAATATTATTTGCAATTTTGTTCTATTTCATGAAAATAAGATTATTTAGTTGTTTTGATTTAATAAAATCTTTATATTAGTACCCAAAGTTACGTAATCTTGTCATAATTTCATTGTCTATTTTGCAATAAACTCACGCCCATTTGCCGAACATTCCAGCGACGCGATTACGCACGAACCGATCCGGTAAGCACATCCAGACTTGCCAGCATCCTGGAACTGCGAGTCCAGTGCAGCCAGCCCGGATTAAGGTGACGCCTAGTCGAGGAGCGTGAGCGATTTTTGTTTACTATTCAGTTATTGAATTTAAATTCAGCACTTTTTGTACGAAGTTTCACTACTATTTTTATTACTTATTGTGATAATTAACATATCTATTTTTATGCACAATGGGAGGTGAAACTAGTGCAAAGGATTCACAATTATTACTCGATCTTATCGTCAAACGTAGTTCAATAAAGGGTCAAATCACTAAGTTTAAGAATTATTTAAATAGTGTACGTGCTAAGGAGACGCTAACTTCATTTGAGTTAGCCGAATTGACACTTAAACTTGGTAAATTTGAGTCTCTGTCCAATCGTTATGATGACTTGCAAAATGAGATTGATTGTTTGAATCCCGGTAATTTAACAACAGAAGTTGATAAGCGAGATGATATTGAGCAGTTATTTATTTCCAACATTGCCTCTGCTCAGATTATAATTCAAAGGTATAACTCAAGCAAACACGACGAAAGTATTTACAAAGATTTAAATGCAACTCACTCGTCATCAGCTCACTGTAGTGTCGATCATCATAACCCACTGGGATTTAAATTGCCCCAGATACAAATTGCGAAGTTCGACGGATCTTACTTCCGTTGGCTCGAGTTCCGCGATACGTTTGTATCTTTAATTCATAAAAATGAGCGTATTGCACCTATACATAAGTTTCACTATTTGACATCTTATTTAACGGGTGATGCAGCACGCATTATTTCCAACTTTGAAGTTTCCGATTCCAATTATTTAGATGCGTGGAAAATTTTATGCCAACGTTTCGATAATAAGCGCCAATTGATAATTCACCATTTAAACTCCTTATTAAATGTTCAACAAGCGAATCGTGAGTCTCACGGATCTTTAAGATTCATAGTCGATCACATCACTAAAAATCTGCGCGCCCTATCTAGCCTCGGGCTTCCTACAGACAAATGGGATGTCTTGATAATCCATATTATGAGTACTAAATTGGACACTCACACTCTTTTGAAATGGGAAGAGTGTCGTGGCGCGTCGGATGATATACCTACTTTGGAATTATTTTATAAATTTTTAATCGATCGTGCTGACATACTCGAATCAATAAACCGAAACTTACCAAAATCAACTAATTATTCTACAACCAGGGCCGCATCCAGTAACAACAACAACAACCGGTTCAATACAAAATCGTTTGCTTGCGCCAGCGATGCTAGTACGTCTTCTTCTTATCCAGTCACTTGTGTTGTCTGTCATGAAGGACACCGCATTTATGATTGTCCCACTTTCATTGCCAAGACTATAGATGAGCGAATAACCGAAGTTCATAAGTTGAAACTCTGTCCAAATTGTTTACGGGTCGGTCATAAATTACAAACCTGTCGTCTGGGTCCTTGTTTGAAATGCAAAGGGAGACACAACAGTCTCATACACAAGGGATCCAATACAAAGAATAATCATTCTACTTCCAGTGTTGCCACAACCATGTCTGACAACACTGACGATACTATAGCGAATTTTTCGAAGCAAAACTCGAAACAAGTTCTTCTGTCAACCGCTCTCATTGAGGTAGTAAATCCTCGGACGAACCAGACCGAAAAGGTTCGTGCCCTATTAGATTGCGGTAGTCAGTCTTCTTTCATAACGCAGTCCCTCAAGAATAGGCTGTCGTTACAATCCAGGTCCGATTGCAATATCAATGTTATGGGTATAGGCAATAATCAAACCGGTAAGGTCACTGAATCTTGTGTAGCGCAACTGAAGTCATTAGTCAATCCGTTCAACGTTACGTCAGGTTTTCTGGTGCTCCCACAATTGACCGGTCATATCCCGAAATCTCCCATTAATGTTGAATTACTACAAATATCCAAAGATTTAAAACTTGCAGATCCAATGTTTCACCAGCCAGCACCGACTGATGTTCTCATCGGTGCCGATTTATTCTGGGATATTATTGGCCGCGAGCAGCGCGCTCTCGGTCCTAACAAACCAAAACTAATAAGCTCCCAGTTTGGTTGGATTATTTCAGGTCCTATAATGGCGAGTTTAACAAACAATAACGTACAATGCAACCATTCCATCATCTTGAACCAATCGAATGATGACGATATTCAAATTCACCAGGAACTTACTAAGTTTTGGGAGCTGGAAGAGGTTCCCCTAAAATCGAAACTTAGTGAGAGCGAGAAGGCATGCGAATCGAATTTTTTATCACGAACCTCTCGCCTAGAATCAGGCAGATTCTCTGTTAGCTTACCTCTAACGGATTCACCCGATTGTCTCGGTAACTCTTATAAATCAGCGAAGAATAGGTTACTAAACTTAGAAAAACGATTCAGAAGACAACCAACAGTCAAGCAACAATATGTTGAATTCATGCGTGAGTACGCCGATCTAGGTCATTTATCGGAGTATCCGATACCTATACCGAACAATTCGTACTTCCTATGCCACCACGCTGTTTTCAAAGATAGCAGCGAATCTACTAAGATTAGAGTAGTATTCGATGGTTCTGCTCCATCTACATCCGGGCATTCTGTCAATGATATTCTTCTCGTAGGTCCCAATATGCAGGATTCACTTTTCTCTATCCTCATCAGAGCTAGACAGTACAAGTACCTACTAAATGGCGATGTCGAAAAAATGTACCGTCAGATTTTAATCCATGATGAGGATCGAAACCTTCAACTTATATTATGGAGAGAAGATGAATCCAGTCCAATGAAAACGCTACAATTAAATACTATTACTTACGGTATGGCAAGTTCTAGTTATTTGAGTACGCGCTGCCTTTGGCAGCTTGGAGAAGAATGCTCAGACCCGGCAATCAAAGAAATAATACAACACGATTTTTTTGTAGATGATCTGATTACAGGAGCCGATAATGAAAATACATTACATGATATTCAACAGAATGTGTGCACTGCACTTTTAAAAGGTTGCTTCAACTTAAGAAAATTTAAATCAAATTCATCTTCTTTGCTAAAGTCTGCAGCTACTAATTCAAATGATCATTTGATAGTCAGCGAATCCACATCCACTTTAGGCATGGGCTGGAATCCAACCAATGATCAGCTTCATTTCCCATTTAAGATTTCACCACAGACAAATAATACTGTTCTAACAAAACGATCCATTCTTTCGTCCTTATTTAAAATTTTTGATCCTTTGGGGTTGTTGAGTCCATGTGTGATCAAGGCCAAAATTTTGTTGCAACAATTGTGGATGCACAAGCTATCATGGGACGATCCAATCCCCGATACTATTGAAAAGGATTGGAACAAATTTGTTACAGCTGTTCCCAGTCTTCTGAGTCTAGAAGTACCTCGACGTGTACTTTGCGACACACCTGTTTCTGTGTCTCTACATTCATACAGCGACGCAAGTCAGAAGGCCATGGGAGCCTGTATCTATCTGCGCTCTGTAAATTCAAATAACGAAGTTACTGTAAGGTTACTTTGCTCCAAATTTAAGGTAGCTCCGATTAAGGCTACTACGATTCCCCGTCTCGAGCTGTGCGCCGCTCTATTGGCAGCTAAACTATGCAAGGCTGTGAGGGAATCATTACGATGCGATATACAAGAGGAAGTACACTGGTGTGACTCCACCATTGTACTAGCCTGGCTGCATAGCAGTTTCCAAATCTTGAAAACATTTGTGGCGAACCGAATACTAGAGATTAGTGAACTAACACATTCTACTTCATGGCGTCACGTGCCAACAGCTGCTAACCCTGCTGACCTAATCTCTCGCGGCATTAGCCCAGATCAACTAAGCAAGACGGATATGTGGTGGTCAGGCCCGCCATACCTATCAGCACCAGAAGGTACTTGGCCTAAACTAAACGATAAAATTGAAAATGAAATTTTACCCGAGACTAAAAATACAACGATAACTAAATTAACAACTAACAACGAACCTATTTTACAATTTACAAACTATTCAAGCATAACTAAATTAAAACGAGCATTTGTTTATTTACTACGATTTTTGCATAATGCAAAAAACCCCAAATCTCGACTTACGGGTTTTTTGACAGCTAATGAATTGAACGAATCATTTCTTCGTTTATGTCGATTATCTCAGCAAGACTCATTTGCGGTAGAGTATGAACTGCTTTCGAATAACAAACTTCTAAGTCCTAAATCTCAACTTTTGAATCTAAGTCCGTTTTACGGCGATGATAAGGTTATTCGAGTAGGTGGTCGTTTAGACGCCTCAGATTATAAATTTGACAAAAAACATCCAGTTCTATTGCATGCAAATCATCATTTTACTAAAATTCTATTTGAATATGAACACAAACGTAACCTACATGCTGGGCCACAATTATTATTAGCAACGATTCGTGAATTTGTGTGGCCTATCAACGGTAGAATTTTGGCTCGACGTACGTTTCATAATTGTTTTAAATGTAGACGTCTTCAAGGAAAAACTATGAAACCAAAGATGGGTAATTTACCCTCCGCACGCGTTACGCCAAATTTCCCCTTTCAATCTGTGGGTTTGGATTTTACAGGAGCTTTCTTAATTTTAAACAGAAAGGGCCGAGGCGCTAAGCTAGAAAAATGCTACTTATGCGTTTTTGTGTGTCTGCGCTATAAATGCGTACATCTTGAAGCAGTTTCCGATCTATCAAAGAACGCTTTCATTATGACGTTTCGCCGATTCGTATCACGCCGCGGTCGACCCACGGAAGTTTTTTCTGACAATGGCAGCAATATAGTATCAGGTGCTAAAGAAATAAGTAAATTTTTAAAGATTAATGCTAACTCTATATCTGATTTCGCAAGTGAAGATGGGATCAAGTTTAACTTTTCACCCGTTTACGCTCCTCACTTCGGCGGAATCTTCGAAAGTGCCGTCAAAAGTGCCAAATTTCATATCAAACGTGTAATGGGTAATTCTCATTTAACTTATGAAGAACTCTCAACTCTTTTCGCACAAGTAGAGTCAATATTAAACAGCCGTCCGCTGTGTCCTTTATCCACTTCACCCGACGATTTCCTTTGCCTAACTCCTGGAAATTTTCTCATTGGTCGTGCTCTCACGGCTCTCCCTTCGTCTAAATTGGAAGACTGCAATACCAATTATCTTCAACGCTACGAGCGAGTTCAACAACTATATCAACATTTCTGGAAGAGATGGCAAGGCGAATACATAGCTGAACTACAGCACCGCTACAAATGGAAGACCAACTCTTCAAATCCAAACGTAGGAGACTTGGTCCTGATACAAGAAGACAACGTCCCACCTCTCTGCTGGAGACTTGGCCGGATTTCAAAACTATTCTACGGGCCCAAAGATGGAATACCACGAGTCGCTGATGTAAATACCTCCAGAGGATGCATTCGACGCCCTTTGGTCCGCCTGTGTGCTCTACCTACTTCAGAAGAATTAGAAGAGGGTTGAAAACCGAAGCTTTCAACGGGGGCAGGATGTTTACGCCTACGCGGACATTGATAGCAACTCCCAGTGTGTGCATTTTGCAACGTGTCCACATAAAAAATTGTTCCCTATCATTCATCCAAGACATTTTGTACAAGAAGGTTAAATAAATGCTGTAAAAGGTTTTTGGGAATTATCATTGTCCATCCGGACACATTCAGTCAGAATACACCTATTTTTATAATGTACTCTCACTAGTTCATTGGTTAGGCCCGAGTAGGCGTAGATTTGACTTGACTTGGAAATGCTTGGTTGCAGTCACCGCAACTCGCGCTTTTCTCTAACATTGCTGAGTTTTTGTCGGAACAACATTTGTCGGTTTGTCTCGTAATGCATAACTTTCGACGCCGCTACTCTCTGGATCGGCAAGTTACTTACATATCTTACGGATGACATAATGAAGCGGTCGTTCGCAGTTGTTTGTATAGAAGCTAAAAAAAGTGTTTATGTTTGTTTTCGTGGCTGGCCCTGGTCAACAGCGGCTGGTCAAGACTAGTCACTACACATACCTACACACCGCCTACACTGAGCCTACATAATTATCAAAATTAACTCCGGGTCCCATACCGTGACATCTTAAGCACGATGATTGTTTGATTCAGCCGCTGAAGCTGCGCGACCGCGAATCGAATCGTATCACCGCGCGATAAAGTTTACGTTCGCACGGCGTCAGCGGCTAAACCTCACAATCATCGTGCTAAGGACGTCACGATGCTCCGTTCAAATACTAATTCATGCATGTGATGACCGCGTATGGCTTCAGTATCGCGTGGCGGGTAGTGTCTATACTGCGTTCCGATCGATTCCCGCCGTCCGCCCGATGGTAATTACTGCCATTAATTCGCGTTAGCCTGATTACTTGTAATTAAATAAATTGAATATTTGGACGTATATTTTTGGGGGATGTTTCGGTGAGGTGGTATTTATGTGTAATCTACTATTTACTGTTTATATCGAGATATAGATGTATGCCTATTCATAAAAGTGCACTTAGACTAAGTTTATTTTATGATATTATAGTTTTTATTCTTCAATTCATTTTGTTTTTCGCCGATAAATTGTAACTTATATTTTTTTTTAAATTGTTTTTCATTTAAATGTAGATTTTCCTGTACGGCGCGGTGGCTGCGTAATGCATTGGTATGTATGCGATGGTAGCGGTGCAAAGAAAAGTATTCAAATGAAATTTAATATCCTGGAAAAAAACATTGTGGTGACAAAAAACTGCTCTAAAAATGTGTGTTTAATATTCTTCTTTATATGTGACACGATAATTATGGTAGTGTAGGATATAAGTTAATTTTTCAATGCTTTTATTTCGTCGCATCGTCGCTGCGACGAATCGTAAAAAAATAGATACTCGTACTTTAATAATGCCTATATACTATTTTACGCCTTAAAATAAAAACAAAAAATGTTAAATGAGAATGTTTTAAAATATAAATAAAATATAAAATGTTTTCCAATTCTCTGGTGTGTACAACAAATAAATAAATTACTAAAAGAATAACAAGAAATCCTACTGCAAAAGTCTATGACACTCCGAATATACCGAACGAGAAAATCCAAAAATCCAAAAATCCAATCCAAAAATCCGTCCAAGCTGCATATGTATACACACTTAAACCCGAAAAACATTTCAGGAGAGATCAGAAAGAGGGCAATGATAGAGTGTGTATGTACAACTGAAACATCGCCCAAACCGCGCAGCGAAACTTGAATTCAATAAAACATGCTGTATTATCATACCGTTACGCACACGATCCCATAAAACGTACAGTCACGATTTGTTTACCTTCTGGTTTACTTTCCTATTAAACTTGTTTGTTTTCAAAGCTGTTGTCAAGTAGTGGTTGAGCTGATGGCTAGTCTACGGTAGTAGGTTGTATTCCCGGCCAAAGTAATGCAGTTTGTTGGTAATGAAGATTTAAAAAATATGGAATCGTATATTCTAACACATATTATTTAGTAAAATTTGAGGTTTGTAAAATATTTTTTGTTTCTTGGTAGTTTGATAGAACCTCTTATTAACTAATAAGTATGTAGCTGCTAATTTTATGCACTAAGTTAACTGCCGAGTTCGTTCATTTGTATTTATTATACAACCTCGGTCTCATGTTCCAAAAAAAAAACCTTTTTTCTCCAAAGACATTAAATGCATTTTTATTAAGCTTATTGATGGTTTTCATTTTTTTTTTCAGAGCAGGATCGGTTTTTAATGCTTACCAATTATAAGCAAAAATCGCTTCCGCTAATGAAAAATCTAGAAATTTTACAGGCCGTACAAGACATGGCTGTTTTTAGGATCGTCTTGATTCTAACGATTTAAAATGATAACACAGCTATACAATTCTGCAAAATAATATTTGTTACAGTATACTACTACACTTTTTATACTATTACAGTTAACCTACCTGAACCCAATCTCGAAGAAAATTATCACCAACTGTCACTTTTCACTTGAAACTGATACCTTATTCAGAAATATTCAATCATCTCGC
Organism: Apocheima hispidaria; assembly: GCA_947579745.1. Lineage (NCBI taxonomy): Eukaryota > Metazoa > Arthropoda > Insecta > Lepidoptera > Geometridae > Apocheima > Apocheima hispidaria. The sequence continues at coordinate 13,649,837 of OX388161.1, read as the reverse complement.
GTTCATCACTTCCCTGTTTTATGAGCATCAATCACTAAAAACAACACAATATCACTTAAATCCCTTTACAGTACATAACTCTATCGAGATAAGTTTTTACGTTCAACGGCAAAGTTCGGAAACTTACGCACTGCACTATAGATACAATCGCGAGTGGAGAAAATCGAGCAAAATCGCAACCCCACACGCGACCTCTCGTCGCAACCGCGCGACGTACACTGAAGCTTTCCAAACCAAACAGCCCTTAGTTTTCCGCGAGAGATAGAGAAGGGTGATTTCTGCTTCGGAAAATGTTAAAGAGTGATAGAGAAGTCGGTAGGAAATGTTTTTCGTCTCGCGGCTATGCGGTCATTGCAACGCCGACAACGGTCATTGCCACGGTGTAATCATTCGTCTAATCAAGGGCTGCCCCTTTTGTTTGTCTTTTATGATGGGATCGTGCAAGTGCAGTGATTAGGGTTGGAACTATTTGACAACCCTGTTAAGTGCCTTTTGAACTAGTGTTAATTTATCTGATCTTAACTATTTACCTGATTTGTAAGTTTATACTTTTTGTTTGGTGAATGCAAATAATATAATTTCAACTATCTTAGCTTAATCTTAACGTAACTTCTATCACTTCTCACTCCCATTGAGTTGGCCATGGGACCTACAAGGATGTTAACAATCTCTACGACTCTAGAAGCGACCCGCTGAAAAAAGAAATTGAGAGAATTTAATTAAATGACTTAAGTATTTCATTTAATTTTAATTTCGTCGCTATGAAAGAATGGATATTGTGATTCACTATAACCTGTATTATTTTGTATTTAAAATTAAATAACGTCAAATTGTCGACGATTCTCCTGGCTTAGTTAGAGACGCGCCTGAGAAGGAGATCTGGAGTTCGATGCCCGAGACCGAGCCTTTGAATGACGGACTTAAATATTTGTACTGTGTTGTGTGTTAGTTATCCGTGTCTTTGTGTGTTCCATGGCATCCCCAACACAGGGAAATCTAGTTGAAAGCTATATAGTAATATCAAGCATTATTTTTTTTTTTGAGTACAGACCAGCAATAACTTGCCGCCATTTATTGCTGGTGCAACTCACAAGTTTTATACGCATAAAGTACTTGTGTCCACGATGTAAAATGGTTTGCATTGTATCAGTTTTTTTTGTTGATTTTGTTCCTCGGCCAAACTCTGTCTACCGTAACAGTATCAACTATTATCTAGAAAGTACAGCAAACTAATAATAAATCACATTCCAGTTCAAAACAAAGTCTCAAACAATCAATCTCCTGTTAATTAGCACAAACACTAACACTAATTAACACAGTAGTAACGTTCATTACTGTGGAACTGGTCCCTAACACAATGTGTCAGGAGCACTTATCCTCAGGTTCCGTTATCGGTAACTGTAACGGAAAGGACATAAAAACTTTTACAGCAGTTGTTTGAATAATGTATGGTAACACGGCTGACGACGATGGAACCAGTACCTAAAGCTGTATCATTACACCTTTAGGCAATATTCAACATTTGTTTGAATGTAAAAATTGTAAGAATTTCGCTGTCTTATCTAACTTTCTATTATAAAGTATAAGTACTTTGCATTTTTTATCGAAATATGTTATCATTTTTACTTAAATTAGTTGTAATGTTACTCAGTACTTTCTGTATTAGGAAGAGCCTGGATACCACGACAAAGGTCAGCCTAGTGTTGAATCCAGTGCCCAATGTATGTCTATAGATCATGGTTTTGCGTAAGAATAAACTTTTTTTTTTACCCGACTGCCCAAAAAGTAGGGAAAGGTGTTTGAGGAGTATGTAAGTAGTATATGTATGTTTGTATGTCGATATATTACCTCCTGAGTAGTTTAGGCTTATACAATTTTGACGAGTGAGGCTTCTTGTTGGATTTATTTTTGGAGTGAGATAGGTATAGATAGGCTACTTTTTGCAGTCAGGTATTTTGTTTTTATTTTTTAAATATTACTTGTTACTTTTTATCAATTGAGTCACGAGATAAGCTAGTCACTCGCCTGATGGTAAGCACCAACCTTGCTTAAAGCAGTTCAATTTTAAAATTCTAGGTAGCATTACCTTAAAATTTCTTTGTGCCCAGTAATTTTACTAGAAATTATGACCTGGCTTCAAATACAGTAACGTTTGCACACAACTGCTTAGAGGCTACTTGCTTCCTACAAAAAGGTTTTTTTTTAAATATTGGTTTACCAACAGGATGAGACAACTAAGCTAACAATAGGTACTACTACTTAACTATTTACATAAATTAAAATAGTACTAATAATAAACATGATACTACATCGAGACCTATGTAACTCCCCAATAACAGGTAAATTCATCATGTTTTTAATTTTGGACAATTAATACACTACTGTAATACACAGTACCAAATTGGCAGGCACTTACATAAACTTACAAGATATTACTTTTCAAGATCGTTTGAACGATTAGTATACAATTTTATTTAAAAAAAAAAAAAATATCATGAGGCATCCTAATCCTAATTAATATCATAAATGCGAAAGTAGCTCTGTCTATCTCTCTCTCTCTCTCTCTCTTTCTGGGTGTTTGTCGCTTAATCACGGCTAAACAGCTAAACGGATCGATCTGAATTTTTTGCATACATATAGCTTTAGGATCGGAGACGGACATAGGCCATTTTTTTGTAGGTCCACGCGAACGAAGTCGCGGGTAGCAGCTAGTAATACATAAACGAGAATATTAGCTTTATAAATGTTTGATCCAATCAAGTTGATGGGGTGTAAGGCCATATACCACATTGCCGCACTACTGCGTTACAGCGTGCAGTAACTAAGGTGGGGGTGGATTACAGTTAGGCCGTATAAAACGGTTAGTTCCGAAGTACCGCAGGCATTTGGACAGTCATCGGTCGCAGAGCGTTCGGATCACACGTCTACTAAGTCGCCACTGCCGAGTTTACGTAATTTCTTGAAGAAATTGTCGTCGACCGGGCCCGCGGCTACGCTGCGGCGGGGACTGCCTGCGCACAGCGGACTACCAGGTACGCGGGGTATGACAGCGGCCACCCAACCGCCCTGTAATCACCTTCGCACCTAGAGATCACGCCCGACTGTAACTCACAATACTGAAATCACAAAACACTGTAATCACAGTGATCTCGACCGCCATGGATCCGGGCGCGGGTCCATCGCGAGGCCCTTCTAAGGGCCAAGGCCCTTCTCAGGGCCGAGGCTCTTCTCAGAGCCCACGCTCAACCGTGCATCAAGAACACCATCAACAACAACAGCAACAAGGAACATCATCATCAAGTACAGCAGGGAGCAGCCAGGGAAAAAATGTGGGTAGTCCGAAGAAAATTCAGACTACCCCCAAGACACCGGAAGGATTCGGGCATGTGCCAGCGCACATCTTCGAGTCATTGTCTCCGAGGGGGCTTTACGAGCGTGATTTAATCACACTCGCCCGACTTATGAAAGCCGGGGCCTTCTCCGAGGGAATGACTCGGTGGATGGCGCTGTACCTGCGCATGCAGGAGGCCGAGATCGAGGGCACAGAATTGTCGATTGAAGACAAGACTGCCCTCGAATTCGCGCAAAACGCAATCATTACGTTGCCGCCCGCGACACACGTAATGTTGCAACGCCGATCGACGCCGCCAGCCCCGAAGCAGGCCAAAGTGGACGAGAAAAGGAAGCGGCAACGCACCCGATCTCTGTCCACGAGCCCGCGGTCATCAAAGAGACCATCGAAAATTCAGAGTCCGCCTGCGCCACCATCATCGAAGACGCGTACGGAGCCAGTGGCAGCGATTCCGCTGCCACAAAGAGCTGCGAAGTCTTTCGCTAGGGTGGCGCAGAGCCCAAAGGGCTCAAAACCCGCGCAAGCCCCACCCGCCCGGCCTCAACCCCCCTCGTCCAGCAAGACGTCAGTGCCTCCGGGCCGGCAGGTTGCGAGACAAGGACAAGGAGAGAGGACAGCACTACCCCCCCCGCCGTCCGGCGAGACAGCCGCCCGAAAAGAGAGAGAGGGTCCGAGGTACCCTCCACTGATCGTCGAAAAGATCGAGAATTGGACGAAGCACTTCAAAATTTTGGGTGCTCGTCTGGGAAGGCCACCAAATGGGCGACCCTTCGGGCAAGGCATCCGCTTTTACCCGGAGGACGAGGTCGAATATCGATTGATACAATCATATTTGACCGGGCTAGAGGAGACGGAAAACATTAATTGGTTTTCGTACTCTCTACCCACGGAAAGGAGTTTAAAGATCGCGATTCGCGGACTCCCAACGGACACGGACACCGAAGAAATCAAGGCCGCCCTGGAGGCAAAAGGCTTCAGTCCCGAATACATCAAGAACATACAGGGCAGACAAGGACGCCCCGGCAGCGTCTTCTATGCCCTGATGAAGAAGACACCAACACTAACACCGGCCATCTATGACGTCACGGAGCTCTTGATGATGCCGGGCGTTATAATCGAGGCATGGCGAGGCAAGAAAGGGCCCGCGCAATGCCACAGATGCCAGAAATTCCGGCATAGCTCCCATAATTGCCATAGGGAGCAGGCTTGCGTTCGCTGCGGCGAACCACATAGAGCAAATGAATGCCCGCGACCGAAGAACGAGCCGGCAACATGCGCAAACTGCGGAGGACCGCATCCAGCGAACTTCCAATCATGCCCGGTTTTCAAGAGAGAAATCCGAAACAAGAGGGGAGGGACCCTCGCAGAATCCACGACGGAGAAAAGAAGAGGCCGAAAGGGAACGACGCTGGTCATACCGACCACGACGGAAGAGACGGCACCGACCTCACTTATGGCGCCGGCTAATCCATCGAAAGGAGGTAGCACCAACAAAAAGAGGCCGAACAATAAAAAGAGGGTAGCTTTGAAAAAAGCTACTGAAAATCAGGAGAAGCCGAAAAAGAAAATTGAAACCGGTCCCGCTGGCAGAGACTCACTCGGCCAGACGATCGGGGTACTGAAAGAAATTTTGGAAGCTGTCCAGTCCGGCACGGACGCTGAAACGGCTACCCTCATGGGTTTAATGCGAATATTGAACTCAAATGGGGGTAGATCTTAGAATCGTATACTGGAATGCCCAATCGCTCACGGGGAAGATTAAGATGCTGGCCGTCTTCCTCCGTGAGCAAAAAGTTGATATATTTTTGGCCAGCGAGACACAGCTTAAAGCAAAAACTACCCTCAAGATACCAAACTACATCGTCTACAGGAAAGATGAGGAAAGAGCGGACGGCACAGCATACCGAGGACTAGCGGTATTGGTCCACCGAAAGGTGATACATCAACTCATCCCCGTCGTAGAATTCAAATCGATACAAGCACTGGGAGTGCTAGTGAATGTCGCCGGTGAAAATAGAAGAATTTTCGCCGTGTATAAACCGCCGAATGAAGCCATCGATGTGCGAGAAATAAGATCGCTACTCGACCCCAATACCCCGACGGTCATAGCCGGCGACCTAAACGCTAAACACACGTATTGGAACTCGAATAACGTGTGCGCGAACGGGAGAAAAATATACCAGGATTCGGTGGACCACCATTACGAAGTCATAGGACCAGACACATGGACACATCACGATTACAAAGCAAGTGGTAACGTGATCGACATAGTCGTCTACAAGGGACTGAAGATGACACCGCAACTCACCGTCTTGTATGATCTGCCCTCAGATCATAGACCAGTCCTGCTAGTGCTGAAAGAACCCCTAACTAGAGTCGCCGCCCCCTCGCGGAGGCGGAAAATCTGTTGGGACGCGTTCCGTAGAGAAGCACAGCTGAGAATCACCACCATACCGATCGGGACCGCCGAACAAGTCGAACAGGCCACGGACGAACTAACCGCAGCTATCCAGGAAGCACTCACAGCAGCTTCGCACACCGCCGCGCCGGCCAAGAGAGACTCTCTACCGGCACGGATAAGGGAACTTATACGCGAAAAGAGAGTGAAAAGGAAGCTGTGGCAAGACACAAGATGTCCGCGCGTCAAGAGAGAATTGAACGCGCTAACCGAACGCGTCAAACTCGCGCTCGATGAAAACGCCGCAGAAAGCTGGGAATATCACATCAGCTCAATCACCGATGAACTACCCTCGGTTCATCGATTATGTCGACAGCTGGCAGGAACCACACAAGCAGTCCAGCCACTGATAGGGAGCGACGGACTTCTGAAATTTGAAGCCAAAGATAGGGCGGAAATATTCGCGGATTGCCTAGAAAAGCAATTCACGCCCAACCCGACGGACCTGGCCGAACATGTCGAGGCCGTCGAGAGAGAAGTGAGAGAATACTTCGCTGCGAACCCGACACCAGAAGAAGAAGAAGAAGAATCCAGAAATAAAATTTTCTGGAACCCCGGAAGAGTGATGAGGTGCATCACACGTCTACCCAGGAAGAAAGCACCCGGGCTCGATAACATCTCAAACGAAGCCCTGAAGAATCTACCGCCGAAGTCCGTCGTCGCCCTGACGAGAATTTTCAACGGAATTCTCCGAACAGGACATTTCCCGAAAAGCTGGAAAATAGGCAAGGTGGTGACGATCCCGAAACCCGGAAAAGACGCCAGAAAACCAGAGAGTTATAGACCGATCACGTTGCTGAGCACGATGTCTAAACTATTCGAGAGACTACTCCTACTCGAACTGACGCCCCACATCACACCTAGGGCGGAACAATTCGGGTTTAGGGCCGAACATTCCACCACTTTGCAAGTAGTGCGGCTTGTAAACGAAATGGCAACAAGCCACAACAAGAAAGAGAACGTCGTGGCCGTCCTTCTGGATATGGAGAAGGCGTTCGACAGGGTATGGCACGAAGGGCTGCTATACAAGCTATCGAAGAGCACAGCCCCGAGACAGATAGTCAAGGTTATCCAGAGCTTCCTGACAGACCGCCAGATCACGGTTGCGGTCGAAAATATCCTGTCAGGACTAAGACCCGTGAAGGCCGGGGTGCCGCAGGGAAGCTGCGTATCCCCACAATGCTATGCCTGGTACACCGACGACATCCCCGTCGTCGGACAAGCGAAACTCGCCTTATACGCTGACGATGCAGCCTACTACGCATCATCGTACAGGCCGGCCTTCGCGGTGAAGAGACTACAACCTTCACTGGATGCCTTGCCTGAATGGCTAAACAAATGGAGACTCACAGTAAATGTAGGCAAGACACAAGCCATCATTATCGGTAACACACACCTACCGACACCCTTGAAGCTGCTGAACGAGGACATCCCGTGGCAAACAGATGTGAAGTATCTGGGCGTCACCATCGACCGAAGACTCAGCTTCAAGAAACACATAGACACCACCATAGGAAAGGTGAAAGGAGCTCGCGCTAGACTTAACCCGATACTAAGATCTAAGCTGCCACTAAGAACGAAATTAATGCTCTACAAGACGTATATACGAACACGTCTAACATACGCGGCGCCAGCCTGGTATCCGTATGTGAGCAAAACGAACAGATCCCGCCTACAAGCACAAGAGAACATCACTTTGAGAGGGATAGTAGGAGCTCCGCGCTACGTGAGAAACTCCACCATTCAGAGAGACCTCAAACATGAAAATATTGAGGCTTTGGTGATACGCACAGCTACTCAGCTATTTGAGAGAGCTGACAAGTCAAGATTCCAACACATCACAGGAATAGCCCCGCTTCACGCGAGACCACCGGACACTAAGAAACCGGGAGTAAGGCGCGCCAAACCTTACTCCAGAGAACTGATAGCCACCGAAGAAGAAGAAGAAGAAGAATTACCATCTACATCAAAAACAACGGGGACATCGCTCTCGGTTGCCACTGTCGTGCCTGATCGGCTCGCTGGGCCTTCCCTGGGCAACCAGGGATCTCACCCGGCAGGGCTTGATCGCATTGACATATAAGTGGAACCGAAATGAAGTCCCCGTAGAAGAAGAAACCAACAACACTCAAGAGACACGCCCATAGTTATGGGCGTAGAAAAGCCAGGGCCAGGGGGCATTGCCCCGATACCCTTCCCCCACCCCACAAGAGGGGTGAGAAGAAAGTTCGACTGACTGACCGCAGGCATTTCCTTGTTCAGGTAAATTGTGGATAAGTGAAGGGCGTCGACAGCCAGATAATTATTTACATTTAAAAAAAAAAACTTTTATGATTATTGAAGCAAATGAGTTTCATTTCATCATTTTATGGCTTTAGTGGTTTTAAAAAATTTCTAGAAAAGTAATCAACTGATATCTATTTTTTTTAAGGCTTTTTTTTAACAAGTAAACTAAATGTTCGTTACTAACACAAATAGCTTAATATTTAACAATATTGTTTGAAGTCCATTAGTGATCACTTTCATCATTTCCAAGTTAAGTCCCGTGTAAGCTAATTGCCGGTTAATATGGCTATAATATATGAGTTACTTTAGTACTAGTTTCAAAATTTTAATAACACAAAAGTCAAACAAATTAAGGATAATAAATTGAACAAATTAAGAAAACCAAATTACTTTTGGGATTTTTATCTCGCCAATACTAGTAGTTATCGGAAAAAGCTAATCAATACTTTTCTTTGAGACGAAAGAGGCTCCAAGTCCTAATATTTATTTTTCTGTTCAGAAGCTACGTCGTAGCAATTGGCTACGAGAAAGCTACAACAGCCTGGCGTAGCGCTACGAAATGTATTTCACACTCCACTGAGTGCCCTTACTACTAAAGTAATCCTAAATGAGACCATTCCAGGACAGGATCTTATGTGAAGTAAAAATAGCTCGGGAAGAAATAATATTATCAGTATCAGAAATAGAGTTCTATTACTGAAATAAATTGTAATATTATCCGATTCAATCGTATCGTTATGGGCAAAGATTTTGCTAACAATGTTTCCTACTTTTTTTAATATAGCGAGGCTTTTTTTATCGGAACGGAAAATTTTGGACTTGGCAGGTACATAAATGGTACATGGAAAAGCCAATAGTATTCTTTCGGCCGACTACGAAACCGGACCTTCGTAAATGGTTTCGACGAAACAATTGTACGCAGATTTTATAATTTTTCATAAGCGCTTACAATGGAATAGACTAGTTAATAGGGTAAACTAATTTTGTGGTAATTTTACATACAAAAGAAAATTTGTAAAACAACTTTGCTATAGGCTATCTATCTACTCTTTGTTACTATATAATTATATGCATATTTTTTTCGTTGTAGTAAAAAAGTGTATATAATTGAGTAAATAAATCAATACTATTGATAAATATAAAAAACCCTCTAATTGTCGTCATTCCAAATCGTCCACAAAAGAGGTCGACAATCTCAATTATAAAAAATCAAATTTCACGCTCTACTTCCGTCCCTGAATAGACACCCGGCACCAGACATAGTCAACCGTAGATCATTCGGAGCTGCCATTCAAAAAAATAAATCTGACCGCATCATAGGCAGAATTTAAAGGGGGAAGATAACCCGATGAGGGCTTTTGATCGGCGGGCCGTGAGGGCCCTTGTCGGGCGGCAGTGACGGGGATCGGCCGAAAGTTAAGCACACACACGTACATTGACTTCTTCGTCTTTTCAGTACTAATTGCTTAACAAGCAATTAACCAAAAAACCTGTCAGCAAAATGTAGGCGATGTCACTTTGGACATAAAAGGGAATCCAACGACACTATCATCATTCGTCAAAATTAGCAACAGAAAGTAATATGAGAACACATATACATACTTACATACATCCCAAAAACTTCCCCCCTCCCTCCTCCTCCCCCCAAATCCCTCCTTATTGGGCTATTGATTAAAACCGTAAGAGGTTGGCATTGTCAGTGTTTGAAAATAGATTCCAATATATTTTTTTTAAGGCAAGTAATGGAAAATGATTTTTTCATAAAATAATTGGCAATCAAGTGACGGACGTCTTGATAGTAAGGGCAGTCAACGCCGCCTATGGACACCTCTCCGGGGCATTGTCAATGTCTTGCCTACCTGTGAATACCCATAGTCTATTGCTTTGAAGATTATAATTATTATTTTTTTCTTATTCTTTGTGGCAACTCTAATTTATAAATCTTTGTAACTATTTATCTTTATAGCTCATTCACGAATACAGAATTTCGGGGTGTGATATTGAAAGTCAAATTCAATGCCCTTCCAATTTTGCAGAGGATGGAACTTGAATACTGTCTCCACTAACCTTGCGCTTGTCTCATGATAGGTAAGCGCTTTTCGTGCTACATTTAGCGTTGGAAGATTGAAGGATAGTGTTATGTGGGTCGTGTGTGCCCGCCTTGTTATACCTTCCTTTATATGCGATAGGCAAAGGTTTAAGAAAAAACGAAAGGAAAAAACACTTTTCAAGAGCATGTCGCGCCATGCTTAATAGGGCTCCGTAGACGCGTAGGACGTTTGAAGTATTTTACAGTTATTTTACTTACCCCAAAACTAGATTTTCACAAAATGTTGCCCTAAATAATTCTAAAGGGAAGTTTTTACTAAGATCTAAAGATTTATCAACATGAAAGATGTATCTCTAAGTATCTCAGATCAGTAGAAGAAGTAGTTTATAGCAGGGGAGGACACACATTGCAAGAAAAAATATATTTAATAAGAAAAAAATATCGCTCATGGCTCCATCATTTATAAGCCAATTTGTTTTTTTTTTTGTTTTTTCATTTGAAAGATATGCTTCCAAAATAGTCACAATTTTATCAAAATCCTGTTCTAATCCTCTATCTCCTCTGTCTTTATCCATGAGGATATGAAGAGTGGCCGTCGATATATATGTATAACTACTTAAACTTTTATGTACCTAGCTGTAAGATTCCCGATAGATAAATAAAATAAATATAGCGAGTTTGGTATTTTCATTAACAAGTCAAGCACTTGCATCCAGAAAGTATCATTTGGTGAAGTGGGACTAATGAAGAATACCACAGACGGCCAGCGGACATCCTCAATCATAAATATTTCACGGGTGGCGCCAAGAACATCTCGGTAGTGTATTTTTTCAGATTATTTTGTTGAAGTCGGTTTCTATTTGTTCAAATCATTAGATAGTATGAATAAAGAACAAATGAAATATATATATCCGTAGAGTAAGGACACAAAATGTTCAATAAAAGTATTTACCCTATTCATAATAAAGCAAAATTATAGATAATATAATATTATTAGGCTTGCGTTTGACTGCCATCACGTCTGATGGTAAACGAGGATGGAGCACGCTTGCCTAGAAGAAACCGATCCACTGGCGACTTGAAGACACCCAGATTATAATTATCAGGAAAAACCCACTCGAGCAGCGCATTCCACTGTTCAGCAGTTCGAATAAATCACTCTTGAAACGGTGTCTCTTTTTCGAGGTTCTTTTCGGTTCTTTTTTTCTTTTTTTTTCTTTTCTCTTTTCTTCTTTTTTCTTTTCTTTTTCAAATCCGAAGCACACTCCCCGAAATGTATCCTATAAAATACCGAAAGGCTAGCTACTTTTCGCCGATAACCAAGACTTTGTAGCTTGGTCCGAGCCAGGGAGTCGTTGCCAATGATTCTCTTGGCACGTTTCTCGAACAATATGTCCTAAGACAAAGTTTGACCAATTTCGGTTTCAGCCTATAAGATTTCCAAAAAGAAGTTTGTATTTGGAGATCAATTTAATTTGGCCTCATTATCGAAACACAATATTTCGAAGCTACTATCTTCCATCTTTACTAAGATTGAATGGAAAATAGTTTATGATTGCGAAGGCTCGGCCATTTAAGATCGAGCTAACAGTGAAACACTTCTTCAGCTGCAAAATCAGGTCAAGCCATCGCAGAAACAAGCGTATCTGTATGTCCAGTTTATTCGTCACTGTACGGCCCATCGCATCCCAGTGACCCTATTAGTAAAGGGAGGCATTCCCACTATTATCCCTGCGTCGTGAACAGCAGCCCTTAGGCCGAAGGGATACCGGAACGCTCATGTGAGCGGTTTTTAAAACGGTTTTAGGTAGACGAAATGAATACACTGAATGCAGGCACAGATTTTATCAGTCTGAAAATATTTAGCAAGGTCCGGTTTTGCTTCGCGCTCTCGTTGAAAATACTCGGTGTTTGGTTAGGGACATATTCTATGATATCATTCGACCGTTATTTATCATTCTAAACAACTTTAACTTTGGGATTATCCCGAATATCGCGGATAAAACATCTGTTCTACAATTTCATCGAGATTGAATGTGTCATAAGTGACTTATTTTTTGTTTGTCTTTTAATAATACTTGTTCTATGGATCCAAAGTAAAAGTTGCTCATAACGATGGCTACAGTATTATCCTGGAATATGTCCGTCGTAACAAATTGTATAGAGTTCGTCAACATGGTGCCAAAAGATACTTTGACTTTTATTATAATTGACAGTCCATGCGTTCCATAATTTAAATATGTAATAATAATAAATACTGCTGGACGTTTTCCTAAAGTAATTTAAGTAATGTCCTTAAGTATGAATAAAAATCCAAGTTTTAATATAAAACGCCCGTGTGTCTGTGCCGATAGTCCCTCCCGCGGCATTGGACTCGTTAATACAGTCCTGATGGTAAGGGCCTCCGAACACTCCACTTGTATTTTTCATGTCATTAGGAGAAAAATCTAAAGATAAAATGATTTACTTTTTGTCTCTCGGATTTTGTTTTCAGAATTCCATTACTTTTCTGATGTTTTTTTGAGAAGTCTATCTATAGATATGTTACTTTGGCGTGGTTTTTTCGCGTCTTGCCTTGCACTGACGCGGTGCACTGAGGTCGCACGCGTGTCATGCTTAGCATTCCTTGATAAAGGTCACCGAATGTGATCGAAACTATAGTCGCAATAACCGACTCAATTTAACGTGAGTATTCCCGTTTTTAAAACAAAATGTATCTTTAGATAGTCCTAGGATAGAAATTATTTATGTAGTTACTCTTACGGTGAAGAGTGCATCCTTTATTTAATTTTTTACTAGCTTGCGCGCACGGCTTCGCTCGCATAGGCTACAGTAATTTTAAAACGCCATATCACCTCTTTAGGGATTGAATTTCTAAAAATCCTGAGAATCATTCTTTTTTAATGCTTATTAAACAAACCGAGTTGCTTTGGCTTAGCATAAAAAAATATTTTATTTCCAAACAAACTTTGGGGATTCATTTTACACGTTTAGAAGTGGAATTTCCAAAAATCCGTTCTTACTATTCATTACACCATTTGAGGAGTATTGGGTTCAAATTTCACGTCTCTATCATAAGCGGTTTGGTCTGTGCGTTGGTTCTTATAAAGGGCTTATTCTTTTATATATATCCCAGATATATAGATAAGGTCAGGTTAACTTACATAATAACCAAGACCCGCGGGCTTAACTCTGAAAGCGATAGTGATAGTGCGCGAGCGGGACCGCGCATAGTGCCACTAAGTTGGTACGAGCGGGATGGCATGCTCTCGCAGCCTGAATCACGAACGTTTCAAAGAGGATAAGCCCGCTGCTTCATGGTCGTTAGCATTTTATCACAGTACCTATTTTGTCAGATGCCATTTCCTCGAATAGTCACGACCTAGAGCAGCTTTCTCCGTCCCCCGAATAGCCATTTAGTCGAATGGTTGTGCAAAGGTATAGTCATATTATGAATAGAATAGTCCGCCTAGAGAAGTACTACATTTTTATTTATTCAATCACCAAGCAGTAGTGTGCATACATGTGTTCCGGATTGAAAGGCAATGTTTTCAAGCGAAATAACAGCGTAAAGAGATTTAACATCTAATATCTCAGAGTGAAATCTCAAACATCGTTTGAGTAAATATCATTATTAACCCCAATAATACCTCAATGAGTATGGAAAAATAAAAGTTATTTTATTTATTTTATCTCAAGGAGCGCAGTGCATTGTCGCACATCGTTTTGAACTGTTGAAGTTCAAACTTCTGAGTGGCACTGAACGGTTATGAGCAAGCGTGTCGCTTGCCATCAGGCGACCGACTTTCTCATCTCGATTTTCGTCTAACCAAACACAACATCATTTAACTTTAACAAAGTCAAAAACTTTTCTGAATTCATATTTGGCACAAGTTTCCATAAGGAATCGAACTTTCCAGAACCTTACAAAGGCTTTCACAGAACTGTCTAAAGCCTTTAACGTCTTCATATCAGAAAAGTCGACAACACCTGTCGTAAGTTTCACTTATTTGCTGTCTGTATGTTCCAAGTTAGTGTGCAGTGATAGTATCTACTAGACTAGAAAATAAAATATTTTAATGCCCTTTGATCACTTGAAACAAAGAAAACAATATGAAATCGGGCCAAAAGCAAATATGCTTTTCATGTAAATGTCAACATCCGAAATTGATTTCATTGTAAAAAAAATACGCGCATTCTTTCGCGTTTTGCCCATAACTAGCCTGTTAAAAAAATAGCTCGCCCAAACGACGATATCTGGAAAATAATTACATTAAAATATGTTTTTATAACTTGATGATTTATTTAAAATAACGGGTTGTTCCGTCTTAGCCCCTTGTGTCTCATCCCATTTCTTGAGTCGTCCCCAACTCTTATTACCAGCTCAACCCAGCACAAAAATAATAAACATAAGCTATGAAAAGAATATAAAATTTAACTCGGTCACATTTCACAAAGTGCAGAACTAGTTTTATTCTCTACTAGCTGTTTCTCGCGACTTCGTTCGCGTGGACCTAAAAAAGTAATCAATGTACGTCTCCGACCCTTAAGCTAACGCGACAAACCTTTAGCTAGCCCAGACAGAGAGACAGAGTTACTTTCGAATGTATATTATTAGTTAGGATTAGGATTAACTAAATATAAGGAAAACTCGTATAAGAACAACAATATGTAAGTTTATACCGTAATAGTATTTTATTTCATTAAATTTGCTAATACATACATTAAAATAGATATATTTTCTACACAACTTAGCAAAGACTACGTTCTCACCATATCCACGGAGTTATTGTGCAAAGTTGTGAAGTTTAAAAAGACACAGTCTTCCGAGTTCCGTTTCCGAGTCAAGTCAGATGTCAGAGTCACGCGCGACACTCACCCGGGATATTATAATTTGCTAGCTTCGCGTCGTGGTTGTGCCTTCCTTAAATATATAATACAATTATATTTTTTTAAATAATATGATAAACTTCATACTCATGACTCTCCACTAGGTTTCCCTGTGTTGCCATGCCATAAAACACAGAGACACAAATATGAACAAATAACACCCAGACTAACACCAGATATTTAAATTCATCTTTCAAATATCTGCCCGGCCGGGAATCAAACCCGAGACTCATAAGGCAGATGCGCTTCCAACTTAGCTATTAGGATCATCAACTCGCACTAACGAGAATAACCTCGCATGTAACACTCCCTGAACGAAACTATAGTCGCAATATTCGGCTCAATTTAACATGAATATACCCATAAAAAAAAACATATTTAAGACTGACTGACAGACAACGCAAAGCCTTAAAGTCTCGTTCAGGGAGAAGCGGGGCGTTGCGCGGCGCGTGCAGCGTCGCGTCGTGTGCGCAAATCAAACATATGCATGTTTCATACGTATGAGGGTGTTGATGTAGATGCGTGATCATGGGCGTTTTGTCTGATATTTATCTATCGCCTTCGCATCCCCGTCATGACGCTGTCATTCAACACGCGCCGCACAACACTCCTCGGCTTCATAAACGAGATAGCCCAGTCAAATTACGAGACTTAGTGTGGAAGACCCGGACATACTTCATAACGTAAATATTACATTGTGATCGGTATAATTAGCTGACATAAAATCAATATTATATTAAATTAAACAGGCTGGAGGTACGGAACATAGAAAAAGTATTTATGCTTGAGCCATAATACATTATCGTTGGCGGCGACTCACTGCCGTGCTTACGATCGTCATCTGAAATAGACTATAACATAGCGCAAATAGAGACGATATTGC
This sequence comes from Apocheima hispidaria, assembly GCA_947579745.1. Classification (NCBI taxonomy): domain Eukaryota; kingdom Metazoa; phylum Arthropoda; class Insecta; order Lepidoptera; family Geometridae; genus Apocheima; species Apocheima hispidaria. The sequence goes on along the minus strand of OX388161.1, from coordinate 13,633,918 downwards.
AAAATGTAAAATTTGAGTCTGTTCCAGATACGCATTTTGTTTAATCAATGTATATTAAAAATCTGGTTTTATAATGAATATTATTTATTTTTTATATTTATCCGTCTATTTAGTTATTTTCTGGTCAAACGCTAAACTGGCTGGGCTAAGATGACAAAGCCACGATGCCCCACCTGCCGCTTCACGCGCCGCGCGTGTTGTCTCCCTGAGTGAAGCCTTAACCAGTGTTCTAGAAGCAAGAAAATTTGCAGGATTTTAATATAGCGTAGGTGATATAAGAAATGATTTTTGAAAATTCACCTCACCAAGTCAAAGTAAAAAGTTACGGAAGTTAAGTTTACATTGTATTCCCGAGGCCCAATGCCGAGACACGACGACAAGCCCTGGAACCGCGAGGCCGAAAACCAAGGCGCACAGCGTAAAGATTTCAGGCATAGCTAGTTTTCCAGTAATCATTTGGAACATCAAAATATATTCAAACTGTCAAAAATTCCCAAAAAAAAAAAAAATTAAAAAAAAAATTGAAAATGAACTTCCGCAAAGTTACGCCTGAATCAATCAACTACTCAAAATATATTTTACTTATTTGTAAGCATTTCCAACAGACAGCCAACAATCCTTTATCACATATAGACGCAGGATTTAAATAACAAATCAAGTATTCTCATTGCGACCCGAATCAGGGCTGTCGTGCGCACAACTTGTCCGAACGAGATACGTGGCTTGAACTCTCACGTTACTTACTTACTTGTTACTTACTTGGCTAACAAGTTATAAGTCAAGTTAAACGGCAACAATTGTTTGATAATTTGCTAAATAAAACTTTGATATTTAATGATATAAGACAATGGACGTCCTCTGCTGAACTTAGGCCTCGGCCTTGAGGGGGTTTGCCAAACCCCCCTCCCCCTGGCAGGCGGCTTGGAGATCACATCACAGAGTAATAACACACCGTAGTAACAGCCTAAAAACTGTTACAACTTCATACTACTTCTCAGTCAACATTGTACATAAGTTTATACAGCGTTTGCAATTATGAAACAATTAACAATGATAATAACAAGCTAACAATGCAGAAATAATCTTTTCACCACAACAAACTATATCGATATTCAACCAAACAGACGGAAATGCGTCTTAAATAAACATAAATATAAAAACAGGATCGTCTGTAAGTTTACTGCCATTGACTCCATTCCGCCGCCATCCAAACAATAAATTTCATCGACATCGTATTCTTTACATAATTTTACGCAAATACTTACATATAAAATAAAAATACGTTTTGACACATGCAATAAAAAGTACCGATAACCGATGGGGAAGAAAGGTTCTTGAGTGGCGACCACGAACTGGAAGACACAGTGCAAGCAGGCCTCCCACAAGGTGGACTGACGATATTGTGAAAGTCGCGAGCAACCGGTGGGTCCAAGTGGCACGTTGTCGGTCGGTGTGCCGGTCTAAGGGGGAGGCCTTTGTTCAGCAGTGGACGTCTTCCGGCTGATGATGATGATGAATAAAAAATAACACATACAATTGTGAATTTGAACTTTTCGTAGGCCGCGTCCCTATAACTTTTTCACTAAACACATTTAAACGTTTTTCATGGTTTTTTTTAATTCAAATATCAGGGTCCATAAGGGCCCATAGCTTTTAATAATTATTAAAAGTAGTGTGATTAGTGTGTGCTATTATTCTTGACCTTTTATAAATCTTTGTTTTGTTATTGAGTTGCTAATCAGAAAAAAGAAATATTTTGCTGGCCATAAATAACATTAAATATTACAGACAAGTCACTATTCTAAAAAATTCTTAAGCCGGCCGGCCCCTGATACAGCTATCTCGTTCGCATTTTTTAAACTTCTTTTTAAAATAAAAATTACAATAATTAACAAAAAAACAATTTTTGTAATAAATAAATAAAAAATCGCCTGAATACCCCTCAACTCAACTATTTAATCTTTGTATTTCTTTGATTTTTTCTTTCACGACAAGATTGCTGAACCGATCTTGATGGCATTTGGCAAAGGAGTATCACTTATACAGTTCAGGCTATTTGTAATTCCTGAAGAATGCGGGAATTCTGGCAATCATGGGTAAAACTGCGCGGTGTTACTAGTCACACTTGTAACAAAAATGTTTTTTTTGGGTATATGTGTTTTCACTCAACCCACTGGATAAAGTGGTATGAAGGCAGCTCGTTCTAGACAAATAGACTTGTTTATCTGGAAAATAATTAACAGCTGTTAAGCAGCACCACGAGGCACAGCTAGCTTACTCACAGAACACGCTCCTTAATCTGCCGTCTCTTTCTATCTCGGACGGCGGTCAACCAAATGAAGCTATCGCGTGTTCAGGCACCATTCTTCAATACTGCGTACAGGATGTTAATAATGCAGGAGAGAACCAAGAGGCGGGGAGCAACTCGTTATATAGGTAAGTAGGTAAGTATGGCGAGGGAAGTGAGAAACAAGAGTGAGTTTAATTCATTTTCCTAATTCGTGCGGCAAATGTAGGCTGGTTTACTTGTATTCTGAGAGATGTTCAGATGTATATAACCAAAATCGCTTCAAGGTCAGGATAAAAGTATTTAATATAAGTATCCGTTGAGTATCTACATAAATACACATACATAGACGAATTCATCCTCGATAACACTGACATTGTCGCTTACCAACTATTCGCTAAAAACCACAGTCATCATCATCATCCAGAAGACATCCACTGCTGAACATAGGCCTCCCTCTTAGAGATTAGCACTTGGCACTTACATCCACCGGTTGCCCGGTCTTTCACAATGTTGGCGGTCGACCTAGTGGGAGGCCTGCCTACGGATTTTTTGAAGATACGCTAAGTAACTACCATTCAATACATCCTATCCTTAATCACTATGTCCCTTTAACCCTAGGTCAAAGATCATCAAAATCTTTGTCCAGCAAACAAATATTAAATTGGTAGAAACCAAGGTCTGTGCGCTGTGCAAAGTCTCTGTTTATTTCAGAGGACTAACAGACAATAAAACACAAAAAAAAAGGGAAAAAAAAGACATTCAATACAAAATTTGAGCGCTTTATCTGTGCTGAATTATTCTTTTATGATGATTTTATCTGAAACATTATATCAGTAAAATAAAAAAAATAAAAAAAAACTAACTCCAAATGACCTAACTACTCGTACTTACGTCGGGATATCAACACACCCTATAAAGTATACAGGGTAGCCCCCAGGTAGCGCTGACGTGCGACGGTTAAAAACAAATTACAGCGGAGCACCCTGTAGCCATTTGTCATACTGCATAGTCGAGGAGACTGCGCACTATTAATTAACACTACGATGCTAAAGGTATTGACAGGACATTAATTATTACGATTTATGATTGGCAAGTCTGCGATGACGTGTGAATTGTTTTGTGATCCAGTTGATTTGTATGTTACGTTATTTCAGATGAAAAAGATGAAGTCAAACAATAACGTAATTAGACAATGACTTTATTATCGTAGGTTCAATATTCTCCCGCTGCGCATCTGCCGCATTCCTGCCACACTTAGTAAATAAGGTTCAATATTGAAACTACGGTAGAAAGTTCTCTTTTGCACGGCATCTTCTATGGTGCGCCTCGCCTCGACTCTTCAGTGGGCGTTGGATCTTAAATCATATCGCCACGTATTGTTATAATTAGTATATTCATAGCTATAGTAGTAATCGTTGGATTAACCCAATACCAAAAATCTAACTTAGTCAAACAAAAAAGTAGTTCAAATCGGTTTGTAGCTGTCGAAAATGTGAATTGGGGAACATTCATGCAAACCATTGTGTAATTATTTCTACTTAGAGAGAAGACACCACACATCACTACTGTGTTCCGTTCAAGTGCGGCCGTCCGGCAGCACTTCACTCGATAGAACGTTGAACGAAACGCGTAAGCGCTATCAAAATCACGGCGCTTTCAACTTTTTATTCGCGGGAAAAATACACACTTAAAGTATTCTAGCGCTACGTATTTATGCTGTCTGATAGAACGACTAATTATTGTTTCAACGCTGCAACGAACTTTAGTTTAGTCTCAACAAAATGGAGCATGACTTTTGCTAGGGATAGCTTCTCTACGTAGTAATAATAGCTCAATGATTCAAACACCGAAAATAAACTTATAAGCTGCTATGCAGTTTGGCAGAAGCAGACAAAATGCTATTCATGTTTAATTATAGAGAAACAAATTTAAAAATAACAAAAAGAAGTTCCGCTTTTCCTTGATTAAGGTAAAAAATGAGATGTCATAATTTTTATCGAAGTTTTTTTTTTTTCCTCCTAAGAGGATTTTGGCGTCGCACGTCTTATGCATTTGCCAGTGTGAAGTATACATATATATTCTCAAGTTTTGTTAGATATTATCAAACAAGTCATATCGATGTTACAAAAAAGTACAAAACGCGCCATCAGCTCTCGTCCCAGAATGTAATCCAGATGTTAGAGAACTCGTTTTTTTTAGTTCCGTGTTACATCGCAGAACAAATGCGGGCGCTATCACCGCAATATCAGCTAAGTCATTTTTAATTACCGCCCTAATTGGCTTTTGTTTATTTAATCACAATTTATTATTACAGTCGTGTTTTATGACTGATTCCACTGCACGGTTATTTTGTGCACGAATACTCAGAAACGCAATGTGGTTTCATTTTGTAATAAGGATTTTCATTATTTTTCCTTGGATTATAAGTTATTTCTTCCGTGCAAGTAAAATACTCATTAAGACCATCAGGAGAAGGCGTCTCATGATCTTTCACCAATAAAATCTGTATCTCTAACTGATGCACGACCTAAATACTTTAACTTTTACTAGGGCAAATAAGTTATGGAATAAGTTATAGCCGTGCCATAGAAGCAGCTATCTTGCTCGCACATTTTTTTCTGTGAATATAGTGTATATTTCCAAAAACCATAACTAATTATCATTATTATAGCTTCGCAAATTATTGTGTTGATGAGTTTTCATCCATCACCTTCTCGTACATAGATATTGGGATCAAATGTAGAATCTTTGCTTTAGACTTAAGTATAAGTACCGAAACTAAAATAATACTGTCAATTTAACTCGACTGCCCAAGAAGAAGGCTTTCTATATTTTTGGGGTGTATATAAGTTTGTTTGTGTGTTCGTATATGATATCCTGTAGCCTACATGGCTTGACCTGTTTCGATGAGTGAGGTGTCGTTGGATTCGTCTTTGCATCTTGAGTGACATAGGCTACTTACATTTTGCAGTTGGGTATTTTGTTTTTCCTTTAATAACTTTAACTTGTTGCTATAAACGCCTGAGCGAAAAAATATAGTTATCTTATGAATTTAGTTGTTAATTCTCCAGAAATGTTTAGAACCGTACCCTAAATTAATATAATCACACTAATATTATAAATGTAAAAGCTTGTGTGTAAGTATCTATGTAGCTATTTATTTTATAATTTATGTTTGTTCCCGTTCAACTCTATAACAGCTGAACTGATTTGAGTGACATTTGGTATGGAGGTAGCTTATACCCTGGATTAACACATAATAGGTATGGTACTTTTTATCCCGGAAAAATATTCGGTTTCTGTAGAAAAGCGGGTGAAACCGCGGGGCGCAGCTAGTAATATCATATAAGGGGTGGCATAATCAAAGAGTGATTTAGTGTCTACCCTCTACAGACACTTGAAACATGTCGCCAGTGGCGCCACCCTGTGTCGCCTCTCGGCGGCATAAAGATGCAGTATACTAACATGTTTTTGACTACTTCGCATATTTGTAACTTCTATATTTTATTTGAAAATTACACCACCATACGAAAATTATTTGGCCTGTAAGAGATCGCTTTAAGCGATAAGGCCGCCAATTGTAACGCTAGTTTTAGGTAGATTTTTGTGTTTTGTATGTAATTTGTGGTGTGAACAATAAAGAGTTATCTATCTAATTTGGATGGCAAATGTGAGATAATTGAAAAATATATTGTACGAGCTGCGCCCCGCGGTTTCACCCGCTATTCTACAGGAACGATTAATTTTTTCGGATAAAAATGTCTATGTGTTAATCCAGGAAATAACCTACCTATATACCACATTTTATCCAAATCCGTTCAGCCGTTACAGAGTTAAACGGGAACAAACATACTTACATACTTACAGACAAACTTTCGCATTTATAATAATAATAACATAATTAGATTAGACATTTATTCTGTAGCGATGATAGCTCAGTGGTTAGAGCCGTCGGATCGAACGCTGTAGGTCATGAGTTCGTGGCGACGCTACCACACTCAAGTTGAAAATATGTCGCCAAGTAGCTAACAGCGTTTTCCGGCAGCTTCACTTCAGAGCCAGTTCTCATTCTAGGCTAGGTTGTGTCTACTATCCTCGACCACAACGTTACTTCACATTAAGTTAGTATATGTTTAATTGACTATTAATCCTCAAAAACACGAGTCCAGCCGCGGGACCCACTTAGTTACGGATAATAACAAAGATTGGAACCAAGGCTTACGGCTTCAAACTGTGGAATTAATTCTGAAGCAATTAATTAATTACCAACTTACTTAATTAGGTACCTACTTAAAGCTTATTCTTTGGGTCAATCCAGAAGATCATATTAAAGAAAAACAAATACCCCACTGCAAAACTTAAGTCTATTATACTCCGGCCGTAGAGTGGAATCCAACGATACCTCGCTTGTCAAAATCGGTTTAGGCTACAGGAACAAGACGTCTTATAGGAACACAAAAAACATACTTACATACACCCCAAAAAAATTACCCTCCTTCTTGGGCAATCGGAAAAAAAGAATATCGCAAGACCTAAGAAAATCTGGAGATTGATAGTGCATACAATCCATACTAGATGTCGCCACGAGGCTCATATCAATTGATAAACTTTATCAGCGTTGATAGCAGCCATTGTAGACTCGCTATCGTAGCTCAGTCACGTAAGAGATAAACTAAAAATAAAGGTAGATATACCTACTTTTTTTATCTGACTTCGAATCTTTACTCTTACCATTTTGCCTGCATTTTTCCAACACTTGTGATTGCGAGGAAAAAGATTCATCGTGATAATAGTAACAAATAGACAAACAAACTTATTCTGTGTGGGTTATTTTCATAAATAGTATGTTATATAATTATAATTTTTATTACACACATAATATTTTCCTCTACAAATTTTATATTACATAAATGCATTAAGTCTAAACTGAAATATATCTAAAACAAGAGCGAAATATTAAGTTACGTATTTAAATAATTTAAATCTAAACTATGTAAGAGTACAAATAACACTGCGTATTTAGACACTGTCTATGTGTAAGGTCCCTAAAAAGCTGGCAACATTACCCCGCTGAATGGCCAAACCTATCCTTCGGACGAGGTAAGCGCCAGCTCTTTGGACACCCTTACTTCGGGGCGCCTGGACAGACAGAATCTTTCGTCAATAATTAAAACGTATATCTTTTAACAAGTCACTCTGAGGTGCCACAACTTCGCCCCAGCGACACGTCTGTGGATATCTGAGAGTGAAAGGGTGGTTTAACCCCTTTTGCATTTTTAATTAGACCTCATAACTTTTGTAACTGATTAAATAATTCTAAGTACATAACTCTCTACATGCATTTCTCACGAAACATTTAACGTTTTTGTTGAGATGGTATTATATTGTATGGCTACATTTAACGATTTCCGTAGTTCATTTATTTCGTCTGTTCTTAGCTAAATAATTTCTTTACGCCATAAACCCAGCCATTCCGCGCGCCATAAAATGATGGAATTGCCCGTAACTCACGCCATGGCTGGAGGTGAGGAGCGATGATGTTCTAATGTACAGACTTTCTTTACGGCAATCAAACCCTAAACGCTATTATTTAGTTTAAAAATATTTGTTATTTTATTATTTACTAGCTGTTACAGCAAACATTATTTTTTGTATGTGACGAGACATTATTGTGTATGGTTTTAAGTATTATGATACGATAATGATTGTACCTAATTGACATTTAACGACACGATATTCAAAATAATTATAGTGTTAAATGTCATTAAAAAAATCTAATTCTGATTCTAGCCTATTTATATATGCAAAGTACTCATATGTATAATATTTAATTGCTGTCGATTTTAAATTAATCAAACACCTGTCAAATACCCTATTCCAGCGCTACTTGACTGTAGACGTATAAAGATAACATATCTACCTCATTTACAGTATCGTTGGGTGCTGAATCGTACTGACTACCTAAATATAGCGAGGTTTGTACTTATATATAGGTGATATCGTTGCTGAAGCCCTGTCGGGCACAAGTAACAAGGGTTTGATGAGGTTTTATTCACAGGAACTTGCTTAGATCACTTGTTGGTTATAGTTTGCTTATACTGCAATTATATGGTATTACGTTATTCACAAAACGAATCAAAAAAATATTTAGTCTGCGCCCACAAATTATTGTATACTAGCTGTGCCCCGCGGTTTCATCCGCTATTCTTTAGTTGAACGGGAAAAAACATACTTACATATTTACCTACTTTACTACTTAGCTACTTACCTACGTACATCCTTACACGGTTACACACAAACTTTCGCATTTATAATATTAGTGTGATAGATTCCATACTCATCACGATCGAAATGAATGCAGCAGCACGCATCGGTCACAACACACATGAAAATTCACTCACATGGTTCATTGCTAGGCGCTTACCTTGAGACGCAATAAGAACGCTTCTCTCGAAAAGAAGATCTCGCAACGCGATCTATTGAAGACAACATGCGCCCTTGTCAAAATAAGACCTTGTGACCCATTTTGTTCATATTTGAAATTAAAAATTGTATTGAAAAGAACTACTTGCCCACAAAATTTTATGAAGATTGGAGCAGAGGTTCTCAAGATAAAGGCGCACAAATATGCATACATTGTGTTGTTTTCATCTTTACAACTGTATTTTACCTTTTTCGAACTTAATTATCGCGGTTGCTGGACAATAGTCGCATATTTTTTTATTAGTCAGGGTTTTCTGGTCCATCCTCGTAGTTAGAGCGCTTGCTAAGGATCTATCGATAAGGATATCACGGTACGGGCCCTGAAAATCTTTTCGTGGATCGTGATCGTGGCCCAGCGAATATAATACATTTCTTTCTCTAAATTAAGTATTCCATATCTTTAGTACACAAGTTATCTTAAAAAAAAACGCTGCAAGGTAATCCAAAATTTTGAAACATTGTTTGTTTATTTTTCATTAGATACGTGACATTCGGGTCTCGAGGGCGCAATTAAAAAGGCGAATCAAACTTGCGAATAAGCCGTGGTTGATTTACCGATACCATCACTCTCATAAATGTTGGCGGTGCCCGGTACAGTCAGGACAATAATATAATTATTTCAATTCTCCATTTAGTAGCCGTGGTTGGGCTCTAATATTTTCCTAAGAGAATTTAATGTATAAAAAAGTGCAACTTCGTTTTTTTGTGAGCGATGTATTAATATTAATACTATAAAATTTAGCCTACGACACTCCGGATATAAAGAGGAATCAACCTTGCTTATCAAAATCGGTCTAGCCGTTTAATAGGCTACAGGAAGTCATATAATAACATACAAACATACATACTTACTAATTACATACTTACATACACCCCAAAATCATTACCCTCCTTCTTGAGCAGTGGGGTAAAAATTATAAATTTCTGACTTGTAATAGTGTGTTTTTAAATTTGATTGTTCTTACTACGCGTAATGACAAAGCCCCAGACCGACGCCGACAGGCAATCCTACCCCTGTGCGAGATAGGCTGTTTTGATGCCAGCGTGGATGAAGCCGTGACCAAAAGCTGAATAGACAAGTAATATTCGTTAAAGTAAAACAAAATACCGGACTGCAAAATGTAGACTATGTCACTCCGGACGTAAAAAGGAATCCAACGACACCTCACTCAGCAAAATCGCCTAAGCCGTTTAGGCTGTAGGAGGTAGTAACATATTCATTCGAATAAGTTAGTATGTATGTTTGTTTCTTACATATACCTCAAAAACATTACCCTCCTTCTTGGGCAGTCGGGTAAAATACCATTGCGTAGTTAGAATCATTTTTGTCTCAAAAATATGGTCCCTGTAAGATGAACCGCGGAATGAAGAAAATAATTTGCATTTGTTATTTTCTCCGTGAGTGTACATCTGTAGGTACCTTCGAGGTGGATTGGTATCATAACTCACGTCATTCATCTGTGACGGTGCGCCGAAAACCATTACATATCCGCGGATTTATTGCAGTCGGGTAATATTTACTGCCTTTTTGAGGTTTTTCGGCTACCGACGACGTTAAATTTTAGTTTAACTTATCGATACAATAGGTAAACTCATTAACAACTCAAAATCGTTATATAGTCATTTAATGTAGCTCAAACACCGTTGGGTTACTGACTACAAAAATATTTCCTTTTTTGTCAAAGGGGAACAATGCAATATTTCCTACTAGCTTACTAGCTGCCCCGTGCGGTTTCACTCACTCAGGAATCCTAAACTTTTTTCGGGATAAAAAGTTTGTGTTTCTTTATGTCAATTACAGCTATAATAGAGATATATTAATTGCGTCACCAAAATAAAAAAAAGTATATAGATGATGAAAAAGCCCTTGCATTATGCCCGTGCAACAAATATGTCAATCCATTGCTCTGTTGCAGCATGTAAGAGGAACAAACACACATTCGCATTTATAATAATAGAAGGAATAAGTAGGGTTTTTAATTAAGAAAACAACCAGGAAGGTTTTGTAGCAGAAAATTATATTGGTTACTATCATTTATTTCAGTGAAAAGAACGTAGTATGGCAATGCCTTCAACCACACCACACAATCCATTTTTTTAGTTTTTTTTTTTTTAAATACAGTTAAAATTATGCTTCGTTTTCTTGTCGAATTAAAGTAAGACCTATTTTATAGGTGAATTGAAGTTATTGGCACAAACATTTATTTGGCTTTGGCAGAGTTAAATTATTACAAAGATACATTCAGGGTGCCTCTATTTTTATAGAATCACCTACGTCACACTAGGAAGTAAGTTCCTATAAGCTGGCTGAACGTTTATTGTTATAGGTCGAAAAACCGGGACCAATTTACAACCTACATAATAATAGTCATAATATTATATGGTGTTTGTTCCCATTCAGCTGAAAGGATTTAAATAAAATGAGGTAGCTTAATCTCCGATTAACACAGGCTGTCGAAAAAAAAATCGGTTCTCATACTATAACGGGTAGCACTTTTGAGGTAATTCAAAATCACAGACTTCCTTAAATTGATTCTTCGTGACCTGACCTGACATCGTGTGAAAGAGATGGCTATTTATGGGTTTCTGGGGAGCGAAAGGGAGAAGCTATAAGCTTAGAAGTTTGTTTCTTTTGCCCGTGAAATTTAAGTCTAGCTGTCCCTTTCGCACGATGTCGAGTCAGGTAATGTAGCGAGGCCTTAAACATATACTGATACGTTTTAGTACTAAGTACTTACTCTATTTTGTCGCATAACACAAAGAAGTAAAAAATTAAAGCCTCCGGTAACGCACGGGTGAAAAAACAATTTCCTCCGAGCCCCCAGGGCTTCTAAACAGAGCACAAAGAAAGGATTTCCCGCTCTATTTTTCTACTATAACGCCAAGGGAGCAGTATGGAACCTTCTGTGGTTATAAGCTGTTATATTAAGCGAGTATGAACAGATTAAACAGGCTTCTGTTTGAAGACCATTCTCGCAGAAACCGCCTCTGGTATTATGGAACTCGCTTATTTACATTATTCGTTTCTTAGGATTTCATTTCTAGTGCAATTAGTTCCTTAATTTCGGAAAATGTACTGGAACAGAATCAAGGCCTCTATAGGTAATGCGGTACGTTATTTATTCCGACAGTCAGCGTCCAATAACATCAGGACACCTATTCACTTGTTCTATCATAAAGTGTTAAAGCGCTGTATAACCGTTAAAAAGTTAGGTAACTTAAATATATAAAGGCACAACCACAGTTCCCAAATAGCACACAAGCTCTATAACAAGCCGTACAGCAGCTGTACAGCATTAGCTCTATATTCTAGTGCATAGATCACACCCTAGACTCTGCGTTCAGGTTGCTCGAAGCGCACCACGCGTCAATCTAAATACACTTATAAGATTGGTTGATTGTTAGGCGCGAGTAGGGTAACCTTGAGATAGCCAATGAGAACTTTTGGTCGCACTCCCCGCGACCCGCGCCTTCCTCAAACTTTGGTGACTTTTTGTAGGAACAACGTATCTCGTAATGCGGTATCTAGTGTGATCTGTGGTCTAGTGCAGTAGCTATAACAGACCTTTTATCTGCTTGGGGAATATTCTTACCGTTATACGGCTACTGTGCAACATGCCTGTTAAAGCACTTTTAAATAATGTATCTACGGTACAGCTCGAGAATAATAGTTAAGCTCTTGAACAGCTGTTAAACAACATAAGGATGTACAAAAGCTACATAAGACGCTTGTGAGCTAGTTGGGTTGTATGTGCCAAGTCAGGCATAAAAGCACCTACTTGATAGAACACACTTAATATCTATAGATCATAATCATCATAGCTATTTACCTTATACGTAGATAGTATTGTCTCTACGCGCTACTTTTTATAGAAACATATCGGTCAGCATCCCATAGAACCGCAGACGCAGCTGTATTTCGGCAAGTTTTGTGTTAATCTCTTCAAAAACATTTTCTAACCAACTTCCAATAAAAAACAGTAGGTTATCAAGTCGACTGTTTTTTTTTTTTTTTTTGTTTGGTACCTCAGAACTCCGTCATTTCAAACTGTCCTTCTTAGCTGGCACCGACTTCAAAAATAACTGTACATATGTATATAAGTATCAATAAGTTCGTCAATTGTCCTTTAATGAGCTTTGAGGTAATTAAAATATTATTTTCTACTTTTTAGTTGAAGTTTGAAGTCGGTACTTTTTTTTAAAGTCGCCGACATAGCTTTCAGAGTTTGCAAGCTGAAGTGGCAATGGGCAGGCCACGTCACTCGTGGTACCGATAACCGGTGGGAAAGAAAGGTTCTTGAGTGGCGACCACGAACCGGAAGATGCAGCGTAGGTGGGCCGACGACATTGTGAAAGTCACGGGTAACCGGAAGATGCAAGTGGCCCGTTGTCGTTAGGTTAGGCGCTCTAAGGGGGAGGCCTATGTTCAGCAGTGGACGCCTTATGGCTGATGATGATGATGTTTTTTTTCTAAATTAATTTTATTTGTTAATAACGTTACACCGACTCTGTATCTGTCTACCGGGACTACGCTTACCATCACATGACCACCACCACCTTATATAAATGTACTTATTAGTTTTGTATCGTTAGTCCATACTATCACAACATCGTACGTATAGTGGTGGTGTGATACGCTTTGTTTTACGTTTGGCGGACCGCTGACGTATTACGTTCTCTTCCCGTAGGACAGAGACAAGATGACTGCCACACACAGACCTCTTTGGTATATTATGTCTGCTATGTGTGTATTGATGTTTATTAACCCTTAGCAAATTCACTTGACATGACGGGGCATGACTTGGACTTGACCGTGACTTGCTTTGCTCGACTTTGACCGTGACTATGACTTGTTTGATAATATCTAACAAAACTTGAGAATAGTTTTATGTATACTTGACACTGGCAAATGCATAAGACGTTCGACGCCAAAATCCTCTTAAGAGGAAAGAGAAAAAAAAATGCAACTGATTGATATTTTTCTTCTTTTGCACAGAGATATGCAGAGACTGCATGATTAACACAGAGTACTAATAAAATGTATTTATCGCAAAAAATACGATTCCTGTCACACTAACCAATAATATACATATGCATGTTTGCTTACGATTAATATTATAACAAATAAATCTCTGTATAATTCGCCAAAAAACGGATCTCTCGTGCAATTTGCATGTAGTTAGACAAGTATAATCTCATTTTCCTCAACGCATACCACGTATATCTCGTCTCTCTGGCCATTATAACAAGGTTCAAAATAAAAATACCAAAGTCTACATCATATTAATATAAGTAAGTAAGTAGCGACTGACCTATCCGACTGATGATCTAACTCTTGAGTCAGTGTCCATTCATATGCACACGCAGTAAGATGTGGACGAAATGTTTATGTGTGTGGGTGTCAGTAGTGCTTGTGCACGGACATAAACATGAACAGGATGGAAGCTCGAACTCGGCAGGTTAGAGTATTAGGTCAATAAATTGGTTAAGCCGAACCTAATTTTCAAAAAACTTTGGCCCACCAAAATTTTGAAAGTAAACTCTGTATTGTTTTCCTTCTAAAGTTTCATATACTCGAAAATAAGCCGACCGAATTTTAATTTCCGACATAAAAATAAATAATTTTGTACATTATTATTCTTTATTCTATTTGAGCTAACGGGAGAACCAGTAGAAAATGAAATGTTGAAATGAAAAGTTAAAGAAGTGTATTCAAGGAAAATCAAACGGCAAATGCATTCCTATGTATTTAATTGGAGCAAAAGGCTTTATCTAATTGCATGACAGTTCGGAAATAAAGACAAATCTAACGGTATCTTTCATTTCTAAATTAGCCGTTAAGGCTATAAGGATATATTATAGACAAGTTGCGCCCCGCAGTTTCATCCGCTATTTTAGAGAAACCGAATAGTTAAAGTAAAAGTAGCCTATGTGTTAATCCAGGGTGTAAGCTACCTCCATACCAAATTTCATTTAACGTCGTTCAGCCGTTACAGAGTTGAACGGGAACAAACACACTTACATACTTACCTACTTACATACTTTCGCACTTACACACAAACTTTCGCATTTATAATATTAGTGTGATGTGAATACATAAGAAAATACCTACATACTCCCGCAAAACTCTGCGCTCTTTTCTTGAGTAGTCGGATAAATAGAATCGAGCCGCGTCTATATATCTAAAAATCTACAGATAATCTAAATAAATCTACAATTTAAATATATCTAGATAATCTAATGCAACTACGTAACATTTAAGGCCATATAATATCTTGCAGTAGCAGTTCAAACAAAAGTGAAAGTGGCACAAGGATGGCTGGAAGGTGAACTCTTGGACCTGGTGACTGGAGACGACCAGTATTACAGCTTCAAAGGAATCCCGTATGCGGCGCCACCTGTGGGGAAGTTGCGATTCAAGGTAACTAGTTTGTCTATGCTCGATCAAAATAGACAAAATAAATTTTCATGTCTATGTTGTTCATGTGCCTTCTAAATAATTATGTTTATTATATTATTATACCTGATCATTCCATCTTGTAGTATGTGACAGACCGAAAAAAGGAACATGACCGAAATCTGAAAAGGTACTAAAAGATAATTTTTTAATTTAGGGTATTCGCGCGGTATTAATTAAAAATGTGAGTTATTCCGAGTACAATTTATTCGCAAAACTGTCATGCTATTACTAAGCTAACAGTGAGCAAAGAGAATATAAATACTACGACAGTGAGTATGAATTATGACAGCCCACTATTCTTAATTTCCCATATTGTAACAGAAATCTTTTTTAGGCCCCGCAACCACCATTGCCCTGGGAAGGTGTCAGAGAAGCCATGGCCCATGGTGCAGAATGTACTCAAAAACCTGCATCAACCAACGAAACTCTACAAAGTGAAGACTGCCTGTTCCTCAACA
The DNA here is from genome assembly GCA_947579745.1 of Apocheima hispidaria. NCBI lineage: Eukaryota > Metazoa > Arthropoda > Insecta > Lepidoptera > Geometridae > Apocheima > Apocheima hispidaria. The sequence goes on along the minus strand of OX388161.1, from coordinate 13,618,227 downwards.
TCTACACCAGAGACCTCGCCCCAAAGAACCTTTTACCTGTCATGGTCTTCATCCATGGCGGTGGTTTTCTCACGGGGTCTGGAAATGATAAAGTCTATGGACCAGATTTTATAGTAAACCATGGGGTTCTACTCGTGACAATCAACTATAGACTGGATGCTCTTGGTTTCCTTTGTTTAGACACTGAGGAAGTTCCAGGTAATGCTGGACTCAAAGACCAGGTCGCAGCTTTACGATGGGTGAAAGAAAATATTAAAAACTTCGGCGGCGATCCAGATAATATAACAATTTTTGGAGAGAGTTCCGGAGGTGCTTCTACTGGTTTTCATATATTGTCTCCAATGTCGAAAGGTTTATATAAGAGAGCAATATCAATGAGTGGTGTGCCATTCTGCGATTGGTCACAGCCTCATAAACCGGTAAACCGAGCCTTCGTACTCGGCAAACTTTTAGGCAAAGAAACTAACGATCCTAAAGAGCTGCTCGAATATCTACAAAGTCTACCTGCTGACAAACTTGTTGGTAAAAATCCTACAGTGTTTACTTCGGAAGAGTTCACAAGTAATATCTTCAAGCTATATCACTTCACCGCTGTCACCGAAAAAGATTTTGGACAAGAGCGCTTCTTGACTGAATCACCCACGGACATACTCAAAAAAGGAAAAATTAACAAAGTAGACGTGCTAATTGGTCACACAAACGCAGAATCACTGATTGATACGGACGAACTTGTAGACACGTATGCTGAGCAATACAATCGCTACCCGGAGTTGCTGGTACCTACAAAACTATTAATCAAATGCACTCCAGATACCATCTTGGACGCTGCTGAGAGTATTCGCGAGTATTATTTTGGGCAGCAACCGATTCATGTAGAAACTATCAAAGAATTCGCTCGATACATTACTGAATCAGGCTTTGTATATGACGTCCAAGGATTTGCATCCAAATTGCCAAGCATAGAAAATACAAAGAGGTTCTTCTACGTCTTCTCTTGTTTTTCTGGGAGAAATTTCTATGGCAGCCGAGGAGCAAAGTATGGGATGCAAGGAGCATCACACTTAGACGACTTGCTCTACTTGTTCGATCCAAAAGAATTCAATTGGAAGGTTGATAAAAGTAGCAGAGAATACCAGCTGATTGAGTTAGTCAACACTGTATTTACCAACTTTGCTAAATACGGGTGAGCTGTAATTATTATATTATTTATTACATTTAAGTTCTAAAATATATTAAGTCTTAGTCTTGTGTCCTCTGAATGATAGCGTAATTTTAAGATTTGCCAAATGTTTTAAATGAAACAGTGAAGGTGTAGTACTGATTTCAAATTTTCCGTCAACATAAAAATGACCTCTGCCTAAAGATCTTGGTGTAATTTTTCTGCAAAAATACAATGTGTCTAATGATGATTTAAATCTCTTTTTAGATTACGTTATTACTGCCCTAACCTTGCATGAGTTTTTGCAATTTTGCAATTTGCAATTTTAATCCTTGCATTGAAGATCAAAAAACATGACGCTACCATGCATGTTATTATAAATCCATGTTTAATGCAAATATTTGTTATTATACCTTCTTCAAAACCTTGTTTTAAAAAAACCTTTTCTCCTTCAGGACTCCAACTCCTGACCAGTCTCTAGGTATCACGTGGCCGGAATACGACAACAGCAGTCGACATTACGTGGAGATCGCTGATGAGCTGACAGTTGGAACCAACTACAAAGCCGAGGTTATTCGCTTCTGGAGCAGCATCTTCGCAAATGCCGGCATTGACTTTTAGGGCCTTAACGTCTTGTGCTCTAGAGCTCAACACCCTTACCCTACCCTTTTAATACCCTTTTAAGAGCAGATTTTTCTAATTATTTATAGGGTTCGGTGGTACACCAAGAGAGCGAGATAAAGTTGGTATATCCGTTCGTCCGTCTGTTGGTCTATCCGTCCAGTAATCCTATTATGTAACAGTATCACTATTTCTATACATTATAAGAACTAAATATTAGGTTTTAATTTTGCTAAATTTGGTTTAAATTTTGGATTTTAAGACTACAATTATACATGTAAAAAATAAAATCCTTTTTTTTTCTTGCACGCACTCCCTCGAGATGTCTTAAGGTGTCATACAATACTTTTATGTGTATTTATTCTCTGAGTTATATCGAGATGGCTTTCATTGTGGTATTCATGAGGTTTTTCTCTCTTTTTTTTTCTAAAATTTCTAAGTCATTCAGCTTAGAAACTTATTTAACTGTCATCGTTGTTAGCACATTAAAAAAAAATTGTAAATAATTTGTGCACCATGAAACTTTTTGAGTTTTTGAGAAACTGCAAAATCACGTAAAAAACACGTTTTTGTCTGCAAAATATTTTAATTGAACTTAGGTCCATGTTCATTGACCTTAATAAAAAATGTCTTGACAAATGTTCTCCTGAGAGCTTTCTATCCAGTTACATCATTAATATCATTAAATAAATAAATATTAGTGGATGCTTTCACACACAGCGCCATCTAGCCCCAAACTAAGCAAGCTTGTACTGTTGGAACCAGATAACAGATAGAATACATACTTTTTTTTAAAATACGTTCATAGAATACACAGAAACACCCAGACAAAGAACAAACATCCATATTCATCACACAAATGTTTTTCCTGGGTAGGAATCGAACCCACAACCTACGACTCAGAAGGCGGGAATCCTCCCACTGGCTACAATAGCTACAAGGCTAGTCAATTATAATATTAGGTACTCTATGTGCCTTTAAAATTTGTTTACTAATGTGTTTTATGTATTTATCAACATATTTATGGAAACTGACTCAACAACCTCTTAGCCACTTTTTTAACATTACTATTATATCGTATACGATCATGAACCGATTGCATATCTTAACATCAAATTTAGCGTGTTAAAGACTGCAGGCGATTAGATATACACAATTATGCCTAAAGTACCACAAAAGGCTAATAGTATAATCACAATATAAGTAACGAGATAACGACCGTTAGCGAATCAAACGAGATTGTAACGACGATAAACGAAATCGCGTTAATCTCCATCGCGTTAATCTCCAATCGGGATCTCGAAAAGGCTATATAAAGCCTTTTTGCGGTGTTTCGATTATTCTAGTCATTACAGTCTTTAGAAACCGGCAAAATGGTGTCCGACTTCAGAAAGAAGAAGCTACTCCACGTCTTCAACGCATTTATTGACACAGATAGGAGCGGTTCTGTCGAAAAGAAAGACTTTGAACAAGCTGTTGAAAACATCTCCAAGCTGCGAGGATGGAAGGTTGGCGATGCCAAGTACAACGAGACAAAGGAAACCTTGCTCAAAGTGTGGGAAGGTCTGCAAAGTCGTGCTGATGCCGACAACGACGGAGAAGTATCGCAAGACGAGTGGATATCCCTCTGGGACAATTTTGCAAAGAACCCGGCTTCGGCGCAAGAATGGCAGAACCTGTACTGCAAATTTATTTTCCAATTAGAAGACGCCAGTAACGATGGAGCTATCGATGTGGATGAATTTGCTTCTGTATACGTTTCCTTTGGATTGGACAAGGAAGAGTCCGTTGAAGCTTTTCATAAGATAGCCAAGGGTAAGTCTACTGTCTCTTGGCCGGAGTTTCAGGAGTTATGGAAGGAATATTTCACGACTGAAGATCAAGACGCGCCAGGAAATTTTATCTTTGGGTGCTATATTTGCAGTCTTTCGAAGCATTCTCACTCGCACTCCCATTAAATAGGTGATTCTGATTACTTTAAAATAGAACAAATTATGATGTACTGACTTCTCTACTGACGAATTCTTTTGAGCAGAATTATTATGTGTCAGTACGATGAGTCATAGAAAGCAGAGCACGAGTCATTGCTACAAGACTGGACAGGACATGACAAAACTAGTAGGAATCGCTGTCTCTTTGTTTACTGGGAACGCTTGTGGGCAGCCAGCTGAGACTAGAGCAATAAGCCTGTTTTCTTCAGTAAGATAGTCGGGGGGCAGAAAAAAACGTACTATTGCCGAAGAATACGCTCCTTGATGTTATCTCCCCCGTTTGTTAATTGTATAAACAATATTTAAAATAAATTTTACTTAAAACCTTGTGACCGTGTCTTCTATAGTAATTAAGTTATAATAGTTTTTAATGTTGTATTTTTTTAAATAAAAAATCGCAGAAATATTTGAAATGTCTTTGTGTCCTTATACTTACACTTGTGCTACACGTCTCTAAAAAATATAAATACCTACTGAATACGAACATTATTTTTCCAGATTAATTGTAATTGAGAATCAACTATGTGCGTAGCCTGTCTTTACTTAACACTTCCATGGGCTCTCCTCACATATTCGATTAAATATCATAATAACTGTTATAACTGATCTGGCTGTAATATTTTTGAGTTTTAATTTGATTAAGAATTGACTCTTGGCAAGAATAGCTACAGATTGTATGGTTAGCAAAATGCTTGCTTAGTTTGATTACGATTTTATTGTATTTGCTCTAGGGTTGCAATTATTAATCTTGGTGGAAACAGAGGAATACATATATCGTGCCACGTTTTATTAACCCTCCCCCATAATGAACGAAAAAAAATGATTGTAACACTCATGTCCTCATACAAAAATAATTGAATAATATTTAATCGCCATTTTATTTTGCGTGTCTATTTTTTTTTTTTTTGTTGTAAATACATACATAGAAACACCCAGACAAAGAACAAACATTCATGTCCGTCGCACAAATGTTTGTCCTGCGTGGGAATGGAAGCCACAACCTGAGCTGTTGGTTGTGGGTAGCTTCTGGGCCTAAACGAGCAGCATCGACGCATCTAACATCGACCAGAAATCACGCTGACCCAATATTTTTATACAATACTAGCTGTTACCCGCGATTTCGTTCGATTAGGTTCCACCTACAAAAATAAGTAGCCTATGTCCGTCTCGGACCCTTAAGCTATATCTATACAAAAAAAAAGGTCGGTCCGTTCAGCCGCTTAGCCGTGATAACGCGACAAACACCCAGACAGTGAGACAGAGATACTTTCGAATTAATAATATTGGTTAGGATACATAATACAGTTATTTTATTTAACAATCTAAATTCTAGAAATTACTGTCGCTATCATTACACGAGCTGTGTATAAATAACACTGTAATATAAAACCAAACAAGTGCTTAAGATAAGGCACTATTACGTACATTACATTATAATCTGTTAGCCTACCTACCTACCTACCTACCTACCTATCGAGTTAATTTGGTTGATTGCAATAAAGATTGTTATTGTTATAGCAATCGCATTGCACGTATGTTTTTAGGGTTCAGTAGTACTACAAGTAACCCTTATAAGTTCGTCATGTCTGTTTTTCACAACGATAGTCTAAGTACAAGTCAAGTCATCATGTGGGGTGTCGCTGAATACGTCTTTTATAGTTGACATTTTGGGGTCTTTCTGATTTCGTATATTTTTTCTAGGCGTCCATAGTAGATCTTTGCTCCCTTTTTAATCCTATATACTTTTCATTCGTTCAGGATGCGATGGCTAAAGGGGGCAAATAACGAAAATGCCCACATTCGTTAATTTCATTATATTTCGTTTGGGCATTTTCGTTATTTGCCCCCTTTACCCAAACAGTGGTTCGCCAGAGTTACTTGAGAGCCAGATCCCATTAAAGGCTAGGTGCATTTACCATTTTACCAAACCGTAAACGTCAGATGTCAATGATCAGCCTGTCAGTCTTCTTAAAAGACACTCCTTACATCTGTATGCAAAATTCTGTGAATGGTTTCTGATGAATTTTCTATTATATCTGTTATCGCAATTCTTCATCTTACCTATTTCAAAACTACGAAAGAAACTGCTTCGTTTGAATTGTTGTCATTCATAATTATAATCTAACCAGGCTATTTCTTTTCTTTTTTTTTTTTCTTTCTTGCTTTTATATCCTACTAAACAGACAGGTAAATCCCATAATAAGATACGGTAAAAAATATACACTTTTAAGTAATGGTCATGAAAGCCGAAATAAAGTTTGGTCCTACTGGTAAAAACAACAATGACAATTTGTTTAATTTTACGGCTTTTAAAAATACATTATGCTCAGAACTACAAAACATCTTCGATAGTTTAGTATATATTATGTGAAATGATCCTTGGTCCCAAGTCGCTCCACCCTCCCTGAGCACCCTAATGAGTGCTTCTTGATCACGTTACAGAGGCCCAGATGTGGACACGTGGTGATGCCCAAGACTTATTGCTATAATAATGCGGGCAGGCGGTTCCAAAAATTATAATTCGCTTAATGCGATGTATATTAATTAGTACGCCAGTGTATTGCTACGCTTACTGAAAAGGTGACATAACTATTTTAAAATGATACATATTTAGATATTTTTTTTGATTTGACCAAATCATGATTCATAATTAGTATTTAATCTTAAAAATCATCATAAGTATTTAATATTAAGTTCAAGTACCTAGAATACTATGATTGGGTCACTGACACATAAACAGAAATTTAGAAAATTACTAAAATTGTAAAAGAGGTATGTATAATTATGCTTACTAAAAAGTATTAAACTTTTTAAGTGTATAGTTAAAGGAAGACAATAATATAAACCTTTTTACTTTGGTAAGTAAATACTAAGGTTGAAGTTAGTACTTGCCACATTCTAATCTTATTATTAGATACAGTGGAACGGAGTGTGGGAGACAGCCGGATGCGGTGTGTAATGTGCGCCTCTGTGCAAGACCTCGCCGCCTTCGAGAGACGCCGCATGCCTTTCTATTTCGGAAAATATTCAATAATCTTGGAGGAAATTCATGCTGAAATCTGGAGGGTGTGATATTAATAGATTTAATTTTCAAAGCAATGCAAACAAGGTCTTTGTTAATAATAGAGTGCATTCTTAGTTTTCCCGTAAAACTAACTACCTTTTTTATAATACTGGGTGACGTACAGTACTTGATCACGGCGCTCGTCTGATGGTAACTGTCAAGCTTGCCCATAACGGTTCAGTGCCATCCAGAATGTTGAACTTCAATTGTACAAAACCATATGCGATCACTGCGGTCGTAACTCTGAAATAATCCGGACCACAATAATGTTTGCACACTGCTTGCTTGGCGGTTGGATAACTAGAAAAGGTATGGCATTTCCTTAGGTGGTCTCTGCAAAAGAGTTGTAACACTGAAACTTGAACAACTTTACACATAATTATACCAAAAAAATATATTAAAGGGTTGCCATAAATTCGCATAATTGTTATTAGTGGATGAGATTAGGATATGATAATGATTATCGCATAACACAGTATCCAAAGCTGAGTCTTTCAAAAGTCACAACACCAAATTTCACATTTTTATTTTAACCGACACAAAGCAAATAGTAACAATATTGCCACCACACGTCTGTTACAAGTATTTACAGACAAATAAAGACTGAGAAACAGAGACCAGTGATACTGATAACAGGGATTAGTCACTGAAAGACGCACAATCTGGTAAAACTATGACAAATAACAATTATCGTGTAACTTCCCCTGCAATGCAGCAAGATAGCTACACGAGCACGTCAAACTTAAGGGGATGGTAACACAAAAATTAAAGAACACCTCGACATCAAATTATTTTTTTATTTTATGTTTATCTATTTACATCTGTTTTCTGTAAGAAAATAGAGTTAGCCTGAGAATAACATTGAAATTATGGCTCTAAACTTATAACAAACACACAATCTACGAGAAAAACTTTTTTATTTCCAAAAAAACGCAGATACTCGTTTCTTCAACAACTTTTAATTTAATTGTTAAATAAGTTTTTGTGGAAGTGGTCTAAAATTCAGTTGCAAGATTTGACCATAACATACATACATACATACAAACATTGCAAGCTAAATAAAAGCTTGTAAAAACATAGGAGGCTTATGGAAGTTTTCAGCATATTTTTTTTTCTTCACGCTTAAACGGCTTGCTAGCTTGTGCCCGCAGCTTCGCTCGCATGGATATTACGTTACAGAGTATTTATTTATTTACTAAACTAACATGACAACCTTTACAGTCTAAAACCAAGTCGATGCTACGCTTATAATAACTACTACACTTATTTTAATTGATAACTAATCTAAAATTTACTTAGATCAAAGCATGGATGAAATACATTCAATGTTACTTTTAGCATTGTTTAAGAATATTAAAGTTTTATTGAGGCTTAAACTGCTTTAAAAAAATGCATATCTTGTGTACATTTTGTTACTTAATTTAATTTTTGCGTTTATGTACCAAAAAACTGATCTCTATAGTGAATTACCTATTTTGAACTTAGAATATTATCCGGTGAGGTCAAAAAGTACTGGCATACACTAACAATAAATAAATCAAAAACTCTACGAGAAGAGTTCTTGTGTATGAATATACACGTACATTCATATATTCTGTAGAGCCTAGCATTGGCAATACAAATATTAACGGGTTAATAAACAGGATATGAATGTGTCTCAGGTAACATATCTTTTTCTATGCAACCATTTTACCACTTTAGAGGTGGAGTTTCGGAAAATCCGGTCTTATTTTTCACGTAGAGCATTTGAGTATTGGTGTAATGGGTTCAAATTTTACGTCTTTGTCATGAGCGGTTTGGTCTGTGCGTTGATTCCTAGAAAAGGGCTTGTTCTTTTATATATATCTATACTCCTAGATAAAATCAACGACTTCAAAGACCTATATTATCCGGTTATGAAAATAATGCTTGTAATTTTTATTTAACATAAAAAAACATTAAACAATAAATTTTATAGGAAACTGAATCAAAAGCTTAAAAATTAACAGATAATTATTTGAACAAATTAGTAACAGAGCCTTAACTGATAACAGTTATCTAAGTGCAGTATCATTGTGATATAAAAGAACCACAATCAAACACTCAATCACAGTTCGTATCAAATCAACCAAAACACAAAATGGTGTCAGACTTCAGAAAGAAGAAGCTTCTCCATGTCTTCAACTCATTCTTCGACACCAATGGAAGTGGAACCATCGATAAGAATGACTTTGATCTAGCCATTGAGAGGATCTCAAAGCTGAGAGGTTGGGCTCCATCGGATGCTCAATACAAAGTTCTAGAAGAAACTCTGAACATAGTCTGGAATGGTCTTCAAAGCGGAGCTGACGCTGATAAAGACGGTTCTGTCTCTCAGGACGAATGGATCTCCATGTGGGATGAATACGCCAAGAATCCGTCAGCTGCCAGCGACTGGCAGAACCTGTACTGCAAGTTTATCTTCCAATTAGAAGACGCTAGCCACGACGGGTCTATTGACAGCGAAGAGTTCTCTTCAGTCTACGCTTCATTTGGCTTGAACAAGGCAGAGGCCGCTACTGCCTTCCAAAAGATGTCTAATGGCAAAGCTTCAGTATCTTGGGATGAGTTCAAGGAACTATGGAAGGAATATTTTACGACAGAAGATGCCAGCGCGCCCGGCAACTACATCTTTGGAAAGACCAGCTACTAATTAGATAATTGTGGATAATAGATGATAAGTGATTGTGATAAGACTTGAATCGAAATGGCTGTATGTATTTTGGAATTATTATGTCAATACTCGTAGTAAAATAAATTATTATATTTCTTAAACAACTGTGTACCGTTGCTTTTAACTAACACCTAAAAATGTAATCCATTACAAAAGTATGTACAAGTCTTTTAATCATAATAGATAATAAATATATATAACATAATAATTATATAACTCAATCAAAAAACTTGACTGCAAAATGTTACTCCACGCATTAAGAAAAATCCAACGACACATCACTCGTCAAAATCGGTCATTCCGCTTAAGCTACAGAGGTAATAACAAAAACAAACAACAGCACACAAACATAAATACATACATAAAAGCTTAAATTATTTAATTTAACTCACATAGGAACAATCCAAAAACATTACCCTTCTCTTTGGGCAATTGGGAAAAAGGACAAACCTAATGAGCCCAAACGCGATCGGTTTACTGGTACAATCCAAGAGTACCCATTACCAAGCCATTAGAAAATTTGCATTCTTAGATTTTACCTCACAATCTTATCAACATTCAAAAGAGGTGTGTTTTTTTTTTTCTTTTAATTTAAAGCGTTTATAATGCGGCAACCTCGTTACATCATCTCAAACAATTTATACGAAGAACTTAGTTCATAAACAGCAATAAATATATGCATCCACATACAAAGTTTCCGGTAAATATTTTAATAACAGCAGCAGGTAGACCTGAAGTTCTGTTCCCAGCAAGTATCTATTAACAATTATAATAATTTATTCCCTGAAAATAAACTCGAGCGCAATAATAACAAGTACCCCGCGTTGAGGCGATATTGCTAATGAGTTTATGTATTTTTAACAAAATTCTATCTATGGGCAAACTATGAGAATGAACTTCGGAAAAAAAATGTGGAGGAATATTGTTCTGGTTTTGTATTTTGTGATTTTTATCAGAAATAATAACTAAAGAAAAAAAGGGAGGCATCATAATACAAGGCAAAATTTGCAAGATGTATTGATAGCCAATCAACACCAAGTATAGCAAAATTACTTGGCCACGAAAACGACGATATTACAAAGAGGCGTTATTTTTATTAAAAACTAGCTGCGCCCTGCAGTTTCTACCGGTTAGAGGTGGATTTTCGAAAGACCCTTTCCCTTTCTAGTGCTTTGGATTTAGTGTATACGTTTTACTTTGTCATTTTTTTTTTTGCTTAATTTTGTCTCTTTTCCTGACATGAGACATACTACACATTTCCCGAACTCATCCCATGCTTTATTACAACCCTTCCAATTATTATTTTCCTGGGCGGCTTATTACAATTCTTAGAATCTTCGGAAAGGTCACAAAATAATTATAGCCATAATTTTGATTTTATTTTACTGCCCTTTTAGTGTGTCAAATATCCCTCTTATCTTATCTCCTCTGTAACCTGCGTAAAAGAAACGTACAATTCCATGACTTACAAATACTTTAAGCAAAAAGCAAGCATTATGTCAATACTCGTAGTAAAATAAATTATTCTATTGCTTAAAATAAATTGTACCGTTGCTTTTAACTAACATCTAAAAATTTAATCAATTTCAAAATTATGTACAAAAGTCTTTTAATCATAATATATAATAAATATATATAACATAATATATATTCCCATCAAATAATAATATACTATGATGACTATTATTATTAAATGAAATCGAAAAACCCGACTGCAAAATGTCACTCCAGGCATTAAAAATAAAGTTTTCTAAAATAATTTGAACTTGAACTTCTATGTCATACTATAGGGAGAAGGAGGTCGAGGGGGATTGTAAACAATAAGTTTAATTTAATTTAAATAATACATTTAAATATATGATCTGAATATGATTTAAATATATTTCCGTTTGTGAATTCTTCAAGGCATTCTCAATACAAGGAATCCTAGTGGAGCTCTAGCTATGAGAATGAAGCGTTATTACTTACTTTACTCTGAGGAAATGGAAGACGAACGGTCAACGAAATTCGGCCAAGCATTTAGGAATCATTAACATATTTTGTGTAACCTAATTACTTAGAAAGCCGGTCCCTTCCAAAAAGGCTATAAAATGACATTAACAAAGTTTTTATTACAATTTAACCTAGTTAAAATATCACATTTTAGGGTTCACCTGTGTAAACAGAAAATCCGCAACCGAAAGAGGGTCAAAAGATATTTTGGCCGATTAAAATGGTGTAGCTATAAATAAGAATAATTTTACAAAACATTCTGGAATTAGAAAGGACATTTTTGTCGAAATAGGAACAGTGCTAATTACAGCTAAATTATCGTGTTGAACCCAAAACGAGCACGTTGCTCGTTGGGACTTTTTAAAAGCGGCAGCGATTCATAACTGACTAAACTTCTTAGCTGGTGGTATTGCAAAACAGACAGAAACGGTTGTTATTCTTTGATTAACTTCTTATCCAATTGGCGTCATTGTGATAATACTAATTATCAAAAATTAATGCGATTTGTATTTATCTTTTTGAGCGAACATGTGGCTATAAAACGTAATGTTTGGCTTATACCATGATAACGTAAAAACATCTTCGCAAGTGTTTCAAATAAAATATAGATACTTTTGAAACCAGTTTCTTTTTTTGCATTACATGTCTTTCACAGCTGCCATTAAATGTGGTTTATGGGCAAACGTGAAGCTCAACATCAGGTGAGCGACTTCCTCGTCCCGTCACGAAGCTCCATAAAAAAATGAAATAAATAAATAGAAACCGCAATAATGTCCCTTTATGTAATTATGTTCTAATTTATCAATCAACAAATATGGATATTTTTTCTGAAATAAATTATATAATAAAAATAATAATAATTTAAATGCATACGTAATAATAATTATATTCGAGATATTTTTGCACTAGCCAAGTTGCCAAGCAAACGAACTGGGTCAAGTATATTTTACAAACTCTAGATAAAGGATAGTCCTCCCGCACCGGTAGTCGTTGGGAACGACACCCTCGAAGTTGTTGACCACTATAACTTGACACCTTGGACAGATTGTCCAGTTAGGAAGGTCCAACTTGGGCAAAGACGTCGCCCGAAGAATCCAACTCGAATGGGTAGCGTTCGGGAAGTTGCGTGATATCTTCTCGTCCAAAATTCCGCAGTGTCTTCAGCCAATGTGTGTTGCCAGTGATGACAAATGGAACTGAAACGTGGTCCTTAACTGCTGGCCTTTTGGAGAAATTCAGATTCACAGCGGGCAATGGAGAGAGCTATGCTGGGAATTTTCTTTGCGCAATAAGATCCGGAACGAGGATATTCGCCGAAGAATCAAAGTCACCGACATAACTCTCAGGGCTTGCAAGACAAAGTGGCAATGGTCAGGCAACATCCCTCTAAACACCGATAACCGATGGGTAAGAAAGATTTTTGAGTGGAAACCACGAGCTGGACGACGCAGTGCAAGCGGGGGCTTGTGGACTAACGACATTTTGAAGGTCGTGAATAACCACATGCAAGTTGCAAATTGTCGTTCAGTGTGGAGGTCTAAAGGAGAGGCCTTTCTTCAGCAGACGTCTTCAGGCTGCTGGTGATGCTGATGTTGATGAGATAAAGGATTCTCTAGTCTCTACAGTTATTGTTGCTTAAACAAAAGATTTCAATCTACTCGAAAAACCCTCTCTTATTAGACAAAAAAACATCTAGTGAAATAAGTTTGGCTCGTGTACCTTGCACCCCACGAGAACAAGGCAGCTCGAGGGCCCACCTGAAGTGGCTCAGCGATATTTATTGCGGCGTTATTACCCTAATCGCTGTTAAAATCGCCCGCCTTTATTACATGATCTCTACCTTATTAACCCCCAAATGAAAAGTTGGTCGAGTGACCTCGGTACTTTGCCAACATTTTTTGCCCAATAATTTAGGATAAAATATTTTTTTGGTTGAATTTTTGAGAGAATCATGAGGAGCTCGTGAGCTAAAATATTATTTTGGTTATTTTAGGGGCTTTGAGATTATTAATTTTGTTTGAGGATGGCTGTACGTGTTTGAAGTGCTACGTGACGTGAATCAATTTAAGTCTTTCTAAATATTGTAGAAGTCTTGCAGATTATACAGCCTTTATATTAAGATGTGGATCAGCGGCTCCTGTGTGGGAGAGCACCTCAGTATTATCTAACCGATATATCTTAGCCACCAAAACTGAAATCGCGGCAATAAAACATCTAAACATCTTTTCTATAGAAAAAGGTTATTGACTCACGAAAAATGTTTGGAACGGTTGTTTTTTTCCCTGGTTTCATCAGGTTTGTTGTCATAGTACAAATCTTCTCTATCAATCAGCTGCTACTGATCTACCTTGCGTAATACTCTCTGTGTAGATGCACTACTCAGGGATAATACAAATTCAGGGTAGCCGTGTTACCACCAGCAACAAAAAATAACTTGTTTAGTGCATGTCACGCCATGCTTAGTAGGGTTCCGTAGGCGTGTAGGACGTTTGAAGTATTAATCCGATTTTTCAGCTTATCTCAAAAAGTTATTTTCAGACGTTGCCCGAAAATTTTTAAAAAATAAGTTTTTACTAAGATCTATCAACGTGGAAGACAAGTTTCTGAAATGCATAGTTTGGAAATGCCAGGGGGGACACACACATTGCAAGCAACTTTGCCGGCCCATATTTCGCAAGCGGTACGTCTGATAAAAAAATGGTAAAGGAAACCTTATTATCATTTTAAAAGACCTATTCAATGATAAGTTTTTACTAAGATCTATCAACATGGAAGACAAGTTTCTGAAATGCATAGTTTGGAAATAGCAGGGGGGGACACACATTGCAAGCAACTTTGCCGGCCCATATTTCGCAAGTGGTACGTCTGATAAAAAAATGGTATAGAAAACCTTATTATCATTTTAAAATACCTATTCAATGATACCCCATTTGCCGGGGAAAAGCGTTTTTTTTTTTATCCCAACTTTACATGTATGACAGGCCACCCCATTAATATAATTTTATTTTTATTTTTATTTGTCTCAGTGTCAGTTGTTGTTTAAATTGTCACCTTAGAAAAACCTGTTCAACGACACCCAACATGATGCAGCGATATTTTATTTTATGCCCTCTTTACGTAATGCGAGCTACTCTTATTTTACAAAAAAATACTTTTTTTTATTTTTTTATTCATGACTATCGTTGTGCAAAACTTCATGCATGTAAGCTTATAACTTTGGAAGTTATAAAGCTGTAAAGGATTCAGACAAAAAGACAGACGGACAGACAGACGGACATGACGAACTTATAAGGGTTCCTTGTCGTACAAGTCAAAATTAAATTTATTTTAGTACATCACGCAGGTAGGCTGTCATCAAACGCCTAGTAGGTAAAAACCCGGCCCAATGAGAGTTGGACTCGTGCATCAATGGTTCCGTACAAAAGTTTCTAAAAATGTGTTTTGCCTTCATTTCATTCCTTTTCTTAAGCCCGATTCACCCTTGTCTAAATTTTAATATTTGTTGTTATATTATAGAGTTGGTATTATAGTTATATAATTATATCATAAGTTTCACTGTTATTATGATAAATCAAAAACAAGAAATTTCGAAATAATACTTATTATTATTTTTGTTACATGTCATCAACACATATTCTGTAAACATTTCATGCCGCTACAGCTATTGCGGTTTAAATGGGATGAATGGACGGACCGACGGCGACGGACAGACAGCGTAGGCTTAGTTGACGATCTCGTTCTGTTGACAACCTTCGGGTACATAATCCTAATTTTGGTAAATATTCTGGGCTGGTTTGAGAAGTTCGAAAAACTAAATATAGAACGGTCTGAATATGTTAATATGTATTTCTGTTATAAATAAAATTTTCTGTATTTCTGAATGAGTACCTGACGAGTACGATTTTTAAATCGTGGAGGGAAGTGCACCAGATTGCGAATCGGAAGTAGGCCGTCTGTGATTTCTTGTATTTTGAATCGTTTTCTGTATCAAGGTGTCAAGGTGTTTCTGTAAATATGTGTCAAGCCTGAATTAAACGTTATTATTATTATTATTACCAAAAAACTTATTTCAATTATTTAAAGCTTATTGTATAATCAATCTTAAAGCTAACAAGAGAACAATATTCGACAATTTAAAATCAGTGAGCTCGTTCACAGGCAATCAATATTATTTCTTCCTGTCCCTCTCATTGCAAAGGACATGCTATTTTGTTGGTTCAATATCACCAATGGTGTACCATTGGTAAAGCGAATCAATCTAGGAGCTAATTGATTCATCGCCGCGTTCGTCTATACGAGTAGAGTATTTCCCCGTCCCGAGCACTATTCATCACGAGTCTCGACTATTGGCCTGTCGTCTGTCAGCTGCCGACTTGTGGACGACGTGCTTTCATATTTCAGAGCTTTCCCATTTTTGTGTGGGCTTATACCTCGGTTAACGACGAATATTGTTTTCTAGAACACGTAAGAGGTAAGCCCGGCCCGCGGGGCGGACTTGGCCGCACCGCGCCGCCGCCGTAACGTTTGAGCCGACCCGTGGAACACCTAGCAGTCCTAAAATGTCAACAAGAACTTCGCTCTAGTTAAATGCATTGGTTGTGTAGAGCCATAATTAAAGAAAAAAGTTGTCAACAATATTCAGCGTAGATAATCACAATGTGATCAAACCGTTGTTTTGCCTATATACAAACACACTAACCTTCCTACGGCCCATAACTTGATAAGCGTTCGAAAGTTTCACCCGCGACTTTCCAACGGATCAGACATTTAATAGGGAGAATTCTCTATCTAGAATATTATCGTACTCAACGTACGATAATAATAATAATCGATTACGATAATCGATTATCGTACGATAATCGTGCGTAAACAACGTTTACTATGGGACAAAACATGAAATCGCGAAAAAATATTAGATGTTGCTATATTTCTTCGAAGGTGAATGACATTTTTCCAAGTAACAGCTGTTTTTTTCACAATTTCAGATTTGGTACTATAGTAATAGTTTTTCATAATGACGAATGTAATGTTGTCCTATAGTTATTTTGTTTTTCTTTTGATAATATTACTTGTTACCTATCAAAATTGACCCAACTGATTGATCGTACGTGTATCAAACATGTACGACCAGGGTACGGTTTACAATAAAATAGGTAAATTTATTGTGAAGATATTTTCCATGTGTGATCTTGACAATTGAAATCGTTGAAGTCTCTGCTCTCAGACGCGTTGTAGCTCTCCTACGACGTACGACTGACTGGACTGGCCTCGGGCTAGCAATATTTTAGTTAATAAGTTGCAGTAGCCATGCGGAGGCACGCAGCGGCCCACGAACACTCGATTACACCCTCTGCCATAGATTATACAATAGTTACCACCTCCACCGCAACTGCAATACGGCAAGCAGCACCACCGCGCATTTGGATATGGTATTTTTGGTAAGTTTGCTTTTAAGACCTTTCGAAAGTTGCCTCGCTTGCACATTTACACATAATTGAAGATACTAAATCAATAACTATGAGTATTAAAAACACATATGTTGTCTGTTTATGATAAGATAGCAAATTATAGAAATCTTTATTTTGATATCTTTCAAGTAAGTTTCTAAGTCAAGTTAAAACTAAATTTCTTTAGAATATTTCTGTTTTTGTACAACAAAGATATACATCAGTTTTTGAAAATTTAGACTCTATCTACAAAAACTTGCAAATGTGCGAGGGACATAGCTGTGACACTATATTATTATTTTTTTCTTATTATTTCACTCCTTAATTTTATTATAGAACACATCCAACAAGTTATCCTACCTATTATTTCCTACTCGAAGGTTCACTGCAGGCAATCGTTCACGGCGGCTGTCAGACTCGGAAGTGCCATGAAGTGGTCAAAAAGTATTTATCACAAGATTGATGAACGTGCGGCGTGTAGAGCCGCTTCGTTCGTGCGGGTCAGTACATCTACTTTCTGGTGAATATTTTCCCCACGTCTTGTATACGAACGGCCCAAGCTTTACTTTTTCAAAATATTATCCTGTAGAAATAATCTCCTAATAATACCTACTAGTATTTTGTGCCGAACTGAGACCTCGCGATACTATAACTTCTCAGCCCCTAGACTGAATTAGAACTTATATTAGAACTTAAAAATAGTATTGAAATGAACTACTTGCCTACAAAATTACATGAAGATCGAATTAACGATTCTTAAGTTATTGTCGGACAAACATACATACAACAGCTGATTTACTCCCGTAGACTCTGAGGCCTTCGGTTCGTTCGGTCAATTATCCTGTATTCTATCATTTCGGCAGGTTTATTTGATTAAAATCCCAAATAAACGTTATAATGTGCTTAGTTAACAGTGCTATTATTTTACTAATAGAAACACAAGAAAAAGATAGCATGCATTTTAGTGTCAAACGAGTTTACCGATTTAAGCCGCGAAGGAAAACGAACACTAGCGACACAAAAAACTTGTTTTTAGTCGGCACTCTCTCCGGTCGCGTCCAAGCTTGTATGGAGAACTAAGATCTGACTTATTTGACAGCATGCTGAAATGACTGAAATGCATACTATTTCTACCTTGTGTTTCTATTAGTAAACGATAGCAATAGCTCTAAGGCTAGTTCAGCGAGTTAACATGGAATCGACGCCATTATATTTACTTCGACGCAAGTTGATCAAGCAAGCAATATTTTTTGTTGCAGTAGGTAGAAAGAAGAAGAAAACGTTGTCATAACTTTAATTAACTATATCTAGGTCTGGGCTTCTTTGAAACCCAGACCTAGATGTCAAATTTTCAGAAACTGAATTAAATTAGCAATGCAGACCTGGGCCCGTACCGTGTGCTGCTTATTGCGATGATGTTTAGGCTCAGCCGAGGACGCTATGCGACCATACACCTTATCGCGCGGCGATACGGTTCGTGGTCGCGCAGCGTCACCGGCTGAACCTAACAATCATCGCAATAAGCACCACACGGTACGGGCCCTGTAATAGACATTTGACAGGAGATGGTATAAGTTTATGTACTGTGTTCTCTACACGTTACACGGCTATCTGACTGGGACGGATTGAATTGACTTGCGGTTGCAACTTGTAGAGGCATTGCATCGTTTCTAACGAACAGATTCAGGTAGACACACATTTGATTACGTAAAAATACCTACTTATTTTACTAATGTGTCTTCTTTATAACTAATGTAGGAAGTTTGTTGCTGCTACGACACTAAATACAAGATGTTACAGAAAGATGTAGCGATGTTGAAAGGTATGTATGTACTCATCCTTATGAACAACTATGGGAAAAAATATCTTCTGCTCCATAGAAAAATGACAATGACACTCGACAAAATGTACGGAACAGTTGATTTGTTTCGCGATTTCATGGTCTATCGCGGATAACAGCTAGTATAGAATTAGAAACTACAACCAAAGAAATTAAAAAAAATATAATGAAAACAAAACAAAGTACAATTCTCAATGATTTTAACATAGGCAGGTAACTAGATTGACACGCGAGTATGCAACGTCCGTCTATGCCTGGAATCATGGGCAAAATGACCAAGACGAAGCGTCCGCTGCGCTTGCTGCTCTTTTCCCACCACTCTGAAGTAGTTGCGACGTGAAGTCAGCTAACCACGCCCCCTTCTTGGGGTTTCTATTCTAAAACTCCTAAGACGGCCTCTCCTGACGGCGGCGCGTCCTCGCCCGTACTTTTCTCAGAGTAGGAGATTGAAACTTCGGAAGCTGGACCATCGTCAACCATCTCACCAACTAGACGCTCGTTAATTCATGATGAGTTCTGGTTACTATCATCGGCCTCATCATCATCACCTGAAAGTCATTGTTTCGATTAGTTCAACAGTCATATACAAACAGGCTGAAAGTAAGAGCGACTCGATCACTTTCAGAACATTAGGACAGAGCCCTCAGGAATATCCAAGATGAGTATTCGGACAGAGCCCTCAGGAATATCCAAGACGAGTATTCGGACAGAGCCCTCAGGAATATCCAAGATGAGTAGGTCCTCACCTTCGCGTGAGCGTGGCAGAGCCCTCAGGATGCCCACTGTGCATTGCCCTCAGGGTACACAGCAGAGGAGTACTGATCAGGTAGTCCTCTCTTAATGGTGCATAGCGCTCACTGTACACCATACTCCAGTGAAGGCTTACCGTTCAGGATGGCCTTCACCCTCGCAACATCGAACAGAGCCGGATTATTCGATGTCCTCACAAAGTATTGTCTGTAGAGCAGAGCCCTCGGGTTGCTCGCTGTATTAGTGTAGTAGATACACAGATAGATTACAACAATACTAACTCACACCATAGGAATGGGGAAAATGCAATGACTGTAGAGCAATGCTCGCTGTATGAGTGCAGAGCCCTCAGGATGCACAAATACATTACACCATTGTGAACCAACACCAAAAGAATGGAGTATTGTCTGTAGAGCAGAGCCCTCGGGTTGCTCGCTGTAGTAGATACACAGATACATTACAACAGTACTAACTCACACCATAGGAATGGGGAAAATGCAATGACTGTAGAGCAATGCTCGCTGTATGAGTGCAGAGCCCTCAGGATGCACAAATACATTACATCATTGTGAACCAACACCAAAAGAATGGACAGTACGGTAAAGCATGCAAGTGTCTGTAGAGCAGTGCCCGCAGGATACTCGCTGTATAAGTGCAGAGCCCTCAGGTTGCACAGTTACATTACAACACTGCTGAACAGACCACGGGTCTTAATAAAACTTACCAATACTCACAACCAAAGAATGCGGTGCATACATCGGGCGTCCATTCCGCGCGCCAGAGTGTGATGTATTCTGCTGCGGCTTGTGTGGTTTTGCCATAAGAGCCAGTGAATAGCTTAAACTCATACCGACCATTTGTGGCAGCGCTTGCGTTACCGTGAACGGGCCGCGCAAGCTCAAGTCCAACTTGCCCGTGGCTTGCCTTGCCTTGCGCACAAACACCAGATCTCCATTTTGAAAGATACGCGCCTCCTTGCGCCGCGCGTTAACATAAGCGACCTGGCGAGTGCGGTTTTGGTCCAGCAACTCTGAAGCTCGTTATCAGGCAAGCTCGCGTAATGCTTCGCGATTGGGACTCGATGCATCCAGAGCCACATCGCGTATCAGGGATCGTATTACGGGCGTTACACCATCGCTAGATGAGTCTAGATCACAGTCTTTGAGCTTTTGCATCAAATTTTGCGTTCCTTCGTCCGCGGCCCGCGCTAACGGAGCCCAATTTAAAGGTTTTTGTACTTCAGAAATATTGACTGGATTTTAGCTCAAACAGAAACATCCACCATCAAGCGACTCTCGGCAATAGATTATTTTTATGTCAAATTTTACTTAACAACTTTTTATTTTACCCCAAATGAAGGGCACACCTTTGCGAGTCAGATTCGCGATATATGATGTCTAGAGAGAGTACCAGAGATATAGCGCTGGAGATATCTCGCGAGACCTAAAAACATTCCTCGGTACTCGTGCGTTGGCTAGTGCTTCAACCTTGTGCTCGCTCGGTCTAACCTGACCATTACCGATCGTCCGACCCAAATACTACTCCTCCGTTGTCGGAAAGTTACACTTTTTTTAGGTTGATGGAAAAACAGTATCGATAGGTAGGCATGTCGCCTTTTATAGAATTAAAACTTTTACAGCTCGTGTAACGCGCTGCACCCCTCGCATCCTGATCAAGCAACTCCTTCTTTATTCAAAACGGCAGTGCCAACAATAACTGATGTACTCAAAAACCTGTCGGGTACGACATGAAAGTCTACTTCTAGAGTTATCTCGTAGAACTCGAAAACCAACGTAGTGCGATATGAAGTTTCTACTTCCTGACTACCTACGTCACGCAAAACACTGAAAGAATGTGTTCGAGTACATTGGAAATGTTTTGACACAGATTCAGAAGTCATATATCACACCCTAGATTCCGCATTCAGGACGCTCGAAGCGCACCACGCATCAGTCTAAATACACTTATAAGAAATTACTCTGATTGGTTGATTTTTAGGCGCGAGTAGGCGTAACCTTGAGATAGCCAATGAGAACGCTTGGTCGCACTCCCCGCGACCCGCGCCTTCTTCAAACCCTGGTGACTTTTTCTAGGAACAAGGAATCTCGCAATGCGGTATCTAGTGTGATCTGTGGTAATAGTCGACCCGCTGTCTATTAGAATGTCTACAGCAACACCTTGATTCATCGCCGTAGCAATATTGTTTTCTTGATACTTAAGTGTCTACCATTTCGTGACAAAAATTAACGTTAGATTTGCCACGAGAGTCCGCGTGCTGCTTGGCAAAGCAATCCTCCACTTTGTGACCCATTTTCTTGCAAAAAGAACACGGGCCAGGCCGCGGCAGCTGTCTATTTGAAATCGGAGCACCTACGGATGGAGTCTCACTTGACCTATCAGACCTCGCACGTTTAGTACACTATATCTGTTTATGGCCAAAACCTCCACAAGAGAAACATGTGACCTTTAAATCATCATGCTCGCGTTTGCGCGAACCAGTTTTATGCAAAGTGCCGCGGGGACGAATTGGCGTTACATGAGGTTTCACATAGATGGACAAAAAGTTTACTAAGTCATCAGGTGACAACTTGGCGTTAGTAGCAGCAGCTCGGATCTGAGCGTCAGTTATGCCGCGAACCACTATCGCCGCAATTAATTCGTCACTCATGCCTTTTACAATGCGTAGTCGTAAAAGCGAACGCCTTGCATATTCCGCGTATGTACGGTAGTTGTCAGTCAGTTTTCATTACGTCAAACAAAATATTTGCAATGTCTAAACGCTTCGGGCACAATGTTTTAAATTCACGCTTGAAATTCGACCAACTACGGTCATTACTAACCCACTCGTTTAAATATAATTTCGCGTCACCTTTAAGACAATTACCTACACGAGCTAAGCACTCGCGATCGTCCCATTTATTTATTTGCTTCACATGATCTACTTCACTACACCACGAATCGAAGTCATGTAACGAGGGATCAAAATTCGATATGAAAACATGGTTAGACCTTACCGGAATGGCACTGATTGCACTCACGAGCTTCTTTGTTACCTCATCCATAACCATGTCTGTACCGGCGAGTGTCGCGCTCGAGCACGGCACAGACAAGCTTGCACTTGTACCGCACAACACAGGGCTCGACGGCACAGCCACGGCTTTCGGTGCGTGAGGATCGGACGGTGGGGCCGTCACGATCGGCGCCTCGCTAGGGTGGTCATGGTCCAGCGCCGGTCGCGCACTCGGCGTTGTCGTGCCACCCTCACTGACACTGCGGAACCTGTGACTACCTTCCAAAGTGCTTAAACGATCTAAAATCGTTTGAAGCTGCTGCTCCAATCCAGGAATAGGCGTACGGTCACGTTTGCGACTCTTATGTTTACTTCTACCAGACATTTTTACAAAATTAAATCACGAATTTTATGGAATGCGAGATTCTAGCAAGTAAAATCTGGGATAGCCAGAGCAGATAGTGGAATAGGAATCCCACTTCTGAAATTAGAAACTACAACCAAAGATATTTAAAAAAATATAATGAAAACAAAACAAAGTACAATTCTCAATGATTTTAACATAGGCAGGTAACTAGATTGACACGCGAGTATGCAACGTCCGTCTATGCCTGGAATCATGGGCAAAATGACCAAGACGAAGCGTCCGCTGCGCTTGCTGCTCTTTTCCCACCACTCTGAAGTAGTTGCGACGTGAAGTCAGCTAACCACGCCCCCTTCTTGGGGTTTCTATTCTAAAACTCCTAAGAATAGTATATACTCCAAAATAGCTATTTCGGGAAAGCGACCGCTAGCGCCTACGGAATTAGGAACCTTCTTAGGTCTAAATTTATCTCAAATAGTTTACTTTAAATTCATGAGTATCTAAAAAGACCTATGTGGCAATTTGTAAACTTAAATGAGTCTCTAGACCTTCTTTTGCGGTTATTCCTCGCTTCTAGCTGAAGATTATTCTGATGAGTTTGCCGGTTTCTGGATAATTTTTGACAGTTTCTCCAAATCCAAACTACAGTCGGAATAACCGACTCAATTTAACGTGAGTATTCCCGTTTAATTAAAAAAAAAGTTTCTCCAAATGTTTCGCTAAAAAACGTCGAAGTACATATTTTGCATTTAAGAAAAGATATAAAAAAGAAGGGGTAAGGTTTTTTTGGCACAGGAACTCAATCTGTAAGTTTTTGCTGATAAAAAACACGTTATTCTACACACACTTTACTCTACACACTAAAAAAAAACACGTTATTCTAAATGTAATAGCAATTCAATTTGGTGTAGCAACGAGATACAAAAAGAAACATGCGCAGTTTCTTCGTAGGTACAGCGTTAACACTTAAGCCAGGTCCTGATTGGGTTGTACGGTTTCGGCGCGGTTTCGGTGCGGTATCGGTGCGAGACGAGACGCGGTATGACGAGCCCTTCTCCCCCCGCTACTGCACCGCGCAAGTCAATCGGTACAGAAAACGATACCGTACCAACCCAATCAGGAAGTGGCCTTAAACGAACAACCCCTAGCAAAAATAAGCAAAATGTGTATTTTTCATAATCATCCCACAAACTTTTCAGCGCTTGTTCTAAGTGAAAATTTCCATCGAAGCGGGTAGCTAGAGCGGCGCAGGGCGTAATCAGGGCGGGCTTTGATCTCGCCGGCGGCGGTGGCGGCGGCTCGCGTCAAAGGAACCGTGTCGATCGCCCGAGGCGGCTGATTAAAGATACCTGCTCGGATAGTTTGGGAATAATTTCAAGTGATTATGTCAGTCGGTTAAATACGAGTTGTTGGAGCTGTTCCGCTGAAAATTAAGATTTGGCGGTTGCTAATGCTAATAATGAAATTCGTTATTTGAACTCATGGAGACTACTTGCGTAATTTAGGTTTGGTTGGAAACTAAAAGAGCCATTTTCAATTTTGCTGCATGGCGGGTGTTAGCGATAGTTTAATTATATTAATTTATAATTATTTTAGATATAAGCGATAGTGTAATTGTATTAATGTCTAGTTATTTTAGATAGTGGCGATGTTTTACTGTACATTTTATATTATAATATTTCGTCAAGACCTTTACTGGTTAGGATCCGTCACTATTCAAAATTAGAAACAGATGTCCAAGAAAGTAGGAGTTGACCATATCGAGAGAGAGGTCAACAAAATAGTTTTATTGCAGTCACACCCGTTCATTTGTCAAATAAAACAATAAGGAGCTAAGAGATCCGCCCCTAGACGAAACAGGGACCACCCGCGGCTAAGGGTGATAATGGCCGACTCCCGCGCAACGCGCAGATATGACGAGTTACGGTTTCAAGTAGTCAGTTCGAGATCAGTATTCCCAGCGAAAAGACATCTAGGGAGATCTACTAGCTCCTCAGGCGAACATCTATAATCACATAATCATCGAGTTTTATTATAACCCGCACTACAATCTTCTTCATCGCATCATCGCAACGAATAGTCCCAACGAAGCAGTAGTCTGAGGCACCCCGTTCGCAGACGCATACGAGCGGACCGGCACCAGCACCCGAGCGGCACGGAGAATACGCACGTCGTGGTCTCCGTCTCCTCGACCACCACCGGTCCGCACAACGGAGGCGGCGCCTTCGTGCTCTACGCCAGAGCGCCGTACTCAACAGCTGGTCCTTCGAGCCGGATCCTTGACATCTGCTTGCAGAGGTTCCGGTTGCCGACTGCTGCTCCATCAAGAGGACCACGATGCCACTCACCAGAAGTATGAAGAGTTTGAAGGAACAAGGGCAGAGGCGCGATCCTACACCCGACTCTGCGCCTGCTACACCAGTCACGCTGAGATCCACCAGCTCAAGAACCGTACGATCGACTTCATCCGCATCTGATACAACACTGCGAGGGAATGAAGTGGCTGAAAAAGAGTCCACGGTGGGTACTGTGGTGAAGCAACCTGCCGAGAAGACGGCTTCGAAGAAATCCGTCGAAGCTTCTGACCAAAGGGGCACGGAAAAGAGACCGTCAGTAGTGAGTGGGAAAGCTTGTCGTCCAGTATCGACATCGACGAAGATTAAAAAGCGACAAGAATTAGAAGCACGCGCTGAGTTAGCGCGCCGACAACTAGAGTTAGCCAAGATTGAACACGAGCTGGCACAACTCGATGATGATGATGAAGATTCTGTCATAAACGAACCTGAGGACCGTGAAGAGGATGTCCAGGAATGGGTTCAGTCGACGATGGCTAGAATGTCCGGGGAGGGATATATGGAGAAGTCCGAGGAGGGACTGATGCGAAAGGCGTCCGGAAAGGGGCAACTTTCAGAACATTCTCCAGTGCGCCGAGTCGAAAAAGAACATAGGGACGAACCTCACAGCGGAAGTAAAGATCTTGCCGAAGCCATCATGAAGGCCATTAGCACCGTGCCGAAGACGACAGCAGCGCCACCTGCGTACCTACATGAGCTGCCCATCTTCGACGGCACCAGCGGAGAATGGCTGGCCTTCAAGACGGTGTTCGAAGATACTGCTCCGCTCTTTTCGACCGTACAGAACATGGCCCGGTTGAGGAGGGCAGTCAAGGGAACTGCGAGAGAGGCAGTCAAGTGCCTTCTCTATTCGGAGTGTCTGCCGGAAGAAGTTATGGAGGCCTTACGACGTCGGTTTGGCAGACCAGATGCTCTGATCCTCGCAGAACTCGAAAAGATCAAGCATCTACCGAAGATAACCGAAAATGCGCGCGACATCTGTGTGTTTGCGAGCGCTGTGAACAACACCGTCGCAACAGTTCAGGGGCTGAAGAAAACTCAGTACCTGTACTCGCCGGAGATGCTGAAGAGTATCGTAGAAAAGATGCCGGCGGTACTGAGATTTCGATGGTACGATTTTGCCACTACAGAAGAAGATTTGGACTTGTTACTGATGGCGAAGTTTTTAAACCGAGAGGCCGATCGGTGTGGCCCATACGCGCTACAGGAGGAAGTCACGAAAAAGCAATTTCCCCAGAAGCAAGCCGTTCATACTGCGACCGACCAGGCTAAAGAAAAGTCAACTTGCCCTCATTGCCAAGAAAATCATCACCTTTTTGAGTGCAGCAAGTTCCAGAAGGCTTCAACACAAGAGAGATGGGAAATTGCTATGAAATCGAAGACATGCTTCAAATGTCTGCGAGGTCGTCATCGGAAGGAGAGCTGCAGGAAACCCCCATGCAAGCTCTGTAAGCGTTGGCACCATCTCCTGCTTCACGAAGACAAGGCGCCAGAACAAGGGGCGCCGATGCAGGAAGAGAAAAAAGAAGTAACGAACAACTTGAGGCTCTCAGTCAACGTCTCGAAGACTGGGAGAGCGTATTTGAAGATGATACCCGTGGAAATTTACGGGCCGAAAGGAACAGCCAAAGTGTTGGCTCTCCTGGATGAAGGATCGACCGTGACTCTTCTCGATTCCTCGTTGTCAGAACAAATCGGACTCGTGGGACCCACAGAACCTTTATCTCTGGAAACCGTGGGTGGAAAAACAATTACGAAAAAAGACTCCATGAGGATCAACACGAAGATTCGGGGTATTCATCAGACAACAAAGAGAGACATGACAGGTGTGCGCACTATCGACGACTTACAGCTCACACCTCAGAGGGTGGACAGAACCAGCATCCAGGACTGCGCTCATCTCAGTAAACTGACTGATCAGTTGTATTACGAGGGGGAGCGACCCAGACTGCTAATCGGCCAAGATAATTGGGAGCTCATCGTGTCAAGATCTACACGGAAGGGGAAGAAGAATCAGCCCGTAGCTTCCCTTACACGTCTGGGATGGGTGCTACACGGATCCGATGGGGGAGCATCGACACAAGTCAACTTTGTCACCTGCGCGCATGTCTCTACCAGTGAAGAGCAGATGGAAAAGCTCATACGAGATCACTTCGCTGTAGAGTCACTGGGGGTTCAGCCTCGGCGGCCTAGTAATGACATGGAGGAAAGATCACTGAAAATCTTGGAGATGACCACTCAGAGATTAAAAAATGGTCACTTCGAGGCAGGCCTGTTATGGAAGAACGACAACGAGACTATGCCCGACAACTATAAATTGGCAGAAAGTAGGCTGAAAAACATCGAGAAGAAACTGGACAAAGATGCTAATCTAAAGGTGGAGTACGGAAAACAAATCCAGAATCTACTGAACAACAAGTACGCCGAGGAGATACAGCACGCGTCGACATCGGAGAGAAAATGGTATCTTCCTCATTTCGCTGTTACGCACCCGACCAAGAAGAAGATGAGGGTGGTGTTCGATGCTGCTGCCAAGTTTGGGGGAAAGAGCCTCAATGACGTTCTCCTGACGGGACCTGACTTGCTCCAGTCACTTTTCGGGGTCCTTCTAAGATTCCGACAACACCCAGTGGCAGTGGTAGCAGACATTAAAGAGATGTTTCTCCAAGTGAAGATCCGAGCAGAGGATCGAGACAGCTTGCGATTCTTGTGGAGAGAAGATCAGCATAATGGATCGCCTAAAGAGTATCGGATGACATCAGTCATTTTTGGAGCCGCCTGTTCCCCAAGCACAGCCATCTATGTAATGAATAAAAATGCCAGTGAGTTTCAAGAACAGTATCCCGAGGCGGCGGCAGCAGTTGTGCGCAACCACTACATGGATGATTATCTGCAAAGCTTCAAGAATGAAGAGGAAGCGGTCAAGATAGCCAGCCAAGTGGCTGCCATCCACAAAAATGCAGGGTTTCAACTCCGAGGGTGGGTTTCCAACAAACCCGATGTTATTAAAAGGCTTAATTGCGAAGAAAAGAGCAACGACGAAGTTGAACTGGGGTCCAAAGAAGAGAAAACGTTGGGTCTACGGTGGTTCACGCGAGAAGATGAAATGGGCTTCAGAACATGTCTCCATAATGTCGAGGCAGACGTCATAGAACAGAGGAAGACTCCAACCAAGAGAATGGTCACGAGTGCTGTGATGTCAACCTTTGATCCTATGGGGTTGGCATCACCTGTGCTCATTCAAGGGAAGAGACTTCTGCAAGACCTCTGGAGAAGTGGGATAGGTTGGGACAATACGATCACGCCGGAAAACAAGTTATCGTGGAGAAACTATCTCCGCAGTCTGCATCTGCTGACAGACCTTCGCGTCCCCAGACTTATTACCCACTCTGACACCGAAGGAGAGCTGCATATTTTCACCGATGCCAGTGAGGTCGCCTACGCCTGTGCGATTTATTGGAGGCAGAGGGTCGACGAAGGACGATACACAGTTACGCTCCTGGCTGGAAAGGCAAGAGTCACGCCACTGAAGCCAGTCTCTATTCCGCGGCTAGAACTGCAGGCCGCGCTACTTGGGACCAGGCTGGCACGATCAGTGGAAGAAGAGTTGGACATCAAGCCGAACAAAAAGACCTATTGGACTGACTCGAGCACCGTCTTGTCTTGGATCAAGTCAGATCCAAGAACCTTCAAGCCCTTTGTGGCTCATCGACTTGCTGAAATTGAAGACACGTCGAAGCCCCTGGAATGGCGCTGGGTACCAACTACTCAGAACCCAGCTGATGACGCAACGAGAAGCATACCGGAAAACTTCGACAAGAACCACAGATGGTTCACCGGTCCTGCATTCCTGAGTGAAGTTGAAGAACGCTGGCCGGAACCTCGCTCATTCAAAGCTGAATCGACAGGAGAAGAAAAAGAGAAGTTCGTAGTCGCCACCGTGAAGACTGCTGAATTGCATCCGACTCCAAACCCGACAAGGTTTTCCCAATGGAGCCGGCTGCTGAGGGCGACTGCGAGGGAACTTCAATTTATCGATCTATGTAGAAAACGAAGTGAACGTGTAAACACCACCAGAAAACAAGAAAAGGAAGACCCAACATGGAGAAATATCCCTCAAAGATTGAAACCAAGATCAGAGCCGGCCAAGATAAAATCGCAAGACCGAAAGTTATTACCGCTGGAGCCGTCCCACTTAGAGAGAGCCGAAAAACTCTTATTGATAAGAAGTCAGGCAGAAAGCTTTGGAGAAGATGTCGCCTGCATCATGAAGAAGAAGCCACTGAATCGAACAAGTAAATTGAAGACGCTAGCTTTAGAAGAAGACGATGGCGTGTTACGTATTCAGGGAAGAATCGACGTGGCTACGAGTTTCGACAAGAATTTCAGGCGACCCGTGGTGTTAGACAGTAAGCACCAAATAACGAAGCTGCTTATCGAGCACTACCACAAGATATTCAATCATGGAAACCATGCGACCGTTATCAACGAGTTAAGGCAACGCTTCTGGGTACTTGGCCTACGATCTGCAGTACGTTCAGTCGCTCATCAATGCCAGTGGTGCAAGGTCTACAGGAGGGACCCACGTACTCCACCGACCGGGGATCTGCCGAAGGAGAGAATTCAGCACGGCGAGCCACCCTTCACATACTGTGGCGTGGATTACTTTGGACCAATGATAGTCACGGTGGGCCGACGACACGAAAAGAGATGGGGAGCCTTATTCACCTGTCTCTCCACCAGAGCAGTCAACATCGAACTAGCTTCGTCGCTTTCTTCAGACTCCATGATACTAGCACTTCGAAGAATGGCAGCCAGAAGAGGTATGCCAAGAGGGCTCTTCAGTGATAATGGCACGAACTTTGTCAAGGCCAACAAGGAGCTCCAAACAGCCTTAGATGAATTCAAGAAAGAAGATATCGCCGACAAAGCTGAGAAGTTGGGAGTCAGGTGGAAGTTTCTGCCACCGGGATCGCCGAGCATGGGGGGAGCCTGGGAACGTCTGGTTCGCTCTATCAAAGCGGCACTAGCGGTAACTCTCCGCGAAAGATACCCTAAAGAAGAAGTCCTTCACACGCTTCTAGTAGAAGCAGAGCACATTGTTAATTCAAGACCACTTGTAGAGGCCATAGAAGATGGAGAAGATGCCCTCACGCCAAACCACTTCCTCATTGGGAGATCATGTGGCGCTCCGAGGATGGGCACCTTCACGGACCGTGACCTCTCAGGAAGGCGTACATGGAAAATGACCCAACGCCTGGCCGACCACTTTTGGAACAGATGGGTGAAAGAGTATCTACCGACTTTGATCCCAAGAAGAGTCGGCGGAAGGGCCATAGAGACAAGAGACCTCCAGTGTGGAGACACAGTCCTTATAGTGGACTCCACGCTGCCGAGGTACACATGGCCGCGAGGAGAAGTGGTCCGCACCTACCCTGGACCAGATGGGCGCACGAGAATTGTTGATGTGCGCACGACCGGAGGCACCCTGAAGCGTCCAAGCTCTAAGATAGTGCTGCTGGTCCCTGCAAAGATGACGAGCATTGCGACATCGAGCGACCAGGTCGTGTAGAAACCAGCCAGCGATGCTTTGTAACCAGTCAGCGGGCTTGGGATCATCAGACGACGACATAACAGACAAGACCAGACCAGAGATCGCTAGACCAGAAATCGATGCTTTGCACGAGGGGGAGGATGTTAGCGATAGTTTAATTATATTAATTTATAATTATTTTAGATATAAGCGATAGTGTAATTGTATTAATGTCTAGTTATTTTAGATAGTGGCGATGTTTTACTGTACATTTTATATTATAATATTTCGTCAAGACCTTTACTGGTTAGGATCCGTCACTATTCAAAATTAGAAACAGATGTCCAAGAAAGTAGGAGTTGACCATATCGAGAGAGAGGTCAACAAAATAGTTTTATTGCAGTCACACCCGTTCATTTGTCAAATAAAACAATAAGGAGCTAAGAGATCCGCCCCTAGACGAAACAGGGACCACCCGCGGCTAAGGGTGATAATGGCCGACTCCCGCGCAACGCGCAGATATGACGAGTTACGGTTTCAAGTAGTCAGTTCGAGATCAGTATTCCCAGCGAAAAGACATCTAGGGAGATCTACTAGCTCCTCAGGCGAACATCTATAATCACATAATCATCGAGTTTTATTATAACCCGCACTACAATCTTCTTCATCGCATCATCGCAACGAATAGTCCCAACGAAGCAGTAGTCTGAGGCACCCCGTTCGCAGACGCATACGAGCGGACCGGCACCAGCACCCGAGCGGCACGGAGAATACGCACGTCGTGGTCTCCGTCTCCTCGACCACCACCGGTCCGCACAACGGAGGCGGCGCCTTCGTGCTCTACGCCAGAGCGCCGTACTCAACAGCGGGTAAGATTTAGGCCTGAAAGAATTTTCCGAAAAATTTGTAAAATTAAAAAAAATACAAATGCATATTACAATACATATATTTATAAGCATAAGGTGAGCAATATAATATAAGGTAATATAATTATAATAATTTGATGCCGTCAATTCCATAGCTACTTGTAATTTTGTATAAGAAATTAAAATCGGGGGTTTTTCCGTTTAGAAAAAAATACCTTGGCGATGTCTACGTCAGTCACGGATGCAAAGAAAAGGTGAAAATCGTGAGAATATCCTCGTAGACGTTAGAAAGGCTTACTCCAGAAATCCTCTTAGACAACCCCCTTACCATCAAATCATCAGAGGTGAAGGGGATTATTGGCCAAAGAAATCCAGAAATCTCCTGAGCCATTTATTTCATATTGCGGATGGAGATTATGAGATTAAAAGTCTAGAAATCCCCTTAACCATTTTTTTTTCTGCGGAAGGCGATTATTGTACAAAAACCCAGAAACCCCCTTAATCACTTAGGTTATTTTTAAAATCAAATAAAAACAACTTATCAAAAAGCCTAAAAGTGTGTAATCACAAAGTCTTTATTTTTCTAGATGAATTAGAATTTTTTAGAATATTCGAGTCATTAATTTTCATAATTATAGTTATAACAAGTGTCACAGCAAATTAAAATGTATGGTATTTTCTTTTCCCGCGGATAGTGACCTGAGCTCTGTTTTTTTATCAATGTAATGGCATGGTCCATAATTATAATATATATAATATTTATCCAATGACTTAAAGTCTCTTTATCTGTTGAAAATAAAAAGACGAATTTATAAGGAACATTTTGATGCTAAACTTATCAACCATTAAAATCCACTATTAAATATCAACTATGAATTATCAACTATTAAATCTAGATTGCATTTCCATTATTTTAATGGGTTAATTAAGAGTTATGTAATTTATCCTCCTCTGGTAATGTAGGTATGTATCTATTTTAATGCGTACTGAAACCCCTGCCGCAGCGGTCATACTGAATTTACGGTTAGACCAAATTATAACAATCCGGGAAATTGCATGGAAATATTAAATTATTCAACCCGCAGCAAATGAGGCCGCGACCGTTGTCGCGATGTAAGGTATTTATTTACTGAAGGTAGAAGAAAAGGTTTTGTGCAGATGATGCGAAATCATCAAAATTGCAAACTATGCTGTAGCAAAATAACAAGTATTTATGGTGCAATATGGTGCTCAAATTCGAAATTACATTGGCTAGTTGCTCACTATACAGTTGTCCATATCGATAATATAATTCTGAGGAATATAGTCGTGATCACACTAATATTATAAATGCGAAAGTTTGTGCGTGTAAATATGCAAATACGTATGTGTGTTTGTTCCCGTTCACCTTCGTAACGGCTGAATGGATTTGGTATGGAGGTAGCTTATGCTACTTCCATACCAAATTTCATCCAACCAATACAATCAAACAATTTTCCTATGTAATCCAGTGTATAAAAACTGGATTAATACATAGGCTACTTTCATCCCGAAAAATGAAAAATTTTACGGTTCCTGTAGTAGTAATCACGGGGCGCAGCTAGTTATTTTATATATCACAATACAGCTTTTGTACAGTACAAGCTTTCACACACGGCTGTGTCCGCGCATATGGGTTTGGTAAGAGGAATCAAATTTTTTCGGCTTGAAGTCATCGTTTGGATCAACCTTTGTATATCTAATACCAATTTGTATACATAATAGGATTAGCATTATTGTAAAAGCTTGCAAAACGAAACATCGCGCGCGATGTTCCGTTTCGCGGTCTCAGTTCGGGGTGAACTACCAGTTACTTTAAAATAACATAATTTACAGGAGTCATAGTTAGTATTTTTTGTTTTAGCAGTACATTGGCGACTGGGGGTTGATAGACGACAGGTTAAATTATCAGCTGTCCCCTCTGTCCCGCCAGTTTAATCTAACTAATATTGTACGAATGGATTAGTTTCAGGACAATTAATAATCCGCATGTAGCCAGATATTATTATGCTTGATAGAAAATGTTTGGCGATTGATTCTGCAACAAACAGTGCATTAGTGATCACTGTTGACTGACTCGCTGGCCCGATCATTGGGTTTTAATTTATTAACACGTGGTGTTATGCTGAAGGTATTTAATTTTGTTGTGATTACAGTAGGTACGTACTCTTTTTGGGGGAAATACCGCTCCAATAAAAACTCGCCGACGAAATAAAAAAATATGAAGTTGTAGAACCTATATAACTACCAGGTTTCGTCAAGATTAGTTAAACAATACGACTTGGAGTACCAACATATATGGACAGATAAAAGCAAATTTTGCCAGTAAAGTTGTTGCAGAGACTTCGTTCGCTTCGCTCGCTTGGTAAATAAATGTCCGTCCTTGCCTGTGCTACACACTTCTTATTTCGTTGAGATGTAGGTTCAACTTTTTAGCCAAATACGTTTATATTTGTTTCTGAATGTTTCCCAAGAAATTGTGATCGGAACGTTTTCAATTAGCAAATGGCCCGGAAAAGTGTGTTTAATCAAACTTCCTTTGAAACTCTGGCATTTTGCTTTACTTGTAGCTATCGACTGTGGTGTTCGTCCGCTAGAAACGGTTTGAAGTCAATTTTACCCTTTTAATTGGTAAGTTGCTTCGTTTTATTTTAACTAGGAAAACTGAGATTTTGAAATTACCACTTAGTAATATGATATCGTTGCTAATCTCTAGCCTGATAGTAAGCGTCAAGCTTTATCCATAACACATTTGGCAACAAGTCGCACGTGCAATAAATTGCGGAAGTTAAGAAAATTTACCAATCTTTTCCTCAGAATCTCAATAAATTCAAATCATAGAAATGAAGACACTTTCTAAGCTACACTGTAGAAGTTATCTCTAAATCCAATATCGTAACATTTGCATAGTGCACCCTCCTACGTAAAACGCAATCAAATTCCCCCTGCAACATATTCGACTGCTCCCGATGCGTGACGAATGATGACTGACATTATGACAGGGCGAGAGCGGCGAGGAATCCTCGGCTAGGCACGGGGAGTCATTTGATTGGTTAAATTAAATTCTTGGCTGAATAATAAAGTTGTGAAGTGATTTTTCACTTTCAATGTTTGGCATCTATGTACGTATGTGTGTGTTTACGATTTGTTTTTGTAAAAGACATCAACCCTTATTACCTTAGACGAAGCAGTGTGATACAAGATCCTTGCTTATTACCGTCTGGGCTCTCTGGACAGCAATAAAGTAGTTTGATAATGACAAGATAATATATAGATAGGTAAGTTTTCTTGT
The DNA here is from genome assembly GCA_947579745.1 of Apocheima hispidaria. Classification (NCBI taxonomy): domain Eukaryota; kingdom Metazoa; phylum Arthropoda; class Insecta; order Lepidoptera; family Geometridae; genus Apocheima; species Apocheima hispidaria. The sequence goes on along the minus strand of OX388161.1, from coordinate 13,583,234 downwards.
ATTTTCAGGATTACATTATAATCGCCAACTTTAACCCGGTACCGTAAACTGCAACCAAAACCATCGGAGGACGGGTAGCAGCGTCTTCATAGTAAGCTGCGAGCGTTTTGCGATCCTCAAGCCACCTGCCAAGCGAGAAGGCTATGGCAAACCTGTCCCCCACACTACTTTCGGGGGAGGGCTTTGTTTAGCAGTCTTAGCAGTCTTTAGCAGTCTTTTGGCTGATGATGATGATGATGATTAGATATATATATATATATCTCTAATAACCTCATAAGTATCGTCATACTTGCTTAATTGGTCTCGTTTCGTATTCCTTTTGTTATACCTCCCACTTTTAAAGCATTCATTGAGCC